>BKCP01004494.1:228899-302071 GCA_008636005.1 Striga asiatica | reverse complement strand
AAAAAATTTAAATATGAAAAAAATATATTATACCTCAATTTTTTGCAGATCTTCCTTATAATAATAATATAATATTAATAACCATAGTTACAGGCTTACAACTGAATTTAAACTTAGTGAGGAGGCTGTCAGTAAGATCCTGTGATTTTTTTCTTTATTTGTACAAACAATAATTTGTGCAGTAATAATGATCAGTTTGGGCAGTAAGATGTTGCAGTTCAGACAAAAACACTTACAAAGTGAAACTCTTATACCGTTTGCCTTAGAATTTGATTTATTTTAATGGTTGGAGTTATTGAAAGGATAGTTTTCTTTAGCTTTAGTTGATCAAAGGATCATAGTTGATAAAGTGAAAATGATGAGTGCTTTTGGAAATACTTTAAGTTTATGGAATAGTTTTTTTGGTAAATTTTCTGGGTGAAAGGTAAATTTTATAAATATAGTTAGGAAAAAATTATAATAACCACGACATGCTTTTAGTTAGAAATGATTTTAATGAGAAGTCTGGCTAATATAATCATTTTACTTAATTTGAGAAAAAAGAAAAGAAAAGAAATGATCTCAGTCTAGCTATATTTTAATATTACAACTATTCCCTGAGGTTAGTATATATCTTATGAATTGTCTCCGGAAGGGGTTCAGATTCTAAAATCAGACAAATGTCGATGGGACTTGTAATTTAAAAAATTTGTCACCTTTTTTTTTTTTTTTTNAGAAAGTAACAGATATATAGTTAAACCTTGAGGAAAGTATTTAAAAGTGACCCCTAAACTTGTTATCACCATTATAATTGTCTACAGACTACATATAATATAGATGATATGGTTCTTCAAAAACCACACACTATTTGGTTTAGGATACCTATCTGTCCATCGCCACTTTCCTCTGCAAGCAAAGACTGAACTAGACATTTGTTCTTTGTGTACCAGAGTTGGTCCGAAAGGGATGGAATTTTTGAATTCCTGCAGTCCTGATTATCAGCCTCCTTTATATCTGATCCTGACTCCAGAACTGGAGATTGACAATAAAAGCAAAGTTGCAGTTGGTTATGGAGTTGTCAATGGTTTATCTCAGGTGTGAGTGCTTTTATAAAGCCTAAGCACTATGTCAGACGTAATTTATGGTTAAATTGCAAAATTGTCCTCCTTTTATCTCGATAATTTTATCGCAATGTAGTTTATGTTCGATATCTATGAGTTTAGGTTGAGGATCAGCTTTACAAATTGCTTGTTGAAGAGAGAAGGAAGCTTGCAAGGAACCATGGAATTGCTCCGTGAGGCCCATTTTTTTTTTTAGCATTTGTTTTGTCCATCATGGTTGAAATACATTAATCTGGTGATCAGAAATTATTTTTCTTACTGTGTGTGTGTGTTTATTAATTATTATTATATTTTTTTCTTCAGGTATGCATTATGTGGTGATCAAACCCTGAGAGGAATAACATCACTGAGACCCTCTACACTGGCAAAGCTGGCTAATGTTGATGGTGTAAATCAGGTATTTCGTGTGATGGACACCTATGTTAAAAAAAAAATTCACTTCGCTTGACAGGACTTCATTTTTGGGCATCTATGCTTGTCCAAGAACGGTCGATGTGATGTTAATGTATATATTGTTATTGGTTAACAAAATATTTGTGGAAGTAGCTTTCATGTTTTATCGTAGATTTTTGCTTGTGACAACCAACCAAAAAATAATGGAATATGGTTTGGTAGGAAATGTTTCTTAATCATTTTTAATCATTTATATGCATGATTGCAGTAGAAAATGATGTATGATACCGGGTTTATCCAACGCACCTATCCAGTTGGTGGTTCTAATTTGGAAATTTCTGCTGCAGTACTTTCTGACAAAATACGGAGATTTTTTTGTACAAGTCATTCGGAAACTGTCGAAAGAACTTGGCCTCTCTCTTGATGGGGAGCAAATTCGCTACATACGGTGAATGAGGATTCTGTGCTCGACTGGCTCAAGAATTTGGAGAATGGGGTGAGTTTTTGCCGTGTTGTATGTTTTGTGATGGATAAGTTGGATACATTTTAATTGATTTTGTTTACACAGGTTTTGCTGTCTGATATCGTGAAACATTTCACTGGGTCGAAAGAATAGTCAGTAGTTGGAGGCCGAGTTTTTGATATTCAAGAACAAAGTCAATTATGAAAATTTTGTGCTCATTAGTGCCTTAATTATTTCGTGTAATTAGCCACTCACTTTTGTCTTGGCAAACATAAGAAGTGCTTCTCCAGGCTACTTTCCTGACATGTCTTCAGATTATTATTAGTAGATTTTGTGCTATTTTTCCCTTGCTTTTTGTACAATGACCCGCCAAGCCAAATTTGAAGTAAAAAACACTTGTAAAACTTTAACATTAACATGAAAGCCAAAATCCAGTATCCCTTACAAAATTGTATGTGCCGCATTAAGCAAACCCTTTTAATCCTATGTGCCAACAAAAAACCTATTCCATACTTCGGCCTACAAAATAAAACAAGAAAGAAAATACAAAACAAACATCAAAGTAAGTATATTGAAGGTCGAGCAATAAGCCGATACTAGTAGTGATCGTGCAACAGATCATCCGGTTCGACTTCGACCCCTATCCGCCTCTTGATGGATGCACATGACTTGGAAGGCAACTTGCACTTTCTCTGCAGCTCCACAAACCTCCGAACGTCAAAATCGTGCCTCTTGACGAGTTTCCTCTGCCTCGAGAGAAATAGCCTCTTGAGAAAATCTTGGTAGCTCGGGTCCCTCGAGGTGAACATGAAGTAGGCGTACCCTACGACTATACTGGCCGTGGTCGTGAAAAATGCAATGGGCTCCATCACGTCCCACGAGAACTCCCAGAATGTGAGACGAAAGAAGAGCCCGGCCTGCACCACGGCCAACCCAAGCCCAGCCCACAGTATCCGTCGAACCTGTTTGTGCGCCAGCGAGTCAATTTTCTCCTTCTTCTCCTGCAGCTTCCTGAGCTCGTCATTTCCCGGGTCGTCCTCAGGTAGGAGGGCGAGTGGGACCGCCCTTCGGACGAGGTCAACCACCTAAAAGTTAGAATTTTGTGAAAATCAACGTTGATCAGGCAAAATTTAAAAAAGAAAAAAAAAGACACACCAAGTTGGATGTTGTCTAACAAACATTCACGAATTTAGGTCATGCAAAAATTCTATGGAGCCATCAGATGGTTTTTTTATGGAGCAATCCACCACTTAATGTATTGACACTTGTTCAAAGTGTATTTATTTAGGACACGTGTCAATACACTGTTGGTCAATAAGTGTGGATGACTCCATAAGTCGAGTCATCCGATGGTTCTATAGCAAAATTATTGGGTCATGTCAAAAGACATATATTAGGTTGACAATTTGATCGAATATGACGCATTAGTCACCCAACCAGGATAGAATGTTGACGTGGACAAATTATATTAATATAACAAAATAGACAATAATTAAATAAACATGAAAAATGATACTACCTCATATTTTTAATATATGTCGTTTTGAGGAGTTGTACATTAATTAAGAATATTTTTTTTGTCAATAATAACCTTATTTTCTGAAGATAGAGATGAATGTTTTGAAAAAAGATGAAGAGTGAATATGAAAAGTCGTAATGTATTTATTAGCTAAATGAGGATAATAGTGGAAAAATATATACAAAAGATCCAAAACGTCATTTATTTGGTTAATAGTTGATAAAGCCAAAATGACATTTAAAAAAATAGGAGAGAGTATGTAAAATGAATATGAAAGACCTTATCTGGGTGGAGGTAAACGTCATTTATTTGGTTAATAATTGATAAAGCCAAAATGACATTTAAAAAAAATAAGAGAGAGTATGTAAAATGAATATGAAAGACCTTATCTGGGTGGAGGTAGACTTTGTCCCGAAATAGCAAAACGACACCTGCATTGTCGAGAACTCTGGCAAAGGCGGCGGCCTCATCGTCGGACTTGGCAACGCCGGCGGCCATGCAGGTGGAGATGAGCTCGTCGTAGGGTATAACTTCTCTGTCCTCAACATTCGATAGCTTCTCCTTTAGAGCCTCAACATTCGATAGCCTCATCAGCTTCTTTGCCTCCTTGTAACTCATCGAATCAATTCCATCATCAGTACTATTGTTATTGTTAACATTATTTATATTATTACCATTGTTATTATTATTGTTCTCAACAATGGAGCTGGTGCTGTAACAATGGCGATGATACCACGATTGGCCCGTAACTTCGAAGCCGCAAAACCGGTTTAATACGGGCCTCGAATTCACGGCCCGTTTGAGCAGGTTAATTCCAGGGCTTCTCCACATTTTTATTTTTATTTTTTTATTTTTAAATATCACTTGTCATTATGGGTGAGATTCAGATGAGGTAAACAAGGGAGACATATTAATGGAACGAAGAAAAAGGGGGTCATAATGCAATGGAGACGAGAGATGCAAAAGTACGACATTAACGCTTTGGTCGAGACCATTTCCACGCTTCTCGTATCAGTTATTTTTTAATATATTGAAAAACATTTTATTTCGGTTATTTGCATATTTAAATCTTGGGAGATAATTCAAAAATAGTCCTAGAACTAGGGTGTTTCAATTGCAATCATATTGAAACTAATAAATATTGAAGTTTTTAAAATTGATTGATCAAAAGGACAATTTTTGCCGGAATTCCACCGTCACCAGAAATGGCTAATCATGTCCAACATATCACTATAACTAATACTTCACATTCATGTGACTTTTATGAAATTTTTAAGATAGTCCAGAAACTATGTTGATGTTTCAAAAGCAGTTCCATTAGAGCATATTCAATGCATAAATATTGTTGTCATATAAATTTTGACAAATGTCAATTATTTAGATGCATTATGAACCACAAAAGATATTTGTTAAATTCACAACTTTAAATTTAAAAAAGTATCTGCAATGCACAATGTGATCAAACATAATATTGTTCACTTGGCAAAAAAAAAAAATATGAATAAGAAACAAAAAAAAAAAATTAGATATTTTGAAAATGGTAATAATATTTCTCTCTCATTTCTCAATTGGTTGATTAGAATGTGAAAGAAAATGTGGATGTAACACATTCTTCTCTACATTGTGTATATTAATTATGTCCACCTCATCACTACATTTATGATTACATTGTGCATTATAGAATTAAAAGTGGAGACATTACTAAATTTGTTAATAAAAAGTGTAATTTACTACAATCTATATTTTACCATTGGAAATGCTCTTCGAATTCAACTACTTAAATAATGGTCTCCTAAATTTCAATATTTACCAATTTAAGGACTGTTTTGGGTGGAAATATAATTTTCCATTAAAATGGCACGTGATACTATAAATTGAAGAGAATTGAAGAAGAATCTGTGTGAACATGTTCTAAAAAACGTTATAACCACTACCAGAGGTCAATAAAGCCCTAACTATAGTGAATATTATTAGAGTTTTCCAATTTGTGTCCTCCAAAGATGAAAGCATATCCNAAAATATTGTGTCCTCGAAAGATGGATCACCTATTAGTTTGGGTCTGAAAATGGATGCTAATGATTCATGACATGAAGATATAAATTTATCAATTTAAAACTTTAATTCCTATCAACATAAAGCTCAGAAGATTTAACTATTAATTTGAAACTTTAAAAAGATAAAATAAGTCAATTTGTGATGTGAAAAATTTGAAGTTATCAATTTACTACTGTAAAGATGAACACTGTCAAACACGTTAAAACAATTCATTCACCCAAAAGACTTCCTCCCATAGATTTACCAGAGCCCCCAATGTATAGATACAAATGAAGTCCTAAAATAATCTACACCAAATCTTTAAGATACTAAAATCTATCTATACCAAAAATACAATATTCACAAAATCATTCTAACATCCCCCCTCCCCTTCAAGTTGGAGCATGCGGATTTCGGATGCCCAACTTGCCAAGAAAAAAATCAAACTCGCGTTTTCCCAAGGCCTTGGTAAGATGTCCGCCAATTGAGAATGAGTGGAAACATGAGCGGTAGAAATGAGACCTTGAACAAGAGCATCACGAAGAAAATGGCAGTAAACTTCAATGTGTTTGGTGCGCTCATGAAAGACAGGATTAACGGCAATGTGTAGCGCCGCTTGACTATCACAATGAATCCGCATCGGCTGTGAATGAGAGACACCAATACTGCGAAGTAAACCCCGTAACCATTTCAACTCGCAAGTAAGCATCGCCATAGTACGACACTCAGTCTCGGCAGAAGAGCGAGCAACTGTGTGTTGCTTTTTAGTATGCCATGATATTGGAGAATGGCCAAGTTGGACGAACCAACCAGTGAGAGACCGTCGAGTAGTAGGGCATGTTCGGAGTCACTCCAACCGTAGACCTGTAAGTCACAATCAGACCGAAGAAAAATACCCTGGCCCGGAGTACCCTTCAAATAACGTACCACACGAGTGGTGGCATCCCAATGTGCCTGACGAGGCTGATGCATAAACTGAGAGAGCATGTGCACAACATAAGACAAGTCAGGACGAGTGACAGCTAAATAAATCAAACAGCCCACTAGCCGCCAATATCGCTCAGGATCAAAGAACAATGGACTATCGGCTAATAGAAGATGGTGATTCTGCTCCATAGGAAAATCAGCAGGCTTGCCACCAAGTAAGCCAGCTTCGACAACTATGTCAAGAGTGTGTTTTCGCTGACATAAAAATATGCCCGAGGAATTCCGAGCAACCTCAATGCCCAAAAAATATTTCAAGATTCCAAAATCCTTAATATGAAAACAACGACCCAAGTACTCCTTAAAGGCCGTAATAGCAGTCAGATCGCTTCCAGAAATGATGAGATCATCGACATAAACCAGGACATGCAAGTACATAGAGTCTCGATGTAGAGTGAAAAGTGAGTAATCAGAATAAGTCTGCTCAAAACCATAATGTTTAAGAGCAGTAGCAAGCTTTGCAAACCAACAACGAGGAGCTTGCTTTAAACCATATAGAGATCGGCATAACCGACACACCTTACCAGGATCAGGTGAATGAAAACCAGGAGGAAGTTTCATGTAGACCTCCTCAGGCAGATCCTCATGCAAGAACGCATTGTGCACGTCCATCTGATGAACCTCCCAATGTCGAGAAGCTGCAACAGCAAGAAAAGTCCATACAGTAACCATCTTGGCGACAGGTGCAAATGTCTCCTGATAGTCAATGCCCTCCACCTGCCGGTTACCCAAGGCAACCAAACGCGCCTTGTAGCGCTCAACAGAACCATCAGAGTTATGTTTAATCTTATAAATCCACTTGCAACCAATCGCGTGGTTCCCAGTAGGAAGAGAAACAATATCCCACGTACGGTTTGATTCCAATGCTCGAATATCCAGTTGCATAGCTGAACGTCAGCGACTATCTCAAACAGCCTCAGAATAGGTCCGAGGCTCAACAGAAGAAGAAATGGCTGCCAAAAATGACTGATGTGCAAATGAAAATGAATCACAAGAAACATAGTGTGCGAGAGGGTAAGGGGTACCAGATGAGGACGCGATGGGGGAGGTAGAGTGGGGGGACGAGGAACAAATAGTGTGAGAGACAAAGTCGGCAAGATGGGAAGAGGGCCTCTTGAGACGATGACCACGACCCAGCACTTCCTCTTGGGGAGGATTACCCCTCCCCCCCTATCGACAATGACCTCAGAACCCCAATGGTAGCGGTACGCGTAGTAGTGGGAACCACCACATCATCATCGTCGTCAGAAACAACAGGACATGGAACCACGGGTACGGAGGCAGTATCAGAAGCATGAGACGTCAAATAAAGAAATTCTGATTCACAGAATATCACATCACGTGAGACCAAAAAAATGCGGTTGTCCAAATCATAAACATATCACCCCTTTTGACCAGATGGATAGCCAACAAAGACACATCGACGACTCCGACTTGCAAACTTGTCACCATCCCTATTCTAATTGTGCATGTAACACACACAACCAAAAACATGTAAATGCGCATAGTTGGGAGGTTCGCCATACAAAAGTTCATAGGGAGTCTTGCCGGACAAAAGAGAAGTAGGCGTTTGATTAATCAAATAGCCAGCAGCAAGTACACAATGTCCTCAGAACTCAATCGGTAAATGAGCCTGAAAGTGTAATGCTTGAGCAACATTAAGAATGTGTTGATGTTTGCGCTCAGCAATTGAGAGGAGAAAATATTTTTTTTTTTTTTTTGTTTGATGTGAAAAACCGAGAGCTTCTTCACAATTTGGGAGAATTGTCAATCACTTTTTCTTCTTCACTCATCTTTGTACGTGAATGAATGTACATATATATAAATGAGTTTGGTTTTTGTTTGGTTTGATTATAATTTCCATTCAAACCAAACTTTGAATTATCAAATGATGGTTTAGACTTAATGGTTGAGGTTGAGTGGAAATTATGACCAACCCAACCAAACTTATATTATATATATTAATATTATTATTAATCTTTAATCTTAATTAAAAATTAATTAATAATAATCCATAATTTATGAAACTAATTTTCAAATTATGTGGACAAAATATTATCTCCCATGTAAAATAAAATCTCCTCTTTTTAAATAGACTTTTAACATATATAACTATATTAATATTTGGATTTGAATTTTAAAGTCCAACTTTAAAATCCAACTATCAATTTCGCAATTCCAATAATTACTTAATTAATATCCAAAGCCTAATTAATCAATCTAATGGATTAATTTATTTTATTCCTTTAATTGACATCTAATCAAATTTAAATTTTAATTAAATAATCAAATTATTTAATTAATTCTTGTCAATTAATCCAACTATTGGAAATACCAATTTCATAATGTTATCATCCAAAATTTGGTGTGACCTTTTTAGGTTGACAATTAATACTTAGTAGTGGGTTTACAACTTATTTGTAATTTAAATTAATCTAATTAATTTAATTCTTGAAATTAACTCCTTAATTTCAATAACCCACAAATCATGGTAATACCTAGTAAGTAGCATAATTCTAGTATTAAGTGAATTAGCGAGTAAACCTTTTTTCAATTGCAAGTGCATACATGTAAAATCCTTTCGACAACTAATTTGCTGATTAAATCTTGGGTATGGATTTTAGTCGAAACTCATTTGATTTAATAACTATGATTCCATTTCAAGTTTAGTGATTCCTTTATGAATCTATAATCATCATGCCTTGGCCAAGGTCTTTGAATCATAAACTATGAAAAACATAGGAAATTCACTTATCTATATAAGTGTCGAATTCTTTGTTGGCCACTGACAAACCTCCATACATATTAATACAATACCCAAAATATCCCTTTTATGATTATCCAGTAATCAAAGGATAAATCAAAGTAAAGTAAAATATGCACAAGATTACTATCATGCCTCAAGTCAAAGGATCAGTCATGTACTATTGCAACATGAAAATTCTTATTCAACAGTAAAAACTTCCATTGAAGAATTTTCATACGGTCATATTTAGTGAACTTGTTCCTTAACAAGAACCCACATATATGTATTTGCGTCCAACGCTAATGTTAATGGAATGCAACATTCTTGTTCAACAAGCATACATCATATGTGCAAGTCTTTCCGGGTTATTCGATATCCCATCTCAAAATACCCATCGACTTAGAACATTATTTAAGATCACAGCTTTCAAGGCACGTTCCATGATTATCATCTAATGCGTAACCATGTCTTATAGCTATTAATGATCTAGGAACTTTATCATATGTTCAAATATATGCAAATATATAAGATAAAGTAATGCCTTTTAGTTAATATAAATTCCAATAAATTGTTTTTACAAGTAGAATGTATCCAATTTGATTGGAACGCTGGGTATTCTACTCTAACAATCTCCCACTTGCCCTAGTTCCAATCACCCATGTATTTCAGACTCATCTTCTC
The DNA here is from genome assembly GCA_008636005.1 of Striga asiatica. Lineage (NCBI taxonomy): Eukaryota > Viridiplantae > Streptophyta > Magnoliopsida > Lamiales > Orobanchaceae > Striga > Striga asiatica. The sequence goes on along the minus strand of BKCP01004494.1, from coordinate 292,151 downwards.
AAGATGTCTTTCAAATACTTTCTGTGATAAAGGCTTCGTTAAGGGATCTGCTATATTTTCTGCTGAGTCGACTCTATCCATTATGACGTCGCCTCTACCAATGATTTCTCTAATCAAATGGTATCGTCTCAAGATGTGTTTGGATCTTTGATGAGATCTTGGCTCTTTCGCTTGCGCAATAGCCCCATTGTTATCACAATAAATCATTATTGGATCAACAATAGACGGTACTACACCTAACCCTTGAATGAAGTTTTGTATCCAAACATCTTCTTTTGCAGCATCTGATGCAACAATGTATTCAACCTCAGTTGTAGAGTCAGCAGTTGTTTCTTGTTTGGGAGAAGCAAAGGAGGAACTGTAATATAGAGATTAAAGACATTGATTTGGAATTTACAAAGGTATATATTCACTTTCGATTCCTTGGTTAGGTTCTATAATTATCATTGTCGATTTCGCTCGTGTCAAGTTTAGATTGTTTCTTTTAGGAAGCACTAGACAAACGCTACATTTCAGGGTCAACGGCCACCATTGTCCTTTTGGCCAATGGAGAATTCTGGTTGCTAATGTCGGCGACTCAAAAGCACTTATGTCCTCAGCTTGTCTGGTATTTTTTCGGATTGTTTTTGGTTCTGGTATTTTGCAAGGTTATGTGGTGAAAAGTTGTGTATTTTGTTTATAATATGAAGAATGTAATAGCATTGAACCTGGTTCTGGTATTTTGCAAGGTTGTTTGGTGAAAAGTTATGTATTTTGTTTATAATATGAAGAATGTAATAGCATTGAACCGTGCTGCTGGAATGCGCTTTGTAAAGGAACTTTGATTTAGAATTTTATTTATTATTTATTATTTTTTTACTTCATTTTGGAGGGAAGGTGATGCTTTGTCCTAAATGTTTACAATATTTATAGTTAGAAGTGTAATAAAAAAGGGTGAATTTCATCTTATTGTTGAAGGGAAAACCGTTGAATCCCCACACCTGTACGGGTGGGTAGAATAATCCATTATTCCATTATAATATAAGATTCATTCAAGTACAATGTTTGCTTGGACCGAAACCCACACCTCTATACCACTTGGCATTTGGCAAGCTTAGTCTAGTTTCAAGATCACACAACCTGATTATACACAAAAAGCGAAAGCACAAACACGCGCACATACATCATGAAATCTAGATAGCCAAAAGAATCTCATCATCTACAAATTGATCAGTTTCTTGAAAAGCAGCACAGTTGACATACACAATACGCAGTTAGCATGAACAAAAGATTTGCCATCCACAAATCAGTCATCAACAAATTTTACCCGAATATTCTCCATTTGCGTATCAAAGACCTACATGAACATGAAGTTTACTAAAGAACATAAGATATAACACAGACGTGGAGCTTAATAATCCCTTGGTTGCTTCCCCTCATGTGTCGCTAGATCCGCCTGTGTAGGTTCAAGAACAAGTAGAGTTTTCAGTCACATAACTTCTGGCAACACGTTCCAACTGCAAATATTCCTTTTGGTGTTTAAGAAAATGACCTGTGTACATAAGAAAACCCCACTAAGGTTTAGATCAATGACCTCCTGCCATTGAGGTGGCTTCATCTCATCAACAAATCATCCCTTGTAATACCTGATGTTATTACAAATATTGTAAAGAAAAAACAAACCACAAACTAGATCTGCAAATACGAAATTAAAATCTTTTATTACATACGTTATTGATCAATACATCTATTGTCCATATTTGACCGCCTGCAGATATCACAATAACATATGCTAGGGAGAACAAACAGAAGTGAGTATAACTGAAAACTAACAGTTAGGTAATCCTCTCTCAGCTTTAATCATAGCATCAACATCAGCTTCTTTTGAAACATCACCACCAAAAGTAATAGCCTCTCCACCAGATGCCTCGATCTGCAAGAAACAGGACACCAAAAGAATATAGGATTTCTTGCAAAAAGTTTGTTTTCCACATCAATTTGGTTATAATCAAAGTTTCTATGGATTGACAACAAAGAAAGGTATTGAGTGTCACTGAATGCACACAATAATGAGTAGGTATATGAGAACAAAATCTTCAAGAGATGTAAAGACCCCAAAACCAAATTGGACAGACATGAAAATTTTAAATTTTCAACAAAACATATCCAACTATGCAAGAAAATGAACAGTAGTAACCAAGCATATTAATAACAGTCATGTGTATATAACCACATCCAACACAATTAGAGAGTAGAGACAGTCTTTTACAAGAATAATTCTTCATACAAACAGTTTAGACCAGTCATTCAGTTTACAGTTATTTGTTTAAAGAACTTCAGATTAAAAAATGGGACAAGAAGTACCTAATTGAAAGATGGGACAATCAATTTTTTCCCTGTTAGTAAATCAATTTGTTTCCAATTACCTACGTTTTTTTACCGAAAGCAGCGCCTTTTGCAATTTGGGTCGGCCGTGGAATGCCGCCAATGGATGGAACTCGCCTTTCGGCAGGACCCCATCACCGGACAAGGCAGGCCCGTAATCGACTGGCCGGCTCCCAGATCAATCCACAGGTATCGGTCTTTCCCCGGCCCAAATGCTGCCCAGGCACTTGGTGTGGCCAGAGGATAGCTACAGGAGCTATCCCCATGGGTGTAGCTGTAAGCATAGGGTTTTCACTGGGAGCCGAGATGGATGATGAAGATGTGGAAAGACTAGCCGACGGGCTTCTCCTTCTCGAATTCATCTCGGGTAATCCAGTCGGTGACGGAGTAAAAGGGACGCGAAGAAAATATGTAGATGATTTATCAAATTCAATACAAATGCAATTTAGTAAAAAAAAATGTTATTTAATTGAAATATGTAATGTGTTTGGATGAAATAATAATATAAGAATAATTAATTACTTTTTACATAAATATATTTATATTTAAATAATATATTTTATAATTTCTTTTAAGTAAGGACATTTTCGTATTTTCAACAAGCATTTTTTCAATTTTTTATATAATTAAATAAGAAAAAGGACACGTGACAATCTTTAAGGGATACCTGTTGTTAAGTAGGTACAAGCAAAAGTATAAGGTTACATGTAACGCCCCACTTTACTTTAAAAGATTTATCGTTTTATTTTTAAAAATCATAATAAATTTTCGCAAATCTTAATTTAATTTAAAACTCAGTGGACGTTACTTAACTACTAAGAACTATTAATAAAAAATGCCAACATTCATTAAGTTTCCAACCATGAAATCAAAACATAATTCAAGGTTCAAATCCGACCAATACTTATCAAGTCAAACCAATTTAAACAAGCTCCAATAATCAACATCAGTTCATAAATGCGGAAATAATTAATAACCATAAAAGCAAGACCACCCACTCGCCTTGTCTCGTCACCCGCCAACTGCTTAAACTGCATCCGTGAAGAGCAGGTGGGAGTGAGTACAGTTGGAAAATATTGTACTCACACTATGCATATGCACAACTCAGAATATGTTAAGATGGTATGGTTGCAGCATGAACATAAACAATAATAAATCATGTCTCATCTCTAGTGATATCTATGATGCTTTCCATAGCTATGGCTCACTCATGTACATCTACGCTCAGCCGTGCCATATCTATGACACGGGAGTGCGTGCCACGTAAGGGCACGGCCTTATTTGAAGGTCTTAAGGAGATTTACCTCGTAAGGGTAACCGTATCTACGGGGACAACCGTACCGATGGCTATCGATAGGCTACATGCTCACATGCATACATAGATCATACCAGTTTAACACATTTAAACAAAACACATATGCATAGATATTTTAGAATAACTAACCCACCTGGATTTCCGGATTGATAATAACTCAAAGCAATGGAAGTAGGTCGAGGCTGGACTCCTCAATTACCTACATTCGTGGGGGATTTGCCTTAGAACCTTATCAAGGCTTATCTTATTCTCGCTAGTCTTATACATATATATAAACTTTGAAAATTAGCTCGCTTGGCTTCGCCTTGCTTGCATTCTTTGAAAACATTTTATTTTAAGTCTTTTCGATTGATTGATAGTTCGGCTAGCTTAATATACTCAGCTAAGACATTCATGGATCATACATACTACATGAATCAAGAAATAAATCACTTAGGTCATATAATCGTGCATTTCGATGGTGCGTGTTATTTTCGGAATCAAACTAATGATTTTGTAAAACATAATATGCGCAGCGATTTTCCAATGAACACATCTAGCAGCACATAAGTCATAATAACATGAAACCAGTGGCAAGTGATTCCTAAGACATAAGCCTACGACTCTCAAGAACAACTTAAAATCAGACGAGGTCATTATCTACATGATAAATCAGCAAACATTCAACATAAGAGTGCAGTCAATAAATGAAGACATAGAACTTGATAGGTACTCAGTATTTGCAGAATAATCGAGGCTACAGACATGATATTATTGAAATTCAAAAACCCCATGGTAGCTAACTCAATTCTCTATAACGTTCCTGAGGACCCCAATGGAAAGTAATAACATTATCAATGAGTTTAGATGCAAAACATTTAGTTTATAAAAACAGTGAGAGAATAACTTTTCGAATATACAATACTTTAGTAAAATGACAACAACGCAAGCTATACAATTCCAATTTATACAAACTCAAAACTTACAGAATCTAAACATGGATATATACAAATTTCATGAGAGAATTATTGCATATAATCATGTTAAAGGTATCAATTCAGAGCATACATCCCATGCATACACACAGCCACTAATTTAAAATTCTGGGCTTAAATCCAACTTAGAAAGATCATATAAAATCAACCAAAACTCCAAATTGCATGTTTTCAATTCCCACAGGCAGCTTACATCATATACTAAATTTGTCATGAAGAATTCATTTTCATACAGGCACGTTAAGATCATAAAAAACAGCCATGAACTGAGGTCAAGGTCTCAGCCCGAGTTTATAAAAAACTGCATGCTTGTCTAACTTTGATAATTCATATAAAATCCATTTCAATTACAAATCACAAAATTCCAAAACGCTCTGAAACCTAACTCAAAGCACTACAAAACACAAGAAGAACACTTGTCCAAGAAACAACTTATTGGTCGGCAAAAACTGAGCACAACTGAGGCTCGAAAAATTAGGTTTTCATGCCTTTTAACAACTTAAAATGTTCATACAACACATAACATCGAAATCACGTAAATTATATGTTAAGCAAGCCTCGATATCAATAATTTAAGACTTAAACATTAGATAAATCGTAAAACACGTTGTTCGAGGTCAACTCGGTCTTATTAAGCACGATAGGAAATAACATCTTATGATTTCCACTTAAATTGTTACATATTTTTTATTTGATTACATATATCGATTCACAATAATATATAACACGAAAATAAACGAGATGGGGTTCGAGCCTAGGTACCGTTCTCGGGAAACGTTAAAAAACCAGGACGAAGAATGAAACGGCGCGTCGGCTAACACGCGGCGACTAGTGGCGGCGCTCGGCGGTTGCGCTCAACTCGCGAAGGAGGTGCAGCGGCATGTCTGGGGTTGCTGCAAAGTTGCTGTTGGCTCACGGCGAGTCACTGTTGAGGACGGCTTCTCACAGCAAGGAGGAGCAACGGCGACCGCGGACTGAGCAGGGCTCGCGGAGGAGCGGCGTCGGTTGGCTGTTGAACGCGGACGTCGGAGGTGTTCCTCACGGCAAGGGGGACGCTGCTGGGGTCTTGCGAGGAAGAAGGGCTCACCGGAAAAGCTTCGCGGGGTTGCTGCAGATGGTGGTCGTCGCAGATTTTGCTGGCGGCGACGATGGTGGCGTGAGGATGATGATGAGGGAAGATGCGTGATCGGAAAAAGAAAAGAGAGGGAGGGAGATGAGAGTGACGGGCTTTATCTCTTCTTCTGCTGAGAAAATCGATCGATGGCATGGGGGTTTAGAGAGGGCGATGAGATTTGTGACGAGATCGTGTGCGAGAGAGATGACGAGGGATTTTACGAGAGAGAGAAAGAAACTGAGCAGCTGCGGGTTAATCTGATGTGAGGAAAAAGAGGTACAACATATATATATATATTATTAGGCTAGGGTTCTCTCCTCTAACTTAACCCTCAAGACACACACACACACACGCACAAGCTAGGGTAAGAAAACCAGGTTCAGCTGGTTTGGGCTAAGCTGGGCCGGCTCTCGGTTCGCTAGACGGGCTCGCGGGTTTCTCAAATTATCGGGCCGGTTCATGTGCGTGAGTTTCGAAGACTCGGGTNATAATAATAATAATAATAATAATAATAATAATAATAATAATAATAATAATATAAATACACCATTAGGCAATTAATTACAATTAGACATTAAATAAATATTCAAAATATTAACAATAATAATGACAATAAATAATAATAAGAAACATAAATATTCATAATAATAATCCCAATAAATCCATAAATAAACGGGGCGCTACAGTCTATCCACCTTACAAAGAATTCCGACCTCGGGATTCGAAAACAAAAGAACTAACAACTAAAAGAGAAAATACAAGGGACTCAAACCGAGAAGTTCGGGTATCTCCTCTTAATCTCGACCTCCTTCTCCCAAGTCGCCTCGGACTCATCATGTCGGCTCCACTGCACCTTCACAAGACTCACCGCCCGGTTCCTCAACTGATGGACCTTCTGGTCCAGAATGACTACCGGTACCTCCTCATAGGTAAGGTCTCGCTCGACCTGTAGCTCGTCGAAGTCCACCACGTGGTCAGGATCATGTACGTATCTACGCAACATCGAGATATGAAATACATCATGCACTCGCTACAAATCCGGTGGTAAAGCCAGCCGATAAGCTAAGTCTCCGACTCGGGCAAGGATCTCAAAGGGTCCGATATAGCGAGGCCGAAGCTTCCCTTTCTTTCCGAAGCGAATCACACCCTTCATGGGCGAGACCTTCAGAAAGACATGGTCACTAACTGCATACTCATGCTCCTGCCTCTTCCGATCGGCATAGACCTTTTGCCTTTGCTGTGCAGACCGGATATTCTTTCGGATCTCCTCAACAGCCTTCGAAGTCCTACGAATGAACTCCGGACCCATGATCTTCCTCTCCCCGACCTCATCCCAATACAAGGGTGTTTGGACCTTTCGCCCGTACAAAGCCTCATAAGAGGCCATCTTGATCGAGGAATGATAGCTGTTGTTGTAGGTCAACTCAACCAACGGAAGGTCAGTCTCCCAAGTGAGGCTCCGGTCCAAGACCACAGCCCTCAAAATATCCTCTAAGTACTAGATCGTCCGCTCCGACTGACCATCTGTCTCGGGGTGAAAGGCGGTGCTGAACTCCAACCTTGTCCACATGGCTCGGTGCAGAGTCCTCCAGAACTGGCTCGTGAACTTCGCGTCACGATCAGACACTATCTCCACGGGCACCCCGTGAAGTCGAACTATCTCATCAACGAATAACTCGGTATACGCACTAGCCTTCATAGTCGACCGGACGGGCAGAAAGTGGGCAGACTTCGTGAGTCGATCCACAATCACCCAAATGGAGTTGTGACCGGACCTCGTTCTCAGCAATCCCACCAAGAAGTCCATGGTGAGTCGCTTCCATTTCCACATGGGAATCTCTAGTGGCTTCAACAACCCTCTCGGTTTCTAGTGCTCAGTCACTTGTTGACACACTAGACAACCGTTCACAAAACGAGCTACTTGCCTCTTCATACATCGCCACCAAAATGACTTCCTCAGGTCCTGGTACATCTTCGAGCTACCAGGATGAATGGTGTACGGGGCACTATGGGCTTCTCTCAGAATCTCCTTTCGCAGTTCCCACACCTTTGGAACACATAGTCTACCCTCGAAGACTAATGCTCCATCAGATGCAACTGCGAATCCTCCAACTTTGCCGGCTTCCATCAACTCCTTCATCCATAACAGAAAACGGTCGTTCGGCTATTCGGCGACTATCCTCTCACGAAGAGTCCGTCCCACAACCAAAGCGGTCAACATACCACCGGCTGTCAAGGTCGACTCCACTGCCTCTAACTGCAGTCGCTCAAACTCCCGAACTAGGACATCTTGCCCGGTGAATAGGCAAGACAACTGGCCATGACTCTTCCGACTCAACACGTCGGCGACCACATTAGCTTTCCCGGGATGGTAGCTAATTGTGCAATCGTAGTCCTTGACCAACTCAAGCCATCTCATTTGGCGCATATTGAGCTCCTTCTGAGTAAAGATGTACTTCAGGCTCTTATGATCAGTGAATATCTCACACTTACCTCCGTATAGGTAGTGCCGCCATATCTTCAAGGCATAGACGGCAGCAGCTAATTCGAGATCATGAGTGGGGTATTTCTCCTCGTGCAGCTTCAGCTGCCTCGAAGCATAAGCTACGACCGTCCCTTGCTGCATCAGAACACATCCCAAGCCCATCTTTGAAGCATCTCTATAGATCGTGAACTCCAAAGTAAGGTCGGGTATTGACAAGACTGGTGCGGTAGTAAGTCTCCCTTTTAATTCTTGGAAACTGTTCTCGCACTCCTGACTCCATTCGAACCTCACGGATTTCTTCGTAAGGTTAGTTAGTGGTTGGGCTATCTTCGAGAAGCCCTCGATAAACCTCTTGTAGTATCCTGCTAACCCCAGGAAACTACGAACATCACTGGCACTTCTTGGTGTATCCCACTTGCTCACCACCTCTATCTTGTTGGGATCCACCTCAATGCCTTTAGCCGTCATAATGTGGCCAAGGAATGCCACACGCTCCAGCCAGAACTCGCACTTCGAGAACTTAGCATAAAGTTTCTCGTGGCGAAGAGTCTCCAGCATAGTCCTCATATGCTCCTTGTGCTGGTCGATGTCCAGAGAATAGACCAGAATGTCGTCGATGAACACGATAACAAACTTGTCCAGATAAGGATGGAAGACTTTATTCATGAGGTCCATAAACACCGCCAAGGCATTGCTGAGTCCGAACGGCACCACAAACTCATAGTGGCCATATCTGGTATGGAACGCTGTCTTAGAAATATCTAACTCCCTGATCTTCAGCTGATGATAGCCAGACCTCAAATCGATCTTCGAGAAGACGCTGGCTCCCCTCAGCTGGTCGAAGAGATCCTCGATACGAGGAAGAGGGTACTTGTTCTTAACCGTAAGGTGGTTAAGCTCACGATAATAGATACACATGCGCATGGTTCCGTCTTTCTTCTTCACGAATAGGACGGGCGCACCCCATAGAGAGACACTCGGTCGAATAAAACCGAGCTTGAGCAATTCCTGGATTTGGGCCTTGAGCTCTTGAAGCTCCTTCGACACCATAGGATAGGGGGCCTTAGAAACGGGACCAGCTCTTGGGACTAGGTCAATGGTGAACTCGACTTGACGATCGGGCGGACCTCCTGGTAGTTCATCGAGAAAAACGTCGAGATACTCGCAAACAATGGACACTCTCTCGGGAGATCGCTCATCAGCAACATCGGACACCAAGGATATGAGATAGCCTTGACAGCTACCCTTGGAAAGGCTCTTCCTAGCTTGAATAGATGAGATGACTCGAGGCACAGTCCTCGACTTCACCCCAAAGAATACCACGGGTTGATCAGAATCGGAAAAAAGAGTGACTTCACGCTCCTGGCACCAGATGTCGGCTCAATAGCGAGTGAGCCAGTCCATGCCCAAGATCACGTCGAAGTCTCGCATTTCAAAGACATACGCATTGGCATTCAGAACTCCCCCACTGATATTAATAGAAAGATCAGAACCAACGAATCGAACATAATAATTTTTCCCAAGGCTAGGCTAACCTCGAGAGGATCAACTTTGCACACATTGGTAATAGATAAGGCCTCAAGACAACGGGAAGAGATAAATGAATGAGTTGTTCCCGTGTCACACAATGCAAAAACAGGTATATGGGATATCGAGAGCATTCCGAACATGGTACCTGCGTGGTTGGCGGCCTCGTCGTGGGTGATGGTGTAGACGCGGGCGTGGCCTCCTGTCCTCTGCTGGTGTGGTGGGGGCTGCCTGGGTTGCTGCTGCTGTTGAAGAGTTGGCGGCAGAGGAAGTTGCTGTTGGTACTGCTGATAGGGAAAAGGCTGCTGCTGCTGCCTCTTAGGTTCGGGGCAGGCATAGGCGAAATGGCCGGGGCAATAGCAGTTGAAACAAGCGCGCTGGCCTGCTAAGCACTCGCCGGGATGTGATTTGCTGCATTTAGGACACCTCAGATGTTGACCCTAATTGGGTCGGTCGTCACGCCTCTCAAAGGTCCTCTTCTTTCCCTTCTTCTTGTTATGATGGTCGCTCTTCCTCTTGTTGGAGCTAGAGGATGGGGGGACGGGAGCATAAGAGACAGGATACTGATAAGGCGTCTGATAAATGAGCGGCGGCTGATAGGACAGAGGAGAGGAATGACTGGGGGTACAGCCTGGACAGGCTGAGCAGCATGATAATATGATGGAACAAGAGCTATTGGGATGAGACAGCTCTCCACTCCCTAATACCGACTCACGATGTCGGCATAAGACATCGGACCGTGACTCCCAGCTAGCTCACGGATCCTCTGATTCATCCCTTTCAGGAACTTCCGGGCTTTCTTCTCGTCGGTGCTCAATGTGTCACCGACAAAGACGCTCATCCTGGTGAAAGAGCGAATGTACTCGTCCACGCTGGAGTTGCCCTGCTAGAAGTGATAAAAGTTGTGCTCCATCCGATCCCAGAAGCTCTGTGGGAGAAACTTGCCTCGGACCATCGCCTTCATCTGCTCCCAGGTGAGGGCGTTAAGCTCAGCCTCTGGCCTCCGAGCCCTGTGGTCAATCCACCAGTCGGAAACATCCGCCTTCATCTAGAAAGCGGCGAGGGAAACCCGCTGTCTGTCTTGGAGGGGGAGTACAGAGAAAATCTTGTCTAGCTCTTTAATCCATTCCAGCACTGTTGTGGGGTTCTCATTCCCCGAAAAAGTAGGCGCGTGCATGCCCTGGAACTGGACTAAAATCCTGGTAAAGTCCATGACTGGATGGGCCTGATGGTGAGGTGGAGTTGGAGGCGGGGATGGAGACGGGGATGGCTGCCTGTTGCGAGCATTGCGGGTATTGGGATTGGCTAACTGTAACGCCCCACTTTATTTTAGCAGATTTATCGAATTTATTTATAAAAATCATAATAAATTTTTCGCAAATCTTAATTTAATTTTAAAACTCAATGGGCGCTACTTAACTACTAAGAACTATTAATCGAAAATGCCAACATTCATTAAGTTTCCAACCATGAAATGAGAACATAATTCTAGGGGTGGGCAAAAAAACCGGATTTCCCGATCCCGAACCGGATCGAAATGGTCCCGTTCCGAAAAAATAGGGTTCCAATCGGTTTTCAAAATTTTCGTCCCGGTCCCGGTTCCGAACCGGTTGAAACAATGTTGGTATTGGTTTTTAATGTTTTTTTCCCCAACCGCCCCGTTAGTCCCGTTTTATTTTTTGTACAAAAATTTATATATATATATATATATATATATATTATACATTAATTTATATTTATTAATGAAATCTTAACAGGCTTTTTTCTTTGTACAAAAATCTTAACAGGCTTTTTTTTATTAATGAAAGGAAAGCTCAACTCACTTCTGTCTGTTAACTGTTAAGAAAATTGGCTCCAAAAATGAAAACATTAAGTAATAAAGTAATACACATTAAGTCATTAACATTTATACTTACGGGCACAACGCACAGACTACAAAATCCAAATTTCCAAATTCCCAATTCAATTAACATTTTTTTTTAAGTGAAACAGTTGCCAAACAGACCAACAGAGAATAGTTTAGTTTGAAGTTTGATTTTTGAACATTTTTTTTTTCCGTTTTGTCCCGGTCCCAAACCGTTTCGTCCCGGTCCCGATTGATACCGTTCCGTTTGGGACGAGGTGTCGTCCCGGACCGGTTTAAAAAATCGGGACAGGTACCGGGACAGGTCCAATCCCGGACCGTGCCCACCCCTACATAATTCAAGGTTCAAATCCGACCAATACTGTCAAACCAATTTAAACAAGCTCCAATAATCAACATCAGTTCATAAATGCGGAAATAATTAATAATCATAAAAGCAAGACCACCCACTCGCTTTGCCTCGTCACCCGGCAACTGCTTAACCTGCATCCGTGAAGAGCAGGTCGGAGTGAGTACAGTTGGAAAATATTGTACTCACACTATGCATGTGCACAACTCAGAATATGTTAATATGGTATGGTTGCAGCATGAACATAAACAATAATAAATCATGTCTCATCTCTAGTCATATCTATGACTCTTGCCATAGCTATGGCTCACTCATGTACATCTACGCTCAGCCGTGCCATATCTATGACACGGGAGTGCGTGCCACATAAAGGCACGACCTTATCTGAAGGTCTTAAGGAGATTTACCTCGTAAGGGTAACCGTGTCTACGGGGACAACCGTACCGACGGCTATCGATAGGCTACATGCTCACATGCATACATAGATCATACCGGTTTAACACATTTAAACAAAACACATATGCATAGATATTTTAGAATAACTAACCCACCTGGATTTCTGTATTGATAATAACTCAAAGCAATAGAAGTAGGTCGAGGATGGACTCCTCAATTACCTACATTCGTGGGGGACTTTCCTTAGAACCTTATCAAGGATTATCTTATTCTAGCTTGTCTTATACATATATATATAAACTTTGAAAATAGCTCGCTTGGCTTCGCCTTGCTTGCATTCTTTGAAAACATTTTATGTTTAAGTCTTTTCGGTTGATTGATAGTTCGGCATGCTTAATATACTCAGCTAAGTCATTCATGGATCATACATACTACATGGATCAAGAAATAAATCACTTAGGTCATATAATCGTGCATTTCGATGGTACGTGCTATTTTCGGAATCAAACTAATGATTTTGTAAAACATGATATGCGCAGCGATTTTCAAATGAATACACCTAGCAACACATAAGTTGTAATAACATGAAACTAGTGGTATGTGATTCCTAAGACATAAATCTACAACTCTCAAGAACAACTTAAAATCAGACGAGGTCAATATCTTTATGATAAATCAGCAAACATTCAACTTAAGGGTGCATTCAATAAATGAAGACATACAGCTTGATAGGTACTCAGTATTTGCAGAATAACTGAGGCTACAAACATGATATTACTGAAATTCAAAAACTCCAAGGTAGCTAAGTCAATTATCTAGCACTTTCTTCAAGACCCAAATGGAAAATAATAACATTATCAACGAGTTTTGATGCAATACATTTAGTTTAAAAAAACAGCCAGAGAACAACTTTTCAAATATACAACACTTTAGTAAAATGGCAACACCGCAAGCTACACAACTCCAATTCATACAAACTCAAAACCTACGGAATCTACACATGGAGATATACAAATTTCATGAAGAGAAGTTTCGCATATAATCATGTTAAAGGCATCAATTCAGAGCATACATCCCATGCATACACACAGCCACTGATTCAAAATTCTGGGCATAAATCAAACTTAGAAAGATCATATAAAATCAACCAAAACTCCAAATTGTATGTTGTCAATTCCTACAGGCAGCTTACATCATATACTACATTTGTCATGAAGAATTCATTTTCATACAGGCACGTTAAGATCATAAAAAACAGCCATGAACTGAGGTCAAGGTCTCAGCCCGAGTTTATAGAAAACTGCATGCTTATCTAACTTTGAAAATTCATATAAAATCTATTTCAATTCCGAATCACAAATTTCCAAAACTCGCTGACACCTAACTTAAAGAACTACAAAACTCAAGAAGAACACTTGTCCAAGAAACAGCTTCTTAGTCGGCAAAAACTGAGCACAACTGAGGCTCGAAAATTTAGATTTTCATGCCTTCTAACAACTTAAAATGTTCAAACAACACATAACATCGAAATCACGTAAATTTTATGTTAAGCAAGCCTCGATATCAATACTTTAAGATATAAACATTCGATAAATCATAAAACACGTTGTCCGAGGTCCAGCTCGATCTTATTAAACACGATAGGAAATAAGATACTTATGATTTCCACTTGAATTGTTACGTATTTTTTATTTGATTACATATATCGATTCACAATAATACATAACACGAAAATAAACGAGACAGGGTTCGAGCCTAGGTACCGTTCTCGGGAAACGTTCAAAAAATAGGACGAAGGAACGAAATGGCGCGTCAGCTAACACGCGGCGATTAGTGGCGGCGCTCGGCGGCTGCGCTTGACTCGCGAAGGAGTTGCAGCGGCGTGTCTGGGGTTGCTGCGAAGTTCTTGTTGGCTCACGGCGAGTCGCGACTAATGATGGCTTCTCATAGTGTGGAGGAGCAACGACGACCGCAGACTGAGCAGGGCTCGCGGAGGAGCAGCGTTGGTTGGCTGTTGGACGCGGACATCGGAGGTGGTCCTCACGGCAAGGAGGACACTGTTGGGGTCTCGCAAGAAAGAAGGGCTCGCCGGAAAAGCTTCGCGGGGTTGTTGCAGATGGTGGTCGTCGCAGATTCTGCTGGCGGCGATGATGGTGGTGTGAGGATGATGATGAGGGAAGGTGCGTGATCGGAAAAAGAAAAGAGAGGGAGGGAGATGAGAGTGACGGGCTTTATCACTTCTTCTGCTGAGAAAATCGATCGATGGCGAGGGGGTTTAGAGAGGGCGATGAGATTTCTGACGAGATCATGTGCGAGAGAGATGATGAGGTATTTTACGAGAGAGAGAAAGAAACTGAGCTGCTGCGGGTTAATCTGATGTGAGGAAAAAGAGGTACAACATATATATATTAGGCTAGGGTTCTCTCCTCTAACTTAACCCTCAAGACACACACACACACACAAGCTAGGGTAAGAAAACCAGGTTCAGCTGGTTCGGGCTAAGCTGGGCCGGCTCTCGGTTCGCTTGACGGGCTTGCGGGTTTCTCAAATTATCGGGCCGGTTCATGTGCGTGAGTTTCGAAGACTCGGGTTCTCGGGCTCGATTTTCACAATTAAAATAAACTGAACATATCTATTTTATTACACACATTATTTAATAATAATAGTAATAATAATAATAATAATAATAATAATAATNTGGGTCCCACATGTTTCCCACTAGCTTTTAATTAATAATATACGTTTATATTTTTATTATTATTTTAAAACTATAACTCCATTTTATTTTTTTCAATCTATATGTTTCATATACAAATACATATAAAAAATTAATACAATTATATTTCATTATTTATAATTATAGATTGTTAAGTTTGTACTAATGTAAAGTTTTACTTAAAAAAATTACGAAACATAGAACTTATATAATGTTGAAAATTTAAATTTGAGTTAATTTTTTTTTTTTCTAAAAAATATTAATCTTGGGAAGTGGGTTCATTCCAAATATGTTCAACCAAGTCGTGTCGAAGTTAATGATAGATTTGTCTATCTTGCACCTCAGCTTTTATTTGCAAGTAACGTCGAAAATTTGGAGACATTCCTTCACGCGCCAACGCTAGTGGTTCTCCATCGTCATTAGACCAGTTCGTAGCTTTTTCGCCTTCGTTCTCAATTATCATGTTATGTAAAATGGTACACGATAACATAATTTTGCCAAGATCTTTATACCAAAAATGAGAAGGACCTCGTATAATTTCCCACTTTGACTGGAGGACCCCAAAAGCACGTTCAACGTATTTTATTGTAGCCTCTTGCATCTGCTTAAATTTTTTCCTTTTTGGATCCTCGAGACATTTAAAACTTTTGATAAATGTAGCCCACTCTAGATAAATATCGTCTGTTAAGTAGCATCCCTTGGAATATTGAGTCCCGTTAACCATAAAATTGACCTCTGAAGCTACACCATGTAAAACGTCATTGAATATGGAGATTCATGCAGTATATTCATATCATTTCGTGATCCCGCGAGCCCAGAAAATGCGTGCTAGATCCATAAGTCTTGTGAGACCACTACTTCAAGCATAATCGTGGGTACCTCATGGTCTCCTTATGTAGCGCCCCAATTTGTTCCAGATTATTTTGGAAATTATTATTACTTATTTTATTTGTCTGAATAATTTAATCTATTTTATTTGTGCTCGCAATTGCCTAAATGAGTATCTGTATTATTATTATTATTATTATTACTAAATAATATTATGTGTGTTATAGCCAGTTTCAATTTAATTTTCGCCGTATCGAACCGAGCCTCGAATAATTTTTGAGTTGAGCCCGAGAGAACCGGCCGAATTCGATTATTTTTCCGTAGCCATTTTGAGATCATTTTCTCTAGTCCATTTGATAAATATTTTTTTTTGGCTCTCTAGTCCATTCGATAAATATTTTTGGTTAAGCCCAAAACAGATATAATTTTTCCATTCCTTCTCTTTTATGAGTCGCGATCAAAACAGATAAATTTTATCTGCTCTTTTGTTTTAAATGGCCAAACCCACTCTAGCATTTATTATATCTGTCCAATTTAAATTTTATCAGTGCAAATTAAATCACCGACCGAGTCACGTGGGAGAGGTTTCAACAACTTGCACGATCAACTCCCATAAATCCTATTTTAAATGATCCTCATCTTCATCCTCTTGCTAAAACTATCGCCGAGCATTCTCCTTATTTTTCTTCTATCATTCCCGTCGCTCCACCTTCGTCTTCATCATCTCCGTTTGGGCACACCACCTCGTCGGCCATCATCCTCTTTGTCCTCCACCTCCGATCTACATCACGCTGCTCTCTCTCTCTCGCCGACCATCATCTTCCTCTTCCGACGAGCAGACCAACCCAGCAGAAGCGCCGGCGAGCCCTCCTGTACGCGCAGCGATACCGGCGACTCTCTGTTCGCGAGCAGGCCACGAGCGAGCCCAATCTCGCAGCTTCCCCTTCTCAGAACATCATCACCTTCGTCCTCCATCAACCTCGCCACGAAGCTCTGCACCTTCCGGCGAACTCCCGACGAGTGTGACCAACTGGCATGAACCAGCGAGCTCTCCACGTCGCCAGTTCCGGCGAGCCCGTCTCGGTAAGCCACCTTTCGAGCAGCCCTTCGGCTTCCCATTTCTCGGCGAGCTTCCGTCCACAACTCCCTCCGTCGAGCCGCTCCTCCGTGTGCAGCACCCCCAGCCGACGCCATTTCCGGCGAGTTGCTGCCGGCATGAAGCAAGCTTGCGGCTACTTTCGGTCCTTTTTCGTTATCTCAAGTTTCATTCACGAGCCGATTCCCGACCCGTCGTTTGGCCCGTTTTTCCTCCGCTAGCTCGTGAATTTTTAAAAGCGGGTAACTTATTCGAATCCTCTCGTTATTCCGGTCGTGCTCGTATATTACATGATAGATAAATTTATCATATGTGTTGTCGAATATTTGTTTGAAATCGGATTTGATTAGAATTGTTACCGGCTTGTTTATAATGTTTCGTTATCGGGTTATGCTCGTGACTTCGTTAAACCGAATATCATGTTGTTGTTGTGTTGAATCTCAAAATGCTCGTTTATTTGCTGTCGAGAAAGTACGTTGATCGTTATCGAGCTTAGAGCGTTTATCTTATAAGTCATTGATATTTCATGTGAAATTACGTTAATCGCTGATCTGTTGTGCCGCAATTTAAGCCATCTGAGACTGGCTATTTGAAATTGTGGTCTTCATATGAAATGTAGTATGTTCAGTTTTCTAAACCTGGGCTTTGGAATTTCTCGATTCCGAGTTATATCGAATAAGTTGCGATTTTTCCAAAAATGTTGCGCGTCCAGTTTTCCTGTTACCCGGCAGCATGTCTATAATTAAAATACGGTCTGTTTATTGTGTCGTAATGTGCTCGTATAAATTTATACTCTTCATGAAAGTTATAGGTATGTTTCTTGCCTTTAAAATGAGATAAATTTCATACCGATACGTGGTCTGTAGCTCAGGTTGTGCTCATATGAAGTTAGACGTGCATGAGTTGAGACTTATTACTTTGGCAGACATCTGATATGGAATGTGAACTGATTTTACCCTATCAAAATGATTTTAAATGCTTCTGTGTTCTAAATAAAAGTTATAGAGGCATGCTTAAGATTTAATTTGAGACTTGAACCATGTCATTGAGAGGTCTGTAGCTCGTTCTAGGTTGTAAACACTGAAGTGCTGTCCATATCACATGTGAGTTTTTGACAGATTTGTTGAACCAAATGTTTAAACTCATTGAACACGTATTTATTTGCCAAAGTAACCTTCAGCAAAGTTGTAGATATTTGAGATAGCTATCATATGGTTTTGGAATTTTAGTAAAAACATGCCTGTAGCTCCAGTTAGAGAGTAATTACTGAGGGCTGGTCAAGTGCATTACCCCAGTTTTGGACTGTGACTCATTTTTGAATGTTTGTTGATTTATCACCTGCTAAATGGCCTTATTTGCTTTCAGTGTCTTCATAAGAATTATAGATTCATGTCTTAGGATTCCAATGCAACTTGATCCATGATCACATGAGTTGTGTGTTGAGAGTTATGTCGGTTTTAAAAACGCTGCCCGTGTTAGGTTTTCAAAACGTAAGTGATATTTTTAGAATTTGGATTTCCTTGATTTAATCCATGCTTAAATGCTTACGTGAGCTTACTTGGACTAAGTGATTTGTCGAATAGTCATTGATAGGGCTATTTTATTAAATGTAGGTGCTTGACGAGTCGAACTCGCCTCCTACACTCAATTAATGATTTGTTTCGATTCCGACCAGGTGGGTTGTTATTCTAAAATTACCTGTGCAATGTGTGTTAAATATGTTTACGGTTTTGGCATGATCTATGTATGAACGTGAATATGTAGCCTATCGATGTGAGCTATTATGATGGCCATTGGTACGGTTGTCCCCGTCGATGTAATACGGTTGCCTTGCGAGGCAAGTCTCCTTAAGACCTATTATGAAAGGCTGTGTCCTTGCGTGGCACGTACTCTCGCCGTTAGGGTAATGAATCCCCTTTCCGCGACTATTATGAAAGATGTGTACACAGGAGTATTTATGTTTATGTTGGAGATGTGACATATGTGATATTGTTTATGTTCATGCTGCAACCATGCCTATTTAACATATTATAAAATGTGCATTGCATAGGGTGAGTACGATAGTTAACTGTACTCACTCCCACCTGCTCGTAACTGATGCAGGTTAAGCAGTGGCGCGTGACGAGACAAGACGGGTGGTGGTCATTACTTATTATGCTTATTTAATTGCTTCCGCTTATTTATGAACGATGTTGGTATTGAACTTGTTTGGATTCGATTTTGAACTTGTTCATTTTGGAAAACTTTCGGATTTGGTTTACGATGAAAAACCTTTCTTGATATATGATTGAGAATATCTTGATGTTTATGTTTATGTTATGTGGTTAATGAAAACCGTTGGGAAATCGGGTGATGAATCCCCGTAGTTCATTTATGACTTGAACTGTGTTTTTGAAAAGAATGAGTAACGCCAAAAGTTTATGATTTGGAAAATAAGTTTCGAAAATTTTTACCTTGATTTTTGGGAAAGCCATGGATTTTCTTTAAAAATCGATTGGGGCGTTACACCTTAAGTGTATGAGCCTTGCCATCCAACTGGACAATTTTTTTTCGCTCCCAGTACATACAATCTAGACTTTCCAACATGCCAAGAAAACCATGTTTCTCCTCGTGTAATGTAAGATTTCTTCGCATGTCACTGACATTAGGGGGGCGAAAATATTGGGGTGCATAAATTTCTCGCATAGCACGAAAAAACTCGAGCAGACTTCGATTTGCCATAGCTCTGACATAGGAAAGTATTCATCACATTGATCGGCAGAAGCTCCATATGCTAGTTGATGTATAGCCGTAGTACACTTGTGAATTGGTGTAAAACCTGGTCTTTGTGTCGCGTCTGATCTCCACTTAAAATAATCAGAATGACTTTGGACATCTTGAACCATCCGACAAAATAATCGTTTAAACATCCAAAATCTATGTCGAAAGTAGCCTTCCTGGTATATGAGATCAGGAGCAAAATAATCTCTTATCAGTAGAGCATCTGCAGCTTCACAATTTCGAGGCACTTCTTGCCTTTCATGCCTAGTTGAATTTTCAACTTGCTCGGCTTGCTACAATTGCATAATTGTGGCCTCCATCAAGGCAAATTCATCTTACTCCAAAGAATCGTCAAGCATATCGTTGAAGAAAGCACAATATGAGACTATATCATTATTATGTCTAACCATTTTATAGAAGTAAAAAATAGTTGTATTTGTAAAAATTGGCAAAAACGAGAAGAAAGAACCAACAAGGAATTTAAAGAGGTTTTCGTATTACAAATTGTGGTATTGATGATCCTATACTGTTTATAGTGAGAAGTGGTTGCGTTAAGTTAGCTTGTGTTAGGTATTATTGTAGTAGGTGGCAAGAGTGGTGTAGTAGGGTGACAAATGTGGTAGGTATTATGTTGTAGTATTAATGTTCTAGGTGACAAGTGTGTAATGAGTAATGAATTAAATGTGGTTGGTGAACCAATAATATAAGCACTGTACCGCCTGATAATATGTATGTTATTTCCGGTAAAATAAAACTTGAATTATTTTAGTCCCTGAAAAAAAATTGAATTTAATTGTATGGTATAAGAACAAGTTAGATATGTTGTCGAAAAACAACAATTGAAAACGAGAATTTTTCAAAGTATAACGAACGCCGACAAACATTCATTGACCAATATAGAAGTAAAAGTATGTTACTTTTGGATAAATTTTATTTAAATTATTTTAGTTCGGAAAAAAAAATTGAATTTAATTGTTTGGTATAATAGCGAGTTAGATGTGTTGTTAAAAAACAAGTAAAAACGAACTTTTTTCAAAGTAGAACAAACGTCAACAAACACATTGCTCTCACCCAAAAAATTTAACACAATACCTAATAACTTAGATTGACAATGCATAAAAATTTAAATTATCGAACGCTTAGCACTCCAAACAATATAAAAAAATCATTTGAGACCCAGTTCTTCTTCAAGCACGACAAGAAGTCCCTGGTGGGCTTGCAAATTTTCTTCTGTCATTGTTGATGTATCATCCTTTATCATTTCTATGTACGTGTTCCATGACTCTATGCGAACTAGCTCCTTTATCATCCTATGCAAAACATAAGTGTGAAACTTGTGTTGATGCGAAATTGACATGATTACCGTTTCAAACTATTGAAAGAAATAGTGAACCACTTGATTTAATTCACACTTATGTATGTGATTTAAAAGCTGTAATGAGACGTGATGGAAACAAATATTTCATTACTTTTGTAGATGATAACACTTAATTTTGTTATGTGTATCGTCTCAAAAGTAAAAATGACGCGGTAGAGAAATTTGTTCTCTATAAAAATGAAGATGAAAATCAACTAAATAAAAAGGGTAAGGTGATAAGAAGTGACAGAGGAGGTGAATATGAGTCACCTTTTTGCTGAATTCTGTCTCAACATGTGATAAGACATGAAATGACAATACCTTATTCACCCCCAAGAAAATGAGATTGCGGAAAGAAAAAATCGTACTTCAAAAGAAATGATGAATTCAATGTTCTTAAGTTCTGGACTTTCACAGAACATGTGGGGGGAAGCTATATTGTCAGCAAATTACCTTTTAAATAAGGTTCCCCGTAAAAAGTTAGACGAAAGTCCATATGAATTATGGCATGGAAGACCACCATCCTACAAATACTTGCGAGTGTGGGGGTGTCTGGCAAAGGTAGTGATACCTACACCAAAGAAAATAAAGATTGGACCAAAAACTGTTGATTGCATATTTATGGATATGCACACAACAGTAGTGCTTATCGTTTTCTTGTACATGAATCCAAAATTGAGGAAATTCATAAGAACACGATACTTGAATCTACAAATGCTTTATTTTTTGAGAATATATTTCCACGTAATTCTGAAGTGGATTCTAGTTCCACTAAAAGAAATTTGAAAATAATGGAAAAAGATCAAGATGGATATGCTGAGGTAGAACCTTGGAAAAGCAAAAGAGGCAGGATAAAAAATCTTTTGGTCCAGATTTTCTAACCTATATGGTCGAAAGCAAACTACAAACGTATTTAGAAGCGGTAAAATCTTCTGAAGGTCCTCTTTGAAAAGAGGTAATCCAAAGTGAAATTGACTCTATTTTGCAAAATCACACATGGGAGCTAGGGGATCTTCCTCCTGGAAGTAAACCATTGGGCTACAGGTGGATTTTCAAAAGGAAAATGAAACCCGATGGAACAATTGATAAGTATAAAGCTAGGGTTGTGATTAAAGATTATAAGCAAAATGAAGGTCTTGATGACTTTGATACGTATTCTCCAGTAACGAGGATAACATCCATTAGGGTGATTATTGCAATTGCAGCTTTACGAAATCTTGAAATAAATCAAATGGATGTAAAAACAACTTTTTTAAATGGAGATTTAGAAGAAAAGATCTATATGGAGCAACCTGAAGGGTTCTCTGCTCTCGGGCAAGAGAATAAAGTTTGTAAATTGGTTAGGTCTTTGTATGGCTTAAAACAAGCTCCAAAACAATGGCATGAAAAGTTTGATAATGTCATGATTCAATGTGGATTTAAAATTAATGAATGTGATAAATGTGTTTATGTTAAAGACACTGAAAAGGGTTATGTAATCCTATGTCTTTACGCAGATGACATGCTCATTGTTGGAACCAATGATAAAATTATTAAATCCACCAAAGATATGTTGAATTCTAGATTTGACATGAAAGATATGGGTCTAGCTGATGTGATTCTTGGAATTAAAATTCATAGAATATCATAAGGAATTGTTCTGACTCAGACACATTATGTGGAGAAAATCCTTGAAAAATTTAACAAGGATGAATCGACCCAAGCTAGGAGCCCGATAGATACAAGTCAACATCTGTTAAAAAATAAAAGGGAAAGTATTTCTCAAGTCGAATATTCAAGGGTGATAGGAAGTCTGATGTACTTAATGAATTGTACTAGACCAGACATCGCCTTTGTTGTGAGTAAACTGAGTAGATATACAAGTAATCAAGGAGAAGAACACTGGAAAGGAATTGTGAAATTACTCATATACTTGAGATATACTTGTAAATATGGTCTGCACTACTGTAAATATCCAGATGTAATTGAAGGCTATAGTGATACCAACTGGATATCAGATATGAAAGATTCTAAATCCATTAGTGGATGTTTATTCACTTTGGGAGGTGCAGCCATATCGTGGAAATCTTTTAAGCATACTGTTATTGCTAGATCCACAATGGAGTCCGAACTTATAGCATTAGACAAAAGTGGAGAAGAGGCAAAATGACTTTGCCATTTTTTAGAAGATATTCCAAAATGGTCGCCGACCTTTTGTATACATTGTGATAGTCCATCGGCTATAGGCAAGACACAAAGTAATAGGTATAATGGTAAGTCTAGACATATCCGTCGAAGACATAATACCATTAGACAACTACTCTCAACTGGTATTATATCTATTGACTATGTGAAGTCAAAAGATAATCTTGCGGATCCGCTAACCAAATGGTTAAACAGAGAGTTGGTTGCTAAATCCTTAAAAGGAATGGAACTTAAGCCTCTAGAAATGAGTTGATACAATGAAAACCCTACCTTGTTGACAGGAGATCCCAAGATCTTGGTTCAAAGAGACAACCAAATTGAAAAAAGGCTCTTGTGATCACTATGGGATAGTATTCCTTGTCCATTCCTTAAACAACGATATTCGTGGTGACTAGGATAAGCATTTGGTTTTTAATGATTCTTGTATGTGCAAGTAGTGCAGACTACTTTTAATTAAGAATCACCTATGTGAGAGAGAAGTGGCGCCGCTTCGAAGAGAATTGTGTGAAGCTCAATTCTTAGACCCTCTCACAGAACCAGGCTATGTCCAGGGCCACTAATGGACATATTAATGAGAATTGGAATATGTTAGGGAGAATCCTGTGTCAATAACACCTAACATAACCTAACAATAGCATCAATTTAGTACACATGAACAAAAAAAAAAAGGATTATGATCAATTTATTTGTTTTAGGGTAAATATAAACAACAATATTCAAAATTCAATCCTTCACAAATCAAACAAAAATATATGAATTAAAGATGATTTTTGGACTCCAGAGTTCTCATATAATACATACATTACTTATTACTTCAAGTTTTCGCCGAAAAAAGCCACAATGTTGCCGGAAAAAAAAAGGAATTTTCGGACAGAGAACTAGACTTTTGGCCGGAAAAAGCCTCGATGTCGCCGGAATTGTTGCCTCCGGTGTTCTTCTTGCCGAATTTCGTGTCGCCGGCGAGATGAAGCTGCAAAAGAAAACAAGAAAAAAAAAAAAAAAAAGGGCCGACGGCGAGAAGATGAAGAAAAAAAAGGAGAAAAACGGGAGGAGATAAGTGGGGAAGAAGGAACATAAAATCAGATTTTTAGGTAAAGAAAAATAGTAAAATAATGTGTAAGTGGGGATGATGTCACAAATTAATTTTTTTGTCATTTATTTTAATAGGAGGAATTTAAATAGAAGATGAATATAGAGGTAGGGAGTAAAATAGATAGAAATTATGAGGAGGGACTGACTTAGAAGTTTAATAAGGGATTGAGGATTTTTAAAGAAAGTTCACAAAAATTTAACGGCCTGAAATTTAAAAATTGTTATTATGCTATACGTCATATTTGCTCAAAAGATATATCATGCCGAAATTAATGATAATTAATTAGAAGACTCAAGCACCGAACTAATAAGGCAAAAAGCGAAATAGAAGATAAAGTAAACCCATTTTCACGTAATAAAACTCTCCAATCCCTACCCCACACATCACTATTTTTTTACCTCTCAAAATCCTTTTCGAAAACCCGAGAACAATTTTTATTTGTGTTTCCTTTTTCCACTTTCCTTAACCATCTCATAATTATTACTCATACGCACCAATTGAGTGAGATGAAGAGACACAATCAAATAATATTCACAACCGCCCTATCACTCCTCTTCACCCTAACCACTGTCGACACGTCATCCCTTCCCGGCACCGTGGCCGCGTTCCGGGTCATCAACCGGAGGCGGCTGGTCGGATGCCCCGACCCGAACCCGTATCTCGAGATCCACGTCAGCTCCGACCAGAGACTTCCCGACCAAGGGTTCGTGGAGGTCAACGTCACGGGAGTTGTTTTTCCGTCGGAACACGATTGGATGGCCATGATTTCCCCATCTGATTCCGAGTATGTCTTGTTTCTACTTAAATTAATTGTTTTTTTTTATAATTAATTCCAAGTGTGAATACTTTAGTAGGATTGGAATTACATAACTTTTTTTTTTGGGGTGTGTGTGTGTCCGATAGAAAAAATGAGAATTACGTACTTGATTAACACGATCTTTTTTTTCGTTTCCTTTTTTCTTTTCTTTGGAGGTAAATTACAGTGTGAAAACATGTGTGGAGAATAAACTTAAGTACGAAGAAACAGGAGATTCTAGCCATCTTCCTCTCCTCTGCCACTATCCTGTTAAGGTAACTTCTAGTGTGACTGTGTGTGAATTTACATCATCATATATGTGTGTAACGGGAAATGTCCACACTTATTATGGGCATATTAAAACGTGTTCAACAGTAAATGTCAAGATTTCGTAATGTGTGTGAATTTTACATCATGTCTTGCTTCGATCAATTTCTAGTGCTAAGGTTATGCGAATGCTTTCGCATTTTTAACTTTCACACACTATTGTCATTCATCAGACAATATTGTCATTCATACAATTGTTGTATAATTATTACATACTGCCTTTCGCATGCACTTTATTCAGTCTCTAACATAGTGTAAATAAGTATTTCCTTTAAAGAAAACAAAAGTTTTGCATTTATAACTAATGTGTGAGTCAAAAAGAATATTGAAGGAGTGAGTAGCAGCTGTTTTCTAATTGAAATTGGATATAAAAGAGACTTAAAACACAAAATTTGTCTTCAAATGTCAATTATGATGCAATTGTATTTTTTCATGCTATGGGGCCTTGACTTGAGTCCCTTTAAAAGATAAACGTGATCATTGCCTCCAATCTCATGTTGAATTTCATTGCATAGATGATAGNATAAAAAAAAAAAAAAAATAATAAAAGGGAAAATGTCGAACCTTGAATACGCGTACTTGCATAGCCCCATGATTGAATGCTACAGGCTTCTTTTGTAGACATATTTCCATCATTTATTATGTTCCGATTTTAAGTTCAAAGAAAGTGTGCGTACAAGACGGTATAATTGCACTGCAAGAATTATGCTATTTTAACATAATATAGTGAAATGTATGGCGGAAATGAGGTGGATATATAATGGTTGTTGACTTTAAAGATGGTGTGATGTTTAAAATATATAATAAGATCATGACACGCACTACGAAGAAAACTATCATATTCCAACTGTGAAATATTCTAATGAAAATTTCAACATATGAATCCAATGGCATAGTTTCGGTTGGAATTAGCCAAGGGTTATTCTAATAGAAATCAACACTAAAATATTTCGTTGGATCCAATAGCCATTATTTCAATGGTTTATTGTTCTTTTCCGTTTGAATTTTTATTTTGGGCCATCTTTCAACCGTTGGAAAATCTACTATTGGAAACGTCAATATTCAATGAAAATTCCAATGAAACATTAATTCCAACGAAATATTTTTTTGTTGAACTTTTCATTGAAAAATTTCAAATGAAGATCGATTTGAATTGACTTTGGAACTCCATTTGAATTTTCCATTGAAATTTCATTATTTACGTGTAATGATGCGTTATTATATCAAAATTTATGTCATCCTTTATGCCATTCTATTATGATCAAAATATAGTATGACAAAAACGATCCATATATATGGTGTCTTTACATATAATTTTCTTTTATAGAGTAAATTGATATTCTAATTGGAGGGAAATTAAAAACATATATCAGTTTTTTCTATTAATTTTTTTTTTCACGAAAAATAGTATATTTTCTTGGTCAAAGATGAAATTATCAGAAAACTTCTTGACACAACTTGGACAGGCTCAGAACTTGACAAGTGATCCATATTACCTGAATTGCACCAACAAAGAATGCAAGAAGCAGTTGGCGGGAAAATGCTTGGTAAGGACATGTTCGGCGACGTTAAGGTTTCACGTCGTCAACATACGAACAGACATTGAATTTGTGCTGTTTGGCGGCGGGTTTGACACGCCTTGCATTTTGAAAAGATCTGATCCTCTGAGCTTTGCCAACCCAAACAGTCCCTTATACGGACACCTGTCGTCGCCTGATTCGACGGGAACTAAGGTGCGTATATATGCTCGTCTTTGCTGATATATGCTTGATTGTTGACTAAGTAATATTTACGGTCTTCGGGTGTAAATTTTCCTTTTTCTTTTTCATTTTTACTGGACGTGCCGTGGTAAAATTTTATTATTTACTCAAAATGATTTTGGCAGAATTTGTCAATGAATTTCTTCTTAACTTGACCTATTATTATTATTATTATTATTATTATTATTATTGAATTGATGTGTTCAACAAACTTTTTTTTTTTAAATTGATTTTCTTCGTTTTGCAGAAATACCTTTTCTTAAAATAATAAGTTTTTAATATGTATAAGAAAACAGCCCTCTCTTTCTCTCTCTTTTTCCCCCATAAAATTGAGACATGATAATTGATTCTACTCATACTTGAAACACAAATTTCTCTCTCTATTTCCTATAAAATTGAGACATGATATATAGTTAATTCTTCTCATACTAGGAACACGATTTTTTTTTTGTTTTTTTTTTTTTNGCAGGTTCATTCGCTATGCATATTTATAATACGAAATGTTATACATTTGTTTATATTTTTTTAGAGTATTGATATTTAAATTTAAAACTGTGCATATGTATTAAATTGTTGTTGTTTACTGCTAAGTCTGTCTAATAAGAATCTTACTATGCTAGGAAATAACATGAGGAAAAAAACTATAAAAATGATAAGAGATACCTTTTTCCTTATAGATAGGCATAATGACGAAGTGATATGCATGTTTTTTAGGAAGTTATGGCCTAATTATAAAATCTCATAATGTTTGACAATAATTGGATGTCAGGCGCCGCCGGCCGGCATGATGATCGATTATGTAATTTATGAGACGGCTTTGAGGGGATAATGACAAATTTCGAAAAGGGTTTTCATGAGTTCAACTATAATGAAGGCATTAATATTTAAGGATAAGATTTTGGTCATACGAAAAATTATATGAGAGGGCAAGTTAGTATATTTTTGGAATTTGTGTTTTTTGAAATGTTCAGAGAAGGGGTGGAAAGTGCAGGACACAATCATGAAACGAGCCTAAATAAATTTGAAAATAAAACAAGTTAAATACTTTAGTGAACATAGTCACTTCAGCCTAAATTCATGATCTAATTATTATTGTTCATTGATGAGATTGTGAAGTTTTGGGCTCAAAGTTGTGTTGCCTGCAGGATTAAATAATATAAATGAAAGATACAAAAGGAATTATTTATTTAACGAGATAAAAAGGATTTATACAGTTAACTCTTCTACATAATTAAGGATGATTGAATTGTTTTTTTGGCCAGAATGATATTATATAAAACGAACAAAATATAAAGAGAAGCCACTAGCTGAATAAGACAGCCAACAGCTGAATACACGCATCCAATAGCTGAAAAAGTAGAAGGACAGGTCAAAAGACCGCCTAGAACCGACCCCAACGGGGTAAAACTAAAAAACACTACAAAATACTAAAACACTAAAAAATAACACAGAGACCCCAACAGGGTAATACCCGAGTGTCTGGCCCCCACATGGAAATCAAGTTGATACTCGGGCACACAGAGGCAAAAGAACAAACAACACAAAACAACTAACACAAACTAAAAAAACATAAGAACACGCAGCCTCCCTCAGCAAGAACATCCGGAAAAGACAGCAAACATAGCCAGATCCGAGGAGAACTCCGAAGCTCCGATACTACGCCAGCCACTGCAGAAGGCCTAGCAAGGCGAAGATCCAAACCTCAGGACAAACCAAAAAACCGACCCGCAGACTGACCACAAGAAATCACAATCGCCCCCCAACCGGCTAGTACCACTAGCCAATCCGAAACCATCCCAAATTTGCCTAACACCACTAGCCAAATTTGGAGACAGACGACCTCCCACAAACTCAGAAACCGAGAAAGAGGAGGAAGGGGACGAAAGATATCAGAGCTCAGCCGCGCCGACTCCGCCAGAAGGACGAAACCTAGCCCGAAGCAACCACCCATCCACCCAGCCCGCAAGGATGAAACCCGACCCAACACCCCAGCAAAGCCGAGATACCAATGACCCGGCTCCAGCTAAAACCGAAGACCCGCAATCGGGAAGACGTTCCAGCCCGGAAAGAAGAACCGCTCCGACCAAAGCTCGAACCCGACCTCCCCACCCAGCCCCCAGTGACGGACCATAGCCCACCCGCTGCCACACCAAACCGTCGGCGAACAGAGAGCGAGAGTCAGAGTGAAAACCTGCAATTCCACCGACCCCCGAAGCCGAGCCCGTCGACAATGACTGGAGAAGGGGAAACCTGAACATGAGCGACGCAGACAACGAGCCGCTACCAACCACTGGCCACACTCCTCCTAGCCTCTCCACCCTAGAGCTCCAGCGGTTTTCAGACACAGATCGACGAGATCTGCCGAGAATCGCCATCCTCACCCCGCGGCCAGAGAGAAAGGAGGAAGTGCCGCTGATGACGGCGTGGTAGCGCGACGATGAGCAGTCCACCGGCAACCCGGATGGACGCCGAGAGAGGCGTTAGATGCCGGCGACGGAAGCTAGGGTTACGACAAGGGCGATTTGGGTGAGAGCGAATTGTTGAAATCAACATATATACATTTTAATTGATTAAATGGTTAATTAGCAAGTAGCCGTACGATGCATAGGACAAGAATGTTAAATAAGTCATGTTCCATAGAGTTTGTCCGTTTATGCCTAAAAAACATCATTTATTTTTCATTTTTTTTAATCAATGTTGTTTTTTAGTCAGAGCATTAAACATGGTTCTATTAGCACTAGCTTGTAAATTAATTCATATATTATCCTTACGTTTATACTAATATAAATTAAATTTTGGCATATACATTTTTCCTTGAGATAAGAAAAAATAACAATTTTACTTGTTCTCTTATTCATCATATAATACTTGATTATTATGTATTATTAAATTTATTGTCGTATAGAAGTAGCCGTCTTCTTTTTATTTTTATGTAATGAAAAATATTTAATGAATAGATTTTAATATTATTTATTAATGTAATTAATTTAAATTATGTAAAAAAAATTAAAATAAAATATTGTATATAATTATTCTACAAAATGTACATCCATGTTTTTCATAATTTAATATTTTATAATAATTAAGCAACTTTGGTTTAACAATTGCCAAAAACTAAATCACTTCTATAATCAAGAGATTTTTCTAGCTTTTCATCCTAAGGCTTTATAGTTTATTTAGCATACTATAATGAAAATATCTTTTATGAGAATTTCATTATGGAAATAAATCAAAATAAAAAAAATAATGAGAAAATTAAATAATCTTGGCTGATAATAATGTGGAAATAAATCTCATGTTTAATTCTAGAAAATAGTTAATATATTTCAATTTTATTATGTAGACATTAGTAAAACTAAATGTATTTGGTCCTTATCTCTTAAACGCTAAATTATAGTAATCTGGAGAATAATTTTTTTTTATATATATTGAAATAAACTTTAAGAAAAAATTATATTCACAACAATTACTTCACCAACTTGATTTTGCCTAATTAATTGGAAGAAAATAAATTACATAACTTGTTACGATTTTCGATAAATATTTTAGGATGAAATATGAATATTTGTGAAAAACAATTAATAATATGGTTAGAACTTAAAATATGTTTTCATGTTTACATTGACCAAAATATTATCAATCTGAATCACGGAAAACCAATTTTCTAGTTTATTATAATGGATAATGAAATTATTGCATATGTTAATAAAATTATTGAACGAAAGAATCTATCATTATATAAAAAGAATAAATTTTTTA
Source organism: Striga asiatica (assembly GCA_008636005.1). Lineage (NCBI taxonomy): Eukaryota > Viridiplantae > Streptophyta > Magnoliopsida > Lamiales > Orobanchaceae > Striga > Striga asiatica. The sequence goes on along the minus strand of BKCP01004494.1, from coordinate 261,087 downwards.
CAAATTTAGAATTTTTTTCCCGCCAAAATCATTAAATATATTCTATATATAGTAATTGTTGGACAAATCTGAATAGACAAAAAAATCGGCTCATTAATTGTGTCAAGATTTGTTTCTCTTTTTCCCTTTTTTTAGTTTATCAAAACCGTTGTTTGACAATAAATATTTATTTTTCTTTTTCCTATTTTTAGTAGAAATTTACACGAGTTACAAAATCCCATTGTTTATTTCTTTTGTTACAAAATCCCATTGCATACGTCTCACGTGTTTAAAAAATATCATCCCTTATCTATACAGATTTGAAAAAATAAAATAAAATAGAAACCAATTCATAATTACTACTAGAAATCCATTATCTTTAAAAAGAAAAAATAAAATAAAATAGAAACCAATTCATAATTACTACTAGAAATCCATTATCTACTTTAAGAAGCTAATTTTCATCGGTCTAATTATTAATATTTTTACAAATATTATAAGCTAACCATACAAAAAAGTATAATAATAATTTTGAAATGGTGTGTAATCAAATTTTTTTATATTCCCTTATACAAAATAATTTTACATTGTTTGACCCCGAATCTTTAATTTGTAATTTTTAAGTATTGTTTACCCTCCTCTTTAATTTATGATTATTTTCTTTCTTACTCTTTTTAAATATGATCAATAGTAGTTTCCACTTTCGCCATTGAGTGACTTAAACTCGATGTCTATTTATAATATTGTTAATTTAGTATTGTTTTCGTGCATCGCACGGGGTACACACTAGTTAGATTTGATTTGATTTGGAAACGTGTATATGCATGCAAACAATTAATGCATATATTTAAAAAGTTTTCAAATAAGGTCCATATTAAATGTTATCGGAATTTTTTTGTTACTATTTTAGTAAATTCTTATTCTGTTTATATAGAGAGATATATAGATTTGAAATTAAAAATGGCAGATGAGCATAACTTGGGTGAGTGGAGATAACAAGTCTCAACAAGTCCGTTATGGAAATGGATACAGTACAGCCACAGCCCTATCCAATGTTTCTACTTTCTCACGGGATGACATGTGCAAAGGTATGTATGTATTACATGTTATTTTATAATCTATAGATGATCAAATTAATTAAAATAAACACTACAAGTAACTTTTTGTCTGAAATAATAAATAGCGGAAATGTGTTACATATGCAACAATTATACTGAATGAGGGTTTATATTAGAATTCACATTATTAATTATTTATTTCACATAATTCAGTCAATGCTTGGAATAAAGTAAAATGTTTTTAAGTTGAGACGGGTCCTTAACCCACATAAATAGAGAGTTAAAGGAAAATAAAAATAAAGTACCAACAACAGTACTTCCATTGATATTTGATCACATCAATACATTTCATCAATATCATAAGAAACTATGTACATATATTACAGGATTTGATAAGCTCAAGTTTCTTGCTCATATCACCATAAGAAACTGATGGAGACGAGATCGCTCTCGCATATTTGCACAAATACGATCGGCTCTAGTTCATTTATTATTTCATCCTTTTATTATTTCCCTTATGTTTTATTATTTAGTTGACAATATTATATTTATTAGCTAGTATATTTATTTCTTGGTATGCAAGATAGGAGAGCAAGTACTATTAGGACTCTATTAGGATATATTTCTCTTCTCAGTCCTCCAAAAAGAGGAGATTGGAATAAACACAAATAATTTGGAGATCTTGTTCTCTTTGAAGTTCTCGTTGTGCTACGTCAGAAACTATACACATGGATTGCACAAAGATTATAAAAAATATTATATACTTATAACTAGTACAGAGCCCGTGCGATGCACGGGGTGCACAATTTTAAGGCTATTTATTCAGGCATATAATTATATATATGAATAAAGAAACAATTTTAAGGCTATTTATTCAGGCTTATAATTATATACATGAATAAAGAAAAATGTACGGGATATATATCATACGTGACCCGTGCGAAACACGAGATATATTTATTTGGAGAATATTATATTATAAGATTCAATATTCAATAAAAGTTTATAATACGCCAAAAAATTGTACAATGTTCAATAAAAGTTTATAATATTCAAGTGGAGTCTTAAAGTCTCTTGTACATTAAGACTACTGACAAAATAATATTTTAATCAATGAATTTCCTTTCCTTGTAGCCAAATTGTGAATGTGATTTGAGGAGTACAACAAATCGATATATAGCTGACTTGCTTTTTTCATTGTAGTTTTTTTTCTTTTTTTTTTTTATAATGAATTTAAAGATATTCTAAAATATAGCAAAAATTAATTTTTTTATTACAATTAGGAATTTTACTAAATATAAACTCTCAATCTATGGTGTTAATCAACGTTTAAGTCTAAAAAATTAGAAATTTTTACCTCTTTTAATCAACGTTTAAGTCTAAAAAACAATAGAGTTATTATAAGTTTTTTTCTACATCTTTTAAAACATTAAATATGAGCATGTTAGGGCTAGCTTGTAAAATAATTAATATATTATCTCACTAAAACATTTATACTAATAAAAATTTAATTTTAGCATATAAATTTATCCCTTGATATAAGAGAAAGTAACAGTTTTACTTATTGTTGTTCACCATATAATATTTAATTATTATTTTATTATATAATAAAAAGAAAATATTGTTAAATAGTGTAGTAGAATTGTTATAAAATTATATGATTTTTTTTTACAATATAGATTTAATATTTTTTTATGATTTGATAATATAAACAAATCTATACTTAATTTTGACAAATAAAACAAATAAATACTTTAGTAAGTATTTAATGTATATACTAAATAGAAATATATTTGGTATAATCAAATACCAAATATAATCAAATAAGTCAAAGTGTACATTTTTATTTTGTATTTAATTTTTTTATTATTAAAATCTTTTTATTATACTTACCTTTTTAAAATAAAACAAATAAATAAATCAATTAAATAAATAAAATATTATAGTACCAAAATAGTAATGACATTTAATGCAGTTGACTTTTCTGGATAGTAAATGTAGTAAATAGAATCTCCTTTTATATAAGTATAGATTGTATAATACGGAAATAGTAATGCAATAAATGTTGTTGACTTTTCTTTATACTAAATCTGGTAAATGGTATACCTTTTAATATAAGTATAGATTATTATATTAATGATGCATATTTTTTTTTTATATGGTTACACATGAAATGTATAAAATTAAAAATCAAATTATGTTCGAGCTCTATTTGAATTCGAATTACAAGTTCGAGCTCTATTTGAATTCGAATTCCAATTCGGGATGCCTGAATTCAGCAGGCTTTGAGCTCGACCCTTCAACTGTCTTTTTCTTCAGAGGGATTTCCTCTTTGGCAAGGGGATAGCAGTCATCTCTGCAAAAAAATCATAAACAAGTTAGAACCATAACAGATAATCACATACAAAACAAAGACACGATACTCGAGCGCATTTAGCAATAAATACCTAGGTCGCCTTCAACTCGGATGAGGTCGAAGGTTTCTTGAGTGGGAGGAGAAAAAGATTTTTGGGTAAAAAGACCACAAAAGTGCAAGAGGTTATCATCCTCGAGCAGAGTTTTGGACGCAACGGGCTTACGGTTCCATACAACAATCCGTTGGTCGAAGAGGACGTTCTGAGGGGGCGGCGCATGCTCACGGTTGAGCTCCTTAAGCCACGGAGTCGGGGCCCAGGGAAAAGCAGGTTTAGGCTCGACAAAAGCAAATCGATGCTTCCACTTGGGAACATTGGAAGAGGTGTCGGAGATGAAGTGGACGTCATTGCGGCTTTTAAGGTAAAGCCCTTGAGGATGTTTCGAGGGCGTGTAGCAGTAAAGGAAAAAGGCTAGGTCGAGCCGACCCAGACGGATATGGCAGAGGATAATGAAGACGGTTATAAATCGGATGGCATTAGGAGGGAGCTGATTCAGTGGAAGATCAAACCAACTGCAAATGTCGAGCAAATCTTGACACAAAGGAAGGCGGACACCGAGTTTAAATTGTATTTCGAAGAAGGTATAGCAATTTTTGGGAGGATTATCATAAGTATCTCAGGGACCAGGTGATACAAAGGCCCAGGCAGCTGGATGGCTGACCTCATCAGCATTCAGCCAGACGGCTATGAGGGCGCGGGAAGAAGTCTGTCTAGAAGAGGAGGCTTTGGCTAATTTTTTTCTTTTGGGCTGGCTTAGGAGAGGCAGTAATGCGATCGGATTGGGCTTTTGGTGGAGCAGGAGTTGCCGATGACTTAGCAGAAGATTTGGGCTTAGTAGAAGAAGATACCTTAGCCTTACTCTCGAAGAAGGGGGAGCACGTCGAGAGAGAGGGATATGATCCTCATCACGGGTGCCCTCGGCAGCATCGAGAGCTCGACTCAAGATTGGTCAACCTCAAGCTTGAGTCGAGCTTTTACTCCTTGTTGGATTCTATCGCAATCATAGTGAAAGCAACAATGTGAATAATTTTAAGCATTAAAAATCTAATAAATAGCCCGAATTAATTATTATATTCAGGTGAGTATATTAAAAGTCCGGCCTTTGATTTCGGGTGGCACAACCCTGGCTACATCCATACAGCAACCATGACAGGACTAAGTCCTTCCACTTCTTACTCCTATGTATATGGAAGGTAATTAATTAACAATATTACCTATAACATCATTAAAAATAGTACTATACTCTTTAAATTGAAAATATATATCTTTTTATTCTCCCTCTTTTATATATTTTCAGTGATTTGGTTGGATGGAGTGAGAATATTACATTCAAAACACCGCCTTTTGCCGGAGCCAATGAGCTCAAGTTTATTGCATATGGTGACATGGGCAAGGCTCCACTTGACGCCTCAATAGAACACTTCATGCAGGTACTCAAACAAGATCAGCATATCATATGCAATAATTAATCATACCAAAAGTGCAAGTACAACATTCTAACAGGACCACAATGCAACTAATTTCCATGCTCGAAACATGCAGCCGGGATCAGTTAGTGTCGTCAAAGCTATGGCTGATGACGTGTCATCTGGCCTTGTCGACTCGATTTTCCACATCGGTGACATAAGTTATGCCACGGGATTTCTTGTAGAGTGGGACTACTTTTTGAGCCTCATATCCACACTCGCCTCCCGAGTTCCTTACATGACCTCAATAGGAAATCACGAGAGGTATCTATCTAAAATGATGTGTTCAGGCGACAAAATAAACTAGTTTATAACTTATTTGATTAGTTTATATGTTTCCTGTATTTAAATAAGCTTCGTTTGCTAGAACGAGCTTTTTTGAAAAAATCGAGTTTATCTCATAAGCTTTTTGGGTAGCTTTTCAAATTAGCCCATTGAAAATTTTATTTCAACTAGCTTATCAGCTAATTTTATCAAACATTTTTATCATATAATATAAGCTCCAAAATCACTTATAAACTATAAACTAGATTATCAGCTATCAGCTAGCTAGCTTATGAGCTAGTACCCACGATAACTTGCAGGAATTATATGGACTCTGCATCGCTCTACAAAACTACGGACTCGGGAGGTGAATGCGGAGTTCCTTATGAGACTTATTTTCCGATGCCAACTCCCGGAAAGGACAGGCCGTGGTACGCTATTGAACAAGGGCCTGTGCATTTTATGGTTATCTCAACTGAACATAATTGGTCTGTAAACTCAGAACAGGTATTATAGTCTTAATAATTCACAAATCACAACAGTTTGTCGAATATCTGGGCCTAGTTCGAGCTTCTTCTAACAAATATTTGAAACTTTATCTTTCTTTCTTTCTTTCTTTTTTTTTTTTTATTCGAACAAAAACACCTTGGATAATATTCACAGGGTATTCTTGAAATGTTTCGAATCCTTCTTTTCGACCCATAATTTTCATTTCAAAACCAAATATTGAAAAAAAAAAGTTAGTAAATTAAAGTATTTAGGCATGTTTGTGGATGGAATATAGGCATAGACCAATGTACACCACCAATGAAAGATACACCGGATTGCACAATGTCGACCACAAGTTCATTGACGCTGTTGAGCCATTGCTACTACAGAATAAGGTAAAATCGAGCTGAGATTAATTTCTTTTTAATTATAATTCACCAAAAGTTAAAAATCATCTCTAATTAATTTCTCGCGAGTTTGATCGGGATTTTCTTTTGCAATGTGAACTAATTAACTAGGTGGATCTGGCTCTGTTTGGGCACGTACACAACTATGAGAGAACTTGTGCGATTTATCAAAAAATGTGCCTATCAATGCCGACAAAAGAAGGGAATGGGATTGACACGTATGATAATACTAACTATTCAGCACCGGTTCATGCCATTATTGGGATGGCCGGATTTACGCTCGATGAATTTCCAACAGATGTATGTATGCCTTAATTTACTCCAAACTTATAAATGCATTGGTTAAGTTGAAATCTTGAGGCCTTCAAATTTCGTTATTATATTCTTTCTTTTTGTGTGCAGAGGAATTATAACTGGAGCTTGTCTAGGATTGCCCAGTTCGGGTACATTAGAGCGCATGCTACTAGGAATGAACTTAAAGTTGAGGTAAGTATATAGAAAAAAACCGTTAGCTATAAGTCTTAGTTTTTGTTTAGAAAGTGATGCTCGTGCGCACAAACAGATTCGAATCACCACCAAATAAAGTAGACCATACATCTGAATTGGATTTAAAAGTGATCAGCTATATAGTATATATATGCTTAATAGTATTTTACATGTTTTTGACAAATGCATCTTTCATTGCAGTTTGTGAATGCAGATACAAAGGAAGTTGGTGATAGTTTTCGAATCATTAAGAACTGAAAAGAAAGTAGTTGCCGCATAGATTAGATATATATCTCGAACACGGTTGTTTTGCAGAAGACTATCGGCAATTTGTATTGAATACAAGATCGAGAAAGTCATCTTAATTGATATGAGTTGTGCACTCTGCCACTCGACATGCTACTGTAGAAGTTCTTACAATTTTCCAACGATATGAAAGGTGAAAAAAGGAAACCATTTATTATATTAAGGCAAATTTTTTGACTGCGGATTCTATGAATGTTTTTATATGGCCAAAATACAATGAGCTTAAATTCGAAACTATAGTATAAGTTCCTCTAGTCTTCATGATCATTCTTGTTGAGATATCAAGAGTTATAGGCATCCATTTTATTCATATATGCACTACAAATAAATTGTCATATTTCAATGAGAAATTCTATGTTAATATATTTCAATTAAAATTTCAACAAATATTCTAATGATTTAGCTTCAGTTGGAATGATTCCAATGAAAATATACCGTTAGAATGAGTATTCTTTTGGAATTTTAAATGGAATTTAATGATTCTAATGGTTTTTACTTAGGATTCCTATTGGATTTCTTGTTTCCACCCATATTTTAACGTCAAAGTCCAAATATTCTAGCGGAAAATACATTCAAATGGAATATTTTTATTAAAATTTTTCATTGGAATCCGTTGGAAAATGGTAACGGAAATAAGAGTATTGAAATATCTATTACAATATATTTTCATTGGAGTTTTTCGTTGGAAGTTTATCATTTTCTTGTAGTAATTATGTATGTTTACTAGTTAAAATGGGTTGATTGAGGAAAATTTACAAACATACAATCTTTTTATCTTCCTTGCTTTAAATTCCTTTAAATGATGAAATATCTATATCTATATCTATACCACTCTAAAAGAACGAGTGTTTTTNTAGTAATACACTAATACTCATCATATCTTATATCTTTAATGAACTGCTTAAATTTTTTTTTACTTTCACATATTTTTAATGGCAAATTAGCAGTACACTAATACACATCATATCTTATATTTTTAATTAATAATTAATATTTAATTAATTAAATACAAATATACGAATAAAACATTTCGATCACCTAAATATCAACCACAATATTCTCACACCATTATTCTTCATGAATTTGCTTTCCTCCACATATCCTCAAACTGTTCTTTTTTTCTTTTCATATTTCCAAAAAATCAACCTAAATAACAAAGGCTTGAAAAGATATACTACCTCCTATTATTTTTAAATGTTATTTTGGCTTTATCAACTATTAACCAAATAAGTGATCTTTTGGATATTTTGTACATACTAGTGCGCGGCCCGTGCGATGCACGGGAAAACAATATTACGATTGTATTATAAATTAAATATATAAATAACATTAATCATGATGTATCCATTGTTTTTAAATTAAACTGGGTTAGACACAATCCGACCGAATGGACGTTTATAATCAGTCTAGTTCGCTTGAATAAAATATTTGCTCTGGAATCTGTCAACACCAGTCGGTTGGACTGGTAGGATCGATACAATATTTTAAATAAATTATTTTCTATTTAAAATTATTTTAAATGAAATTACATATTTAAATAAAATAGAGATTTATAAATTATTTATTAATTAGTTTAAACATTTGAATTTATAAATTATTTATATATCTAAGTAACACATATTATTTAAATATATTACAAAAATTACTATATATATATATATATATCTATTAAAATATTTATTAATTAAAATCTGAACAAACCACAAATGATTTAATAAAATAGCTTGATCGTTTCGATGACGATCCAGTTCTGAAAACCTTATATTTACTGTACATTAATAAATATTATAATAAAATATTATTTAATTCACATAAATATTAATAAAATGATATATAAATATTCATAAATCATTAAACATGTGGTCGTAAAAGTATTTTTAATATGATTATTTGAAGTTTGCACTACATCACATTCACGTAATAAAATATTTTCAATATAAAATATATATTTATGTTCAATAATCGATTTGGTGTAGTCGAATTGATACATAACTTAGTCACCTAGGACCAACCAAGTTGTGTCAAGTTTTTTGACTATTTTAAATATCACATAAAACTAATTCAATCAACCTGGGTAGTACCCTAATTCAATCACCTGATTGATCCAAAGAAATTTTCTTATTTTCTTTAAATATATTTAAGTTTATGAAATAAAAATATTTTATGATTCATATAATAAGTGTCTATACCAAATGATAGTATATTAAGATTATAAATTATACATCTAAAGACGAATTAATTAGTCTTACTTTATCTTATTAAAAAAATAAACATAGTAATTTTCAAAACATTAAGATTAATTGATTGATTATGCAATTTAAAGAATATTTTAGCGTTCGATATTTTCTTTAAGGGAACAAATATAAAGACCGAGATTCTAAATACTGCCCAATGTTAAGAATATTTCTAGAAAGATCCTATTTTTTCAATTTGCAATTTTTGTCAATGTGTCCAATTTTACCACAGTAGAAGCAAAAAAGTTGGAGGTTTTCATACCTGAACTCCACCCAACGGGTTTCATCTCCCAGCTTTAGATTGGTCCCTCGAGGTAGGGCATCCTTCAGTCTAAATTCCACTTGAGTTTTGAGCAGATTACCATTGGGACTACCAGCACCAGGGACTGAAACATCTATCACCTTCCCAATGAGCTACCGGTAGAGGTCAATTACACCTTTCCTCGGATTTTAGTCGAGCCAACTTTGTCACCTCGTCCAGCAGATAGAAAGCCTACCTTATCGCGGAAGGATAAGATTATAAGATTTACTGATCGTTGTTATAATCTAGACCTTCAGTGCTTGATGCGTACTCTCAAGCTGTAAGATAATATAAAATGAGCATATATATACTTATTTATTTGATTTACCAAAGGTGATTTCTATTCCATTAGGTTGACATACTCATTATTTTGGTAAGTACGAGTATTTATATGATGTGCCGTTATAAATTATTTACAGTCACTATGTCCCAGTGCGCTGGGTTGATGACGTTCCTCGAAATGAGCTCAGGAAGGAATATTATGTCAAACCCTGCAGGTGGATAATTATTCGACATAATGATTAATGAACCGAGTTGTACTAATTTCATAAATGAAGAAGTCGAATTAGTTTTATCATCAGTAATTAAATTAATTGACGGACGTTAAATCTTAAATCTGAGAGCTAAATCGGTCAATTAGATTAATATTAATATATAAATTAATAATTTAATGATTTTGTTATTATAATAATAAATTGTTTATTATAATAATCTCAAACAGTTTAATAAAAGAATATAATAAAATAAAAAAAATTATTTCAGATTATGGTAATAAATAAGTTTATATCTTACTTTATTTTAATTTATTATATTTTAATTATTATAGTTTATATCTTATTAACATAATTTAATATAATCTACATTATCTTCTAAATTTGATTTGATTTGTGCATACGTAGTGTCTATATGTATATTAAAAGCTATTAAATTTAGCATACAACTTGTATTGATTTAGGAGTTACAATGCCAATATGCAACCTCGAGGTCACAAGTTTGAATCCCAACAATGTTTTATTTTTTTATCGCCATGTTAGCAGACAAGGCCGGAAATTGGGCCCTGTGATACGAATTGCCAACAAAAGTCAAAGTGGTGTATATATTTGTCAAGTTTAAAAATGGTGCATATAATTGCAAAAACCGAAAAGGTCATTATTTTATTAGTAATTAACAATATTGGCGTAAAAATATAATAATAAAATTTTAGCTTCAAAATAATATATATATATGACAATATTTTTTTAAAAGTTGTTTGTTATAATATATGACACAAACTTTTAACTTTAGCATAATTTATTTAGAAGTCGACATAATATATTGTAATGATGTATGTGTAAGGGGAGAGAGAGGGAGAGAGAGAGAGAGAGAGAGAGAGAGGGAGAGAGGGAGAGAGGGAAAGGATTATAAGATTATAAGATTTGAACGGACCGCGGAAGGATGTAATGATGTATGAGTACTTATGATAAGTATTGAAGGGACGGCGGAAGGATAGGATTATCAGATTTAGTGATCGTTGTTATAATCTAGACCTTTAGTGCTTGATGCGTACTCTCAAGCAGTAAGATAATATAAAATGAGCATATATATTCATTACTTATTTATTTGATTTAGCAAGGGTGATTCGTATTCCGTTAAGATGACATACTCGCTATTTTGGTAAGTAAGAGTGTTTATATGATGTGCCATTATAAACTATTTACAGTCACTATGTCCCAGTCCGCTGGGTTGATGACGTTCCTCGAAATGGGCTCAGGAAGGAATATTATGTCAAACCTTGCATGTGGATAATTATCCGACATAATGATTAATGAACTGAGTGGTACTAATTTCATAAATGACATAGTCGAATTAATTTTATCATCAGTAATTAAATTAATCGACGGACGTTATATCTTAAACCTGGGAGCTAAATCGGTCAATTATATTAATATTAATTAATCATTTGGATGTTTGATTTATTGAATAAATTGGAGCTAAATGGGAAGAGCAATAATATTACTGTAGTGGAAATGTTTTATTATTTAATTCTATTTAGATTAAGGAATTAAATTTATTCTATAATTAATAAGATTCCTTTTATAATATTACCTAGGGTTAGGAGACTAAGGAGTCTTCTAGAAGGTAATTAGGGTTAGGAGGAATTCTATCCTAGATTCAAGGTATCCTGAGGGAAGAAGAAGTTTTCGAGTGTTCTAGATATTGAGAGTTCAAGAGATCCAAAAAATTGTCCACCAAGACTTTTCAAAGTAGGTCTTTAGATCATTCATTAGAAGATCTTAAGGTTAGATAGATCAAGACCTTTAGATCCTTTAATTTTCAATCAGTCGCCTCCGGAGAGTCGCCAGAAAACCGCCGACGCCGCCCACTACTGCCGGATGTCACTCGCGCCCAGCCACACGCAAGCTTGCAGCAACGCTGCCCGCGAAGCCCCGCACGCCGTCCGCCTGCTCGTGCACTACCGATCGCCCGAGATCTCCGCGTCCCGTTCCCAGTGCGCGACAAAACATGCGCGCTCGACTAGGAGACCCATGTTGTACGCCCGCGCCTTGTCCGAGTTGGCGTAGGAGACCCGCTATGCACGCGCTCGACGTCCTCGCGTGCTGTCCGCGTCCGACCGCATGTCCGCGCGTCCCTGCCAGTGATTGCGACTTGCACCACCTGCCGCCTGTTCGTGACCGCACCAACCGCACCCGACCGAGATGTGAACAGCTGAACCGAGCCGAGCCCGAGTCAGCTCAGCCGAGTCCGACCGAGTCAACCCGACGAACCAAACCAGATTCGACCGGCCCGAACCCGACGAGCTTGATCCGGTGATCCGTTCATGTTTCAGTGACTCGATCAAAATTGACAAAGGCAAAGCCGTTAGCCCATCGAGTTTTGGTAATCAGACTATCTCCATCAAAGGAAATCAGAAACGTCTCTGAGTCGGCAAAAATTTTAAACGGTAATGTCCTAACCCTAATTATAGATTCTGCTGCGTTAGGGTTTATTTTCCAAATTCAAACGTGCATGTTGTTGTCGTTCCTAATAGAACCCAACACTATGTTTGCATAAATAAATAAACTAGGAACATCAACCTGACTAAAGACACACATCTAATTCAAAATGGAATTGGTAGTAATCACAAAGCCGAGCTTCTACAATATGCTTCAACAGCGACAGAGGTGTGAGATGTGACACACTGCGAGACCTCCCACGAGTCACAGCGCGACGGTCTGCTGCGCGCGTTGGGGAGACACTGCAGGTCTCACGCGGGAGAGCTGAGAGCGATGACACGGGCTGCTATGCACGACTTTGCGTTTCGGGCTCGTTCGAGCTCGTCCAAGCTAGGAATTGAGTTTTGTTTCTTCGTGCTCGACCCCAACACTCTCTTCTAGTTAATTACGCTAACACAACTAATTTATCCTTGAAATCATGTCCGCCCGAAGCTCCTTGAAATCATGTCCGCCCGAAGCTCTTGACTGGCACACAGCAAATGACAAGAACACGAAAAAAACTGGGAAATACAAACGGAAAGGCAGAAAACCCCATAATAAAGGTAAAAACTCATCAACAAACTACAAAACAGACAAAACCAAAGAACATAAAATGGGGGAAAATGAAAGGCAAAACAATAATGAAAAACACAACAAAAATAGGACAAACAACAACAATTAGTAGGTTGTTGAAAGCCTTAAGTTGTAGTTGACTCATGGTTTTCCCTGCACTAGAATGGAACTCTATAAATAAGAGTTTCTGGGTTGCACCAAATACATAAGACATACATCACTTGCATCTTACTCTCTGAAAGCCTCACACATCACATCGAAAGTGTGCTAAGTTCTCTGCCCTATTCTAGTTCGCCGAAGCTCTGAATTATGGTGTGCTATAACTTCTGTTACGTTCTGTCATTGTATCTTTGGGAACATAAAGCACAAACTCATCAAGACTATACAAAGCATATTTTTCATGTGGAGAAAGATCTTCTCGTTTCTACTACAGCCTTTTTTCTTAAAGATGTAATTCATATTTTCTATTTTTAGTTCTTCTGTAAGAATAAAATACTTCAGCTCATAGGATTATTGTATAATAAACATTAAGTCTGTAACACCCAGAAAAACAGCAGAGCGCGCACACACATTACCAATACATACAAGTAGCACACACGCATATTAAACACCAACACACACATGCAAGCAAACACACACCCAACAACAACACACATTCCAAGTGGTAGAGTTTGTGAACTTACAGGCCACTTCGTGAGGCTTCCCGTTGAGGAGAAAAATATTTACAAATTTACGGGCCATATTGTGAGGGTTCCCGTTGTGGACCTCGTTCGTGATGCATGCATTCCAGATGGCAAAGTTTGTCTGGAACATTTTTTTCAAACATCTTGGTGGCGTTTCTTAGGAGGCCTGTCTTGGAGTACATGTCGATGGCACTACAGGTGAAGAACAGTTTGCTGGAGAGGGTAAGCTTGTCTTCGTGGGCGTGGAATTGGCGGCCATTGGAGGGTCGCTCAAGGAGATGGCGGCTTTGAAAGAGGCAGGGAAAAGGTGAACTCGTTATGATGTAGACACGAAGAAGGAGATGATGGAGAGGTATGACCGTTCTGGATGCGACTAGGATGGTGATAGTTTTGTAGTCTACGTCGCGACAGACCTAAAGTATGCCTGGTTAAGTGAGACTAAGGAGATGGCCAAGTCGGGCCGATCGAGCTTGGCATAGCAAGTGTTATATGCCTATCATGTGTTTTCTGCATTTTATTTTTTATTTAATTATTATTTATAAATGAGGTTGCATAAAATATTCTTTTAAAAAAAAAATTGTTATTTTTAATAACGGGTCGGGTATGAGATTTGCGGGTAATTTCATTGTTAGGGTACTGAAATTGAGATAACATGAATGTGTGATATTGACCTTGAAATTACTCCTTAGTCTGTATACTGAATTCGCTATTTGCCCTTATAAATAGTGTTACAGTCATTATAAAATTAAATATAGAACACAAATTTTGGACATTTTCATCATCACACCTAATGTTTAATGCTTGCAATATTACTAATTCTATTTTTTTTTCCTCTTTAACAAACAATTTTTTATAAAATAATGTACCACGAACATATAAATGTTTTTTATACATAATTTTCTAAATTGCGTCCCAAAGCATCGCTTTTCGCAGGGAAAGAGAGAGGACCCGTGAACAGAGTTTGTCGCGACCTTATGATATATTTTTATTAATTATTACTAGTATAAAAATCATGCAATGCACATGAGAATATGCTTCAATAACCACGAATGTGCTTGGTTTGCACCTGACCAACATTAGCCAACCATCCAATGACGTCTGCATAGCCAACCTTCCAATGACGTATGCATAAAAAAATGATATATCAAACCAAATAATTTAAATATCAAATTTTAATTTCATAAACAAAGTCAAAAGAAGTGTCACATAGTATAACATTAAAGTTCGTAAAAGAAAATAAGATAAATTTAAATATACAAACCAATGAGAAGAGTGTCACAAATTTGTTCGAGAATCAATTTCGAGAAGAGGAGTAAAACTATAAGTGTGATCAAGAAATTTCACATCCTCAATTTCGGTTCACTAAGTGCACCCGCGGGAGAAAAAATAATAAATAGCTGCAATTGTTTTATAGTTATCCTCTTTCCACTTCTCAAAGTGGTAATTTTTTATAGCATAATGTTTTTCCTCCGTAAAATTCTTCTTGATATCTCTTTTTTAATGGTATCTTGAATTCGGTATCCCTACGAATACAGACGCAAGATGTAGAGGGTTAGCAAAATATTTTTAAATGAATTTGCAGTTCTTGTTAAAATATAAGGAAGAAACATCCATAAATTTTAATGTATCTTTTAATCCACATGTATTTTGTATTTCACATTGATGCCGCCTGTTAGTATTTTTTTTATTTTTTTTTTTTGCATACAAATACAAAATGGTTAATAATGTTGCATAATAAACTTGCAATTGAAATTTTTTTCTCTAATAACCTTAATAGCAAGCATCATTGTCACATGAATGATAGAACTTCATTCAATTCGTAATGGTTATTATTATTACCAAACATGTAATTTGGAGTTGCAAACAAATTTTTTCAAATTTTTTATATTTTGAAAATCAAGAATTTATTGATGAAGACTTATATTTTATAAATCAATTTTTGTCAGTAGATATTAGCAATTATCAACACAGATTAGTAATAAGTATATCTATAATATAATGTGAGTGCTTGAGTTTTGCAAGATAGTCATGCGGTGGGTGTTTGATTTTCTCAATTTCTCAATTTTAAGTTTTAGAAAATAATAAGGTAAAATAATTTTTTTCAACTTGTACTATACGTGCTTTTGGGATTTTCAACCTAAAGTATTTTTTCTAGTAAAATGCAACCTGAACTACATATATACAATTATTTGCACGTTCGACTACTTTTTGACCGTCCGATCATCTGCAAAAAAGGACACGTGTATGGTCAAGATGTGGTCGAGCGTGCATATAGTGACTGTATATGTAGTTCAGGTTGCATTTTACAACAAATACTTTAGGTTGAAAATCTCAAAAGCACGTATAGTACAGGTTGGAAAAAATTATTTACCCAAATAATAATTCCACCAGGACAAAAAAATTTGTGATTTGTAATTAGTAATAATACCAGCAACAATTCAAAGTATAAAAAAGACCATAGTATCATTATTTAATACATACTTGAACAAAGACATTATGTTCAATGGACGATAGAAAGACACAATAATGAAAGACATTATAAAATTATTATATAGCACATTATATATTGGAAAATAAATGCACCTCAAAATCATAAAAGATGCACTCAGTAAAGTGAATCATATGTCCTCTATAGGTTGTAATCCTTCCGTACATTCTAATTAGATGAAGTTTCTTCCTGTTGTGGCAATGAGTTCGTCAAATTTTAGATTGACACAAAGAGGGAAGCCATTTTTATTTGTTGAGTATGATCGACACAATGAGTCCATCAATTCGTTGTGAATCACGTAAAGATGGTAATATGTATATATTAATTAGTAAATCATTTTAAGTTATATGCAATGCAGTCGTTTCAAATATCAAGGTCAAACCAATTATATGAGGTAAACAATAATAATAGAATATGAATATTAATTAACCAAAATAATGAATCATAAACCAATGAAATCCTACCAAATTTATAATTGGTAAATGACTCGTGAATCTTTGAAGATGTAGGTTTTATGACTTATTGGTTATACGAATTATTAACTAATATTATTAGTTAAATTAGTGTGATTTAAAAGTAAGAATATCACCATCTTTATATAAGTTAAAAATATCATGTATAATATGCCAACAATAAATATGCATAAATATTACCATTTTTACGATCCACGCATGATATTTCTGCCAAATGATATCATGGGTTAATACGCGTTAATATAATTTCATATATGCCAACAATATTTGTTGACTTACCAAATCTATATAAAATGACTTAACAAAAAGTATTGCCAAATTTATCCGAAAACTTTAGGCGGGAAGAATTTGGCTAATTATGGCAAAAAGAATTTGTCCATTGTTTTTTTTTTTTTTATGTTTTTAAATAAATATAAAAAGGTTTATTTATCTTGCCAAATAGTTCCTCCATATTTTGTATTCCTTTTTTGACGATGTAAAGGATGAAAATTATTTTAAAATAAAAGAAGTGTAAAATTAGTAGGAAAAGGAAAAGATAATATAATTATATTATAATTGATACTAGTACAACACCCGTGTACTACACGGGTGCTTGTTACAAAATTATTTTTAAATTGTAAATTTATGAGAAAAATTATTTTAAATTTTATTTATTTTTTTACAAAAAATATATATTATTATATATTTTAGAATGACACTTGTTACTTATGCGATTTACATGTGTTATATTATAGCAATTTTTATAACTTATATCATATAACTACTTGAAATATAAATATATTAATTGATAAATAATTTTATTTTTCTAACTAATATGAAAAATAATTTTATTATTGTTATAAAAATAAAATTAAATGTATTTGTTTATGCATACAATATGGATGTTAAATCGATGTTCATCAAGAGATGATTAATTTGATATATTATATATGTAAAACTGATAAAAAAATACAAAAATTATCAACTTTTAAATATATTTACAATTCATTGGTTATAATAAGAAATAATATTAAAATGCAATGAATACATGTAACATGACCATAATATAATCAACATATTTATGGATAATCCAAACTTAATTATTTTTTGATTGGAAGTAAATTAAAATCTGCCCAAACCTAATAACGAACCATGTAATTTTGCTACATTGGATCCCGAAGCATGCGAGTCTGCCACTTAGGCTCAGCACGTTCTGAATTACTATATAGGGGGGATAAATATCATTTTTATAAGAATACATACCAATTTCTATTACTTTAGAATATAATTTATAGTTTTATTTGATATAATTTAATTTAGTTTGATAAATAAATTTAAATTTTATTTATAAGGATATATATTATTGTTTTGTATTTTAATTTAGTTAATTTGATATATCATATATGAAAAATAAAATACAAACAAAAAAGTTATAAAATCTTAAAATAAGAAGAAGAAACATTTATAAAAACTAATCCGAAAAAAAATCAATCATGGATTTAGTGTAACAAAAAATATTAATTTATATCAAGCCTAACTCCAAACCATGATTTTTTGCCAAATAGGATTCCAAAGCGTGAGAGTTTGCCACGTAGGCTCATTCCATTCTAAATTTATATATAGAGAAGAGGGGATTCTATATTAAGTCCCTTAATAAATAAAAACTAGTACAACACCCGTGCGATGCACGGGGCTGTATAATTTTGGAGAATTCAGGAGAATAATATAATATTTCGTAATCATTAGGATTGAAAGAATTATAATACGTAGGAACATTTAAAAAAAAAAGGATTGTTTCGTCATGAAATCATATATTATTAAAACCCTCCTTGTACACAACATTATGAGTTTGGTTATTGGGTAACTCCTCATTATCACAAACTAATATCTTCAACCTTCTTCTATTAGTTACACATGAAACAACATATAATTGGCCGTGACTAAAAACAAGTTTCTTCAGGAATAGACCAACGTGCGATAAAGACTGTCCTTCACTCTTATTTATGGTCATGGCATACGAAATCACAAGTGGAAACTATCGCCGCTGGAACTTAAATGAAATCCTAGTATCAGATGGAGTGATATCATCCTAGGAATCAACACATTATCTCCAGCGTGATCTCCCGTCAATATCTTGCATTCGAGAACATGAGCAGAGAGTTTTGTCGCAACCAATCCCGTCCCATTGCACAGTCCCATAGAATGATCCATATTGCGCAATAACATTACTGGAGTTCCTACCTTCAGGTGCAACTCATGATTGGGAGTTCCAGAGCACTTGATGCTATTCAAGAATTCTGGCGTGTGGAGATCGGCCAAGAAATCATTGCCAGAATCCGACTTAGAAGTACTGTCAGAGCTCAAGTACGTACGACCTTTAGAAGAATTCATATCAGACATGTATTGATTGATGGACTCAACAACTTCGAATGTGGGAGCTAATATATCCCTATCCTTCAAATAACTCGGATCGTCAGTTGCGTTCTTGAACATTGGATATGTACTTTCTACAATCGTAGCAATTGGATCATCAGATGGATCCAGTCTTATATCATCTAGAATTTCGATCGTAGCACAACCATCATTTGATCCTCCTACAGTACCATCTCCAATACTCGCAATCCAATCCGTAAATGCAGCCACCTCGTCACGCTCATCCGAATCGAAAATGCTCTGAAGACGCATGTTTTTCATAAGCCGGAGCACAATACAGTCCCTTTAAATGTTGGATGCGTTAATAGATGCATTGACAATGTCCTGGCGACTCCCCTTTGGAATGACTGGAAGGATCTGTCAAAAATCTCCACTGAAGGCAATCGGCTTGCCTCCGAAGGGCGTGCTTTTATTCGAAGAGTCTAATACTCCCATTACACCCTGCAGTGATGTTTGAACTGCCTCAAAGCAATTTTTGTGCATCATCGGCGCCTCGTCCCATATGATTAGAGAGCATCTCATTATCAGCTCCGCAAGAGGACTTGCCTGATCAATATCACAAGAAGAATTTCATGAATACTAACTGGTATTCGAAATCGAGAATGTGTAGTTCTTCTACCAGGTAACAAATACACTCGATGCCATATTTAAAACGATTTTACCCTTCGACCGCAATGCCGCAGACAAAGTTCTCCACAAGTATGTCTTTCCAGTACCACCATAACCGTATACAAAAAATACTCCACCAACACTTGAATCAACAGCGGACATAATTCTTGTTCAAAAAAACTAAAAGACTATTTATGATTCAATCATTCACTTATTATTATTCGATGAAACATGGGATGGAGACGGATAAAATATTGTTCAAGTTTTCGTTTATATGAGAATTCCATGCAATATGGGATTCTTTTCAATTATTCAGAATTGTAATTTTCGAATTCAAAGTAAGATGGGATTCTGAACAATTATTTAGCAACTTACTTTCCAATTAATTGATGTATTACATTGGATGAATACGGACTAAATATTGTGAAGAGTTGTATGAGATTCGAATTCTTAGCAAGGTGGGATTTTTTCCAATTATTTAGCAATTTACTTTGTACACACCAAAAAAATATTGTACATTTTTTTTCGATGAATGGTGTGAATCAATTTTAAAAAATAATGTTTTTTTAATTAATGTAGTATTTTTTTTTTCAGGGAAAAGAAAAAAAAAGTTGCCATTAATGGTAAACAATTAATGTAGACAGACCAAAAGTTGAATTGCCATTTTTTATAAACTAGTGTAGAGCCCGTGCGATGCACGGGGTGCACAATTTTAAGGCTATTTATCCAGGCTTATAATTATATACAAGAATAAAAAAAAATATAAGGGATATATGTAGTACATGACCCGTGCGAGGCACAAGATATATTTATTTGAGGAATATTATATTATAAGATGCAATGTTAAATAAAGTTTTATAATACGTAGAAAAATTGTACAATAAGATAGTATTGGACAAAGAAACAATCATATATTATTAAATCTATGTTGATATCCGAGTCCGGCTCCCGTGAGGGTACCCGTCTGAAGGATTGGGAATCGGGCGATGACCGAGCGGTCCGAAGAAATCGGTCGCCGGGACGGTTCGTAGAAGCCGAGCTGAGTGGAAGTCAAAGTCAAAGGAGATGGCGGCCATAGTGGGTTGCCAGGTCGGCACCTCGCCTTCCCATATGCGAGGACGACACCCTGGCACCCCCGTCGCGAGGCCGACTTGGCTCAAGTGCCGACCTGAGACAGGACAACGGACGCCAGAGGAGGAGCAATCATGGTCAGCTCGGGACCCTGTCGGGCCGCCCCCCGAAGGGGTTACGGACTCACAAGACAATAAAATATGGCCACTTGTCAACTAATGATCGTCGATGGGGCACCCCTGACTGATCAGCAGGTCTATAACGTCTAGGCCAGCTTAGGAGCATGCCCACATTAAATGCAATCCACACCAGCATTAAATGTGTTGCAGGTAATGATTGGGAGATCCCGAAATTGCTCCCAATCAGTCAGGTAAACGCCGTCTTGTCCCGCCGAACTACTGTACGACAAGACTGGTGAACAATACCCGAACAGTGTCGCATTAAAGATAACTATAAATAGCAACCCCCTTATTTATTTCTTGGTTGTTGAATCCCAACTGTCCTAGCTTTTTTCATAATTTCTCTCTCAAGATTTGTAAGAAAGTCGTGTAAGAATTTGTAAGTACATCGCAAGTGCCGACCTCGTGATCCCTTAATAAAATCGTAATTAAACCGTATTTCTTTGTCTTTTTCCCGTTACCTTTCAATTATTTATCTTTTTAACCGTTGATCAGAAACGTCCGTCAACAGTTTGGCGCTAGAGGAAGGGCACCATAAGTTACTTGGTGTCAATTTTTCGATCTTGTGAAGCTCCACATCACACTCATCATTTCCCACTTTTTTCGCTTCCAAAAACTACTCAAAATGCCTTCATCCGGCCACGAAGACTCCACCCAGCAGTCCGGCTCCCAGCCTCGCCGACGCAACGGCGGGGAGACCTCTCGCCGTGCTCAGCAGTTACCCATAGTCCCTGTCCCTCCAGTTCCTACCTTTGCTGCGGCTATGCAGCACCCCGATGTTCTCAAGGCCCTCTAGGAGGGCTTCGCAAAAGCTTTCGCCAGCCAGGCTGCCGGGGCGAACACCGTGACGCCCACGGAACACCCCGGCAACACCTTGCTCCATACCCCCGAGAAGGAGGCCGGGGGCCAGAGGAACCCGGCGAAATCTAGGACCACGGCTCAATCACCGAACCGTGAGGCGCAGAATCGCCGTGATAAGAGCACCAGACCGGCACCGACCGAGCAGACGGGAGAGAGCCGTCCGCAGCAAAGCCTCCAGGTCGTCCGCCGCTCTGTCAACCAACGCCTTGGCGACAGGAGCCAAGCCAACCGTGATCTCTGGGAGGTGATTAGGCGAGGAAAGGCTATAGGGCACGACACTGAAGAGGTCGCGGCCCTCAAGCGCAGAATCGCCGAATTGGAAGGTCGGCACCCCTTTGGGAGTGAGTTGTTGCTCCCCGCCTATCCCCGACCTTCCACACGACCCACTCCACGAGTCATGGACAACGCATCACCTCTTTCCCCCGACATCCTGCAGGAGGCCGTCCCAAAGAAAATACAAGTACCCCAGCTCGGTCTCTACGATGGGAGCTCGGACCCTGACTCCCACATCGGCCTCTACACCTCATGGATGGACTTGCACGGAGCCTCTGACGCCTTACGCTGTCGCATGTTCTCTCTGACGCTGGGACCGAAGGCGCAGAGGTGGTATCACTCCCTTTACCCCCATTCCATCTCCACCTGGGCGCAACTCAGGTCGGCATTCCGGTCTCACTTCATCGGATCGCAGGTCAATCTCGCCCCCAAGGAATCCATCTCCAATATTGTGCAAGGTGAGAACGAGAGTTTGAAGGACTATATCGCCCGGTTCAATGACCAAGTCCAAAACATGGAGTGTTGCCATCCCGACGCCCTGTTAATCACTGCTCAGGGCGGTTTGAGACGGAAAACGCTATTTAGGTGGTCCCGGTGTCAGAATAAGCCAACCACCTACCAAGAGTTCCTCACCCGCGCCCAACATTACATAATGGCGGAGGAATCCTTGTCCATCCCAACATTTGACACCTCGCCGGCACCGACGAAAGCGAAGGCGAAGGAGGAAAAATCGGGAAAGCCGAGCAAGTCGTTCGCGGAGATCCGAGCTCAGCGAAGACAAAGGGTTGAGGAACTGAAAGAAAGCTACCAAGGCGTCTTCTCGGTGGGAGCTGCGGCGGTTTACGAGGAAATCAAGGCTAAAGGGTTGTTACCAGACCCCAAGCCAATGTTCACTGACAAGGATAAGGTGGACAAGACCCGCTACTGCTCCTACCACAAGGCGCACGAACACAATACCGACCAGTGTCGAAATTTGATCTCAGCACTGCTTAAACTAATCGATGACCCTCAACTTAGGAAGTTCACCCAATCCGGAGAGAAGAGGAAGAAGAGGGGCCGCTTCGGAGAAGGCCCAGACAGTGATGAGGATGCCGACGTGAATCCTCGAAGGAAGAAGCCACAGCAGGATGGCCCCCACGAAATCATGACTTTCTGCCCCAACCATCAAGATGAGGCCGGCACCTCTAGGGGCAGAAAGAGAGACCGGTCCCCTCGAACCGGGACCGACCTGGCCAACTACCCTACTAGGCGCATCAACACGAGCCGGAGCGAGTCCCTCCTCTCCCGAAGGCAAACCAAGGCATACGCCCGGCAGGCCCAGTATGTCGGGCAGAGAGTGATGCATGTCAATCACAGGCCGGCGCCGGAGCCGACCCCAAACACCATCTCCTTCACTGATGAGGACGCCTTCCTGTTCGACCATCCTCACTCCGATGCCCTGGTAATCACGGCGCCAATCATGGCCATCAAAATCCATCGCATCATGGTCGACACTGTGGCCTACGCGAGCATCCTTTATTACGACACCTTCAAGAAGATGGGAATTGACAGGAAGGAGGTGCAACCCTGCCGCGAGCAGATCCAGGGTTTCAATGGACAAACCATCGCCCCGTCGGCCAAGTCACGCTGCCGATCCGATTCGGGAAAAGGGGCAGCCCGCGAAGACAATTTTGGAAACCTTCAAAATCGTGGACTGCCCAAGCGAGTATAATGCCATTCTGGGAAGGACGGCCCTCTACAAGTTGAAGGCCGCTGTCTCCATATTTCATTATTCCCTCAAGTTCTCAACTTCTGATGGAGAGGGGACCCATCGTGGGGATCAGAGAGAATCCCGGGAGTGCATTTTAACCATCCCGCGCACAGAGATAAATACGGCAAACCTTCTGGTCGACGCCAAGGCGACAAACACCGGGTCGGCGCACAATGGTCTTGGGGGCAACCGCATGCTGGGAGACCAGACAGGTTCGCACCCGCTGACCTCGCCGAGTGCTGACCACATCAACATGGAACCCGAAACGGGGGCAGGTAGCCCAACCTCCGAGGCCGGGCTGGTTGACCCCAACCCGGGAAGCGACCGCATGCTGGAAAGCCAGACTGGCCCGCTCCCCCCGGTCGACGATAATGCCGGCCAAACTGGAGGTGGCTCCGAGGTTGACCTCGACCTGGACAGGGGAAGAAGGGCCGGCAAAGGGCCGGCCACAGAAGAAGATGAGCTCGACCTCCGAACTCAATATGAGGAGAAGCGGGGGACGAAGAGGGCCGAACCTATGGACGAAGTGAAAGTCATCTTCATCGATGAAGAGACTTTTCAGAAACAGCTCCAGGTTTTGGAGCAAATTGCCAGAACCGTTGAAGGCCGAGTTGACCAAATTCCTCCGGGAAAACGCCGACGTCTTTGCGTGGACCCACGAAGACATGGTCGGCATCGACCTTGGGGTTGCCTGCCACCGGTTGCAGGTTGACCCCACGGTCAAGCCGGTCGTGCAAAAGCGAAGGAAGCTCAGCTCGGACCGACAACAAACCCTGGAAGAAAAAGTGATCAAGCTCAAGGACAACGAGTATATCCGTGAAGTTCGGTACCCGACCTGGGTAGCGAACCCGGTACTCGTGAAGAAGAGTAGCGGGGCATGACGCTTGTGCATCAATTTCTCCGACTTGAACAAGGCATGCCCCAAAGACAGCTACCCCCTTCCCCATATCGACTACATGGTCAACGCGACCCCGGGGCACGAGCTGATGAGCTTTGTGGACGCGTACTCAGGCTACAATCAGATTCCCATGCACCCAGACGATGAAGAACACACCTCCTTCTATGCGGCACGTGGCCTCTACTGTTACACCATGATGCCGTTCGGGTTGAAGAATGCCGGGGCCACCTACCAGCGTCTAGTTAATAAGATGTTTGCTAGCTTGATAGGTGTAAGCATGGAAGTGTATGTAGATGATATGCTAGTTAAGTCTGTGTACGCGTCTGATCATGTTAACGATCTTAATAAAATGTTTTCCATTTTGCGTGATTATTCCATGAAGTTAAACCCGAAAAAATGTACTTTTGGCGTCGGCTCGGGAAAATTCTTGGGGTACATAGTCAGTCAGCGCAGCATCGACGCCAACCCCGAGAAGATCAAGGCAGTGCAAGACCTCCGACCGCCGACGTCAATCGAGGGAGTTCAGAGCCTGACTAGCAAACTCGCCGCGTTGAGCAGGTTCATCTCAAAGCCCACCGACCGTTGCAAACCCTTCTTCGACGCTATCAAGAAAAATCACAAGTTCGAGTGGACGTCGGCCTGCCAGAAGGCGTTAGAAGCCATCAAGAAGACCCTCAGCCAGGCCCCGACGATGCAGAAACCCCACCCAGGTGAGATGCTCTACCTATACCTTGGAATTTTCGAGGTAGCCGTAAGTGCCGCCCTGATCCGGGAGGAGGACTCAGGCCAATTCCCGATCTATTACGTGAGCAAGACCCTCTATGATGCCGAGCTGAGGTACCCTCCGATGGAAAAACTTGCCTTTGCCCTAGTGACCGCGGCGCGCAAACTGAGACCATACTTCCTGGAGTACTCAATCACCGTCCTAACAGCCTATCCGCTAAGGCAGATCCTACACCGACCTGATACCTCAGGACGGATGGTCAAATGGGCTGTAGAGTTAGGGCAGTACGATATCCACTACCGACCCCGAACAGCAATGAAGGGGTAGGTACTATCGGACTTCATAGCCGAATTGACGCCGGGAGTCGAGGAGACGAAAGGCGAAGAACCATGGGTGATGTACGTAGACGGGTCCTCCACTGCCGGACGAGCAGGCGGAGGGGTCGTCCTCGTGGATTCCCAAAAAAGGCTCTTCTGCCATTCGATCCAGTACCTCTTCCCGGTAACCAACAATGAGGCCGAATACGAGTCATTGCTGTCCGGGCTCGCCTTGGCCGAAGCCATGAGTTTGACCGACCTCACCATATACTCCGACTCGATGCTAATGGTCAAACAATTTTTCGGGGAATTCGAGGTGAAAGAACCAAGGCTGGTTCCCTACTTGGGGCTGGTAAAGAAAAAGCTAGCCAAACTCCGAACCCGAATAGAACACATTCCCTGGACGGAGAACGTGCAGGCCGACGCCTTGGCCCGGCTCGCTTCAAGGGCCGGGGTGGAAAGCGTCGAGTACGTACAAGTTGCCCACAAAGAACAACCTTCGGTGATCGGCACCTCCATCCTAAGTGCCGGTCCACGCCTCCGGGGATGAGGAACCAAGTTGGATGGTCCCGATCCGGTCGTATCTGGAGACCGGTGCGCTGCCGTCTGACCCATAAGAGGTCAGACAGCTCCGTACCCGGGCAGCTCGATTTACGATCGTGGCCGGTGAACTGTTCAAAAGGGGTTACTCGGCACCCCTGCTCAAATGCATGAACGAGAAAAGTGCCGAGTACATACTCAAAGAGATCCACGAGGGAGTATGTGGGAACCATTCAGGGGGATACGCCCTCACTCACAAAGTTCTCAGGCAAGGTTACTATTGGCTGAGCCTGAAGAAGGACGCCTTGGATATGGCCCGGAGATGCACGAAATGCCAAACCTTCGCGCCAAACGTCGTCCAACCCTCCCAGCCATTGAAATCCATCTTCAACCCATGGCCGTTCGCCAAGTGGGGGATCGATCTGATCGGCCCTCTAACCACCAGAAAAGGTGGAGTGAAGTACGCGGTCGTCGCCGTGGACTACTTTACGAAATGGGCAGAGGCCGAGCCGCTCGTCACCATCACGGAACAGAAAATGATCGACTTCCTGTGGAAGTCCATCATATGTCGCTTCGGGGTGCCGAACGCTATAATCACAGACAACGGGAAACAATTTGAAGGGAAGAAATTAGAAACGTTTTGCGAAGAACACGGCATCAAGCATTTCTTCTCAACACCTTATCACCCCCAATCCAACGGTCAGGTCGAAGCTATAAACAAAATACTCAAGCAAGGACTCAAGGTTCGACTCGAAGCCGCGAAAGGGGCCTGGCTAGAGGAACTCCCAAACGTGCTCTGGTCATATTGCACCACGGCCAGATCATCCACAGGCGAGACGCCGTTCTCCCTGGCGTATGGGACTGAAGCAATGGTACCTGTCAAGCTCGGCGCCCCAACTTTTCGGGTAACCCATTTCGAAGAAGAATCCAACTCTGGGTCGCTGAGGGCGAACCTCGACTTGATAGACGAGCATCGGTCCCAAGCCGAACTCAGAAACGCGGCACACAAGAGACGAAGTGAAAGATACATCAATTCCCAAGTCAAGACTCGCTCCTATCAGGTCGGCGATTTGGTGCTAAAATGGGTAACGGGGCCCGAATCCGGACCACTCAAGCCGAAGTGGGAAGGACCCTATAAAATCAGCGAGGTCCTTCCACACGGGGCCTACCGTCTCGAACACCTGGACGGCACCCATCACCAATACCCATGGAATTCGGCGTTTTTAAAGAAATTCTACCAATAGGTCTAGGACAATCGTGTTTTCATTTCGTGGTTGTACTTTGTAAAAATGAACGAAACTTGTAAAGATGTATGTTTTTACTTATTTACATTTACCTTTGTTAAGAGTAGATCGAGTCGAAGCGGCGTAATTAACGTAAGGAACGAAGTGTCGGCCAGAATCAGTACGATGACCTGGTCGGCACTAGCTGGGCTCAACTAGGAAGCCCAGTCAGGCCAATAATACCTCCGAGTCTGAACGCGAGACCGGCCAGGTAAGCTGCCACATAACTATGTGTAGGTCGGGTCAGTACGATGGCTCGGCCGGCACGGGCCGGGCTTGGCAAAGTAGCCCGGTAAGGCCACAGTGCCAACGTAAGGAATGAACGTCGGGCTTGAACATGAAGCCCGACACGGCCAAATCATCGCCCGACCCTACGAACGAATCGGACAGATAATGCGCCAAGTAAATAAAAAATGAGCCCAACCTCGGGCTCGGCCAAGTAAATAAAGACGCCGAGCCCAACCTCGGGCTCAGCCTGGTAAATAAAAATGCCGAGCCCAACCCCGGGCTCGGCCAGGTAAGTAAAAGGTGCCGAGCCCAATCCCGGGCTCGACCAAGTAACTTGAAAACGCCGAGCCCGACCCTGGGCTCGGTTAAGTAAATAGAAAGTGCCGAGCCCAACCACGGGGCCCGGCACCAAGCCCCCACTTGATCGAAAATCGCAAATACGCATAAGTAAAAAAGTATGCATAAGTAAAAAAGCACGAAAATCCATTCATTCAAAATAAATTAGAAATGACATTCATTCGAATGTTAAAGACAAAACACAAATAAAGATTTTAAATGTACTAAAAAAGACAACAGACGGTCAACAAAGCGGCACGCAGGCCGAAAGAAAGGAGACTATTTGCCGAGAGAGGGATCGGACGTCTGATCCCCGACCGCCTGACCCGTAGGGCTGGTCCCCGTGTCGGCATCTCTGATGGCCTCCTCGTCGGCGCCTTGGCCGGCCCCTACCTGATCCTCAGCCATCCCGGAGGCTCCGGCCTCATGATCATTGGAGCCCCGAAGTATCCGAGAAGGGTCAGCCTCGTCAGCAAAATCTCTGGTCGGCAACAAGAAGGAGGTATAGCCGGACAGGACTTCACCCAGCTTCAGGCGCATCTCGTCGGGAGGCGTCGCGCCGAAGTTGGCAAAGCCGACGATCTCGTCATCAGCCCAGCCCCTCTGTCGACGAACCAGAGCAGCCTCCTCCTCGTTGACCTCACATACCAGCCCGTCGAACTCGGCCTCCAACCCGTGCTTAGAGATCTTCGCCCGCATGATTTCGCGAAAGTCCTCTAAGGTGAGCAGGCCGGCGTCGAGGCGCTGGAAGAGCCAGAACAGGTTGTAGCCGACCCCAAAATTCATGTCGGCCATAATATCCTTGTCGAACAGCTCTTGGATCTCCGGGTACGTCGGCAGGCAGAGTGAGATACGAGGGCGGCCACCCTCCGAGGTCTCCGCGTCGACATACTTCTCCAGCTCGGCAGTGTGAGCATCGAGCTGCTTCTGAAGGGTGACGACGTGGACCTGAAGCTTGTCGAGCTGGGCCACATGCCGATCCACCTCCTCGATCATCGCCTTGGCATGTTGCTCTCCCAGCTCGAACTCCCTAGCAGCCCAGACGGCCCTCTCCTTCCTCAACTCCTCAGCCAGCCTAGCCGCCGTCCGAGTGGCCTCGATCTCCTTCTCGGCAGCCTTTCTTGCCTCGGCCTCCGCAAGCACGAGACGGTTTTCCAGGTCGGAGGCATGCTTTGCCTTAGTTTTCAGGGAGGCGATTTTCCCTAGGCACATGTCATGGTCGGCCTCCAGCTTGCGATGGTCGGCCAGGGCCTTTTGTGACCTATCGGCAGCCTGGACGAGCTCAACCAGCGCACGAGAGATGGTCCCCGCCGCATGCTGTATGAGCGACGGGGTGGAGAGCTGGGTGACGGCGGCTTGGGCTGCCGGGGTCCAGGCGACCAGTGGGAGCCGAGCCGCCCAAATCATCTCGTCGGGAACCCCGAACTGGTTGGGGACGGAG
Organism: Striga asiatica; assembly: GCA_008636005.1. Taxonomy (NCBI): domain Eukaryota; kingdom Viridiplantae; phylum Streptophyta; class Magnoliopsida; order Lamiales; family Orobanchaceae; genus Striga; species Striga asiatica. Next base: position 231,572 of record BKCP01004494.1, on the reverse strand, counting down.
ACCCCGTCCGCGGCGCGAAGGTCCAGATACCAGTCATCTGGAAAGCCAGGAAGAGACTTAGCCAAGCGGGCCCTCCGGTCGGCATCGACGGGGACGAAGGTGTTCGCCCCGTCTTGGTGGATATGTGCCGCCTTTTCTTTGGCGAGGCCCGAGCCCTCCGCCTCGGCACTCTTCTTCTTCTTGGCCGCGGCCTGGTCCCCGGCGCCCACGCCTGGGGCCTCGCCGCCGGCCGAGCTCGACTCCTCCCTGGCCCGACGCCTCGTCAAGTGCGACTCCAATACAGGCGCGCGAGGGGCCTGGGAGGAGGCCGGGTTAGCTTCAGGTGCCGCCGTGATAGTCATATTGGCATCTTGAGGCGTTGGCTCCTTGTTCAGTGCAGCCCTCTTCTTTGCCAAGTTCAGTCGCCCAGACATCGCGGCAGTTGTTCTGGCCTTCAGGGGGTTCAGGTGCTGGCGACGGTATTTATTCGCGGCTTTCGCCGATTCAAACCCTTTGAGCCTGAGGAGGGGGTAATAGACTGCGAAGGAGCAACAATCAGGAATTAATTGAGTGCTAATTAAGTGTCGAGATACAGCTAGATGCCGAGGACAATAATGAACGATCCGAGCGGAAGCAAAGTCATACCTTGCTTAAACGATCTGTCGATGATCTCCGGGCTAAGGTTGTTGGCAAGCAGACTTTCTTCTTTTGTTAGCGTTGAATAGTGCCGCCTTTCCGGATCAAGCCTCAGTAAAGTGTCGACTCGGGTGGCAAGAGAAGAACTGGGTGCCGGGTTCGTGCTGCGGACTGAAAACGTAAAGTATGACCTGTTAGAGCAAAAAGGAAAAAATCAGTAAATAACGAGAGGGAAAAAGAGAATAAGCTTACTAGCATGAGAAATGAAATGCGTCGGTGGGTGCCGGGTTGCATCCTGGGTCTTCCACTCGCCGCCGACCCAGAACCACTTCAGCATGTACCCGTGAAGGGTCTCCGGCAGCTTAGCCACCAACGACTTGTTGATACCCGGTAGTACTGAACTGTAATAATTGCCCGTCTCACCGGAGCGCCTGAAGGAGAATAACGCCTTCACCTCGGCACCCGTGGGATCGGGCCAGCCTTCGCGGCGAAACAAGACAATCAGGCTCAAGAGCCGGGCAAACACGGTCGGCACGTACTGGCTGATACCGATCTCCAGCTCACTGAGAATGTCATTGAGCGCGCCGGGCAAAGGGAAGCGGAGACCCAAATGGATGCTGTGCCGATAGACCCCTATGCAGCCCGGCGGCGGGCAATGGATCCGCTCACCGGGATAAGGTGCAAATATCCGGACCCCGGGTCCGAAGTTGTACTTTCCCCTTAGTTGGGCCAGGTCGGCATCGTCTAGAACGGACGCTGTGTTCCACGCCGACATCTGGCTCGGCGTCGCCCAAACCCGCTAGGGTCGGCGCCAGAACCCTGGTGAGACAGTAGTCACCGCCTCGAGAGCGGCATCGATCGCCGCATCTCCTGGGCCCATGGGGACGCGCTCCCGGCCACTGGTATCCCCCCAGAGAGTTTCGTCGACCAGATCGGGGTCGACGTCCGAGTCGGTATCCAAAAAGCCAAGGTCGATCGAATCGGCATCGGCGGCGGCCGATTGGTTCAGATCAGCACCAACATCCTCGCGCAGCGGCGACAAAGAGCCCCCAAAACCATCTCCTCCGCCGCCAGAGGCGGTCTCCGCCGTCGAAAGATCCGGTCGGACAACAGAAATGGGGATGGCGGTGAGGATAACATCTGCTGATCTGGAGGGGGAGAGCACCGCCCGCTCGCGGTCAACATCGACCGCGCCGCCAGAAGAATCGCCGCGCTCACCAGTGGCGCCGTCGCCGCCAGTGAATTTCGAAGGAGAAGACATCGCAACCAAAAGACGAGAAAGAAAAGTAAGAAAGAAACGGAGTAAGAATTACCGAGAAGTAGCCGAAGATCGTCGCCGGAAAATTCTTGAGACAAGCTCGAAATTCGCACAGCTCTTGAATGTTTGAAGGCCCAAAGTTTTTGAAAGTAGGAAAAATGAGAAAATCTCGGAGAAGAGATATATATAAGGTCGCCAAACCAATTAGGCGTAGACACGTGTGCAGACCTTTTGGGATTCGAAATTCAAATAAAGAAACTGAAACGTCTGGAGGAAGCTAACCGTCATGTCTCTTCAGAATGCTTGGCCAGGGAGCTGCCACATGTCGCCTGCGCGTGGTCGCATTTAATGCGTGTCCTTTCAATGCCATCCCTTATGCACACCAAGTGTAGCGGGGATGCCGACCCTCGAATAGGACCAGGTACGAGTCCGATGAGCCCGGCTCGGATTCACCCGATGAGAGACGACCTCGGGAGAGGCACGGCAGACCTCACCCAAGCTCGGGGGCCTGTATGTTGATATCCGAGTCCAGCTCCCGTGAGGGTACCGGTCTGAAGGATTGGGAATCGGGCGATGACCGAGCGGTCCGAAGAAATCGGTCGCCGGGACGGTTCGTAGAAGCCGAGCTGAGTGGAAGTCAAAGTAAAAGGAAATGGCGGCCATGGTGGGTTGCCAGGTCGGCACCTCGCCTTCCCATGTGCGAGGACGACACCCTGGCACCCCCGTCGCGAGGCTGACTTGGCTCAAGTGCCGACCTGATACAGGACAACGGACGCCAGAGGACGAGCAATCATGGTTAG
>BKCP01004494.1:145705-189773 GCA_008636005.1 Striga asiatica | reverse complement strand
ATATATATATATATACATATATATACACATATGTATATTAGGTTTGGGAAAAGAACAAAATTTCTTGTTGTCCAAGACATAAAATCACGTTCAAAATAAAGGGAAAGGAAAATCTGTCGGGCCGGGCCCGAGAAAATTTGGGCCAATAGGATTTTTGGGCCGTTTGGGTCAACAAGACAGCTCACGGGCTCAAATAAAATTCAAACAGATATATTCGGGCCCAATTCGATTACAACAATAATTATCGGGCTCGATTTCGAAAGCAAACGCGCGATAAAAATAAACCGAAAAATAAACATATATATATTTTTCATATTATCACATACACATTTATTCATATTAATAATTAAATAAAACACAAAATCAATTTAAACAATTTGACAAGTCACAATTAGCATTTAATCACATTAGACAAATAAATAATTATATTTGCATTCAATAAAATAAAATATAAATATTACTACCAATTAATAATAACAATAATAATAGCAATAAAAATAATAAAAATAAATCCCAAATAATCCACAAATAAACGGGGCATTACAGTGCGATTCTTTCCAATTATTTAGCAACTTAATTTGTACACACCAAGAAAATATTGTACAATTTTTTTCGATGAATGTTGTGAATCAATTTTAAAAAACAATGTTTTTAATTAATGTCGTATTTTTTTTTAATATCTATATAAGTTTATATAAATTGATGCCGTCTAAAAAATTTTATTTAATAAAAGTTTTATTTAATTTCATAATTCATTCCTAATAAGAATCCAATATGTAACTAATTCGTACACGTGAATATATAAACTTTTAGCGGATTTTGTGTTGAGAAAAAAAATTAGATTTAGATGTAAAAAAACAAATTCCGATATTTTTGTGGGAAAGTTTTTTAAATAAAGCCAATCGGATTTGTTGTTGCACGCCGATTTAATTGTGCAAGCTAGAGTTATAGAAACACTGCAATTAAGGAGCCGTTTTTTGTGCTTATTCACAATTGTCCAACTATTACTATAATTAGGATATATTTAATGATTATGGCGGGAAAAAACTTCCTAAATTTATAAAAAGGTTATTCTTTTTATATAATGATAGATTATAAAATAAAATACAAAATAATCCAATATACCATATAAAATACAAGATAAAAATATTAAGTAAATTTAAATTTATTATTACATTTAAATTTAAATTTAGATCTAGGCTCCTATGGCAGTATGGCCAGGAGGCAGAGCCCATTGAAAAGCTCGCGCACTAAATCCATATCAATTGAATAAAAATATAACAGATTCAGATCAGTCTTCCAGAGGAATGGGTGTAAATGGAGAGAGAAAATGATGAAAAAGCAATCGAAATAGGAGAATCTGCAATAGCATCGTCAACCAATTTCAAGTCGAAAAGTGGAATCACCGAGTCACAGCTTCCCAAGTTTCAGGTTTCATCACATTATGTTTTATCATCCTTAATTCATCAATCATGTAAATATGCCCTAATTGACACTAATGGAAGAGCATAAACCCTAACACGAGAATGTTTTTTATTTAGAGGTTCGGATTAATGTGTATACAATATAAAACCTACCCTTGTGTACACGAGATGAGTAAAAACTAAGTGTAAACAAATTAAATCAATACGTCTTCATCTTTTTGAATTAATGTTATTATTTTGTTATTGCTTCTTTTCTGGAGAGTAACTCTAATCGTTTGTGAATTGTAGTTACTTTTCAGTGTTGAGAAGATCTGTGATTATTTATGATTGTACTACATTTGTCTGAAACAAATTACTAGGAGTTGCAGAAGAGGCGTTTGAAAATCAAAGCCAAGTCGAAAACACATGAAAAGGACAAAGGTGTGTCAAGGTCTTTGTAGTTGAGCCACTATTTTTCATTTTTAAGCAATATTTCAATATTGTTGGCAACTTGACATTATACTGGCTTAGGAGATGGAAAAGGCAAACCCCATAAGAAAGTCGTTGAAGCTCGTGAGTACAAGGAACCCTGCAAACCAGCTTGGAATTATGCAATTGTTTCATACTTAGAAGGCAAAACAGTAGATGTTTCTCCCGAGGAAGGGAGCAAGTCAGCCGGGAACTCAACAATGAAAAAACGGCAAAAGCTGTATTGGGGGTATTCTCGAATTTTAGTTAACATTTATGTATACTACATCTTTTTCATAGTACAGAATCAAATAACAATAGGGAAAAATGAAATGAATGAATATATCTAACATCATGAGTGGAGAGGCTGATATTAGAATCCACTCATATTCTCTGTATTTGAAGTTTTGCTTTTTCTTTGCCAACCTTTTAGGCTTGACGTAAAGGAAAGGTGGGAACGCAAGTCCAATATGTGAAAATATCTAAAGTTATCACCTGTGACTCCTGTTGCCTAGTTTCTCTTGCAAGGGCCAGAAAAAATTGCTATCAATGAAGGATATGTCTCTCGTGAGCTCAAAAGATTATGGTGAGATCACTTCTTAAGGACAAATGCAAATATGTTTATCAGCAAGAGTTTAGGTTAAGAACATATGGGGAACCTAGTAGCAAAGCCTTTTAATTTCATCTACTTGCACTCAATTCAGGATCTAATGGCTGCTGGTTAGGGTAAAGTAAAGCCTTAGACATTGTTATGTATGTGTAGAGATATTATCTTGTACTGTTCTAACTGGGATATTTTTTTCCCTCTTTCCTTGGGGATTGTTCATCAAATGGATAAATGATTTTTATCTTTTTGCGTTCAACAAAATTAATTATGTTAACGGGTAGTTGTTAGTTAGTGTCTAATTGATTTTCATCTCCTTGATTTTTACTTATTTATTTGTTTCATCTGCTTGATTTTGTTTATTTATTTCATCTGCTTTAATATGTTCACGAGTCAACATTGTTATGATCAACTTCTCATTTGTATTTACGCTCCACTGTGTTCATTACTCAGTATGTTCTCTCCTCAAAATTAATTCTACTTTTTGGCATGTATATTGTCATTTTTTTCATGCTTTTGTGTTTGATGTTAACTATTTATTTTACTTGTTTTTTAGAGCTTTGGTAGGTGATTTCATAATTCCACAAGACACTGATTTTTTTTGGTTTTCATAAAACAAGTTGTTAGTGTTATTTTATAATAGAGTCAAACACTTTTTTATATGGTTAAAAATAGTTTCTGTTATGTAGGTTTCTTTGGCTATGAGAGTTTTGCTTTGTAAGTTTTTGCATGGAGTTACTTTGATGTTATATGAGATAAAATCCTTTAGAGGTTTTTGAAAGGAGTTACTTGGAGGTTCTATGAGATATAAAATTGAAGATAGTAGAAGGCAAGAAAAATAGATTAGAGAGAGAAAAAAAGACAAGTGGAAAATACTGATATCCAAATGATATAACTGAAGATCGTAGAATCCAGAAAACCTGATCCCAAATACAAAGACTCCCGGCCCAAGCCCCAGCCGAGGCAGCATTCTCGTCGAGCACCAGGTGAATATATATTTGTCGACTGGCAACTACTTGTCTCTATTGCGTCCATGTGGGGAATTTTCGTGGCAAGTTTGGGAGATGAGGCCAGAAAACGGGGAATGGAGAAAAACGGGAAGTGTTTGCCTCGAGTCTCGGAGGTCCCAGTTCGAGCGACTCGGTTTAACCCAGCCAATTGGGGTTTTGACACGTCCTTTGCTATTCAAACTACGAACCGGGTTAGTACCGGTTGGTTGGGTGAAGTACATGGAGTTGTTGGCCTTGAGTGCTTTGCATGCCATCCCAAGCACCATTTTTATCTTCAATCTTGTGACGGGCGAATTTGATGAAATAGAGTTACCTACCTATCGTGCACATTACACGATTCTGTTGCATAAGAGCAGTTTGGCTTGGCTTGGTTTTGTGGATAAAGATAGATAGCATCGACGAGAGATCTGTCTAATCTATTAACTTAAGTAGACGTTACTCATGCTTCTCGTTTGATACTGATTATTTCTATGCAAGTGTTTTCAATTCGTGATCTCTATGTTTGTGTGGTCTTGTCTATATTTGCGTCATAACAGAATTGATTGGTGTTTACAAGATGAGACTTAAACAATACGGTATTGGAATTTTGTTGTGTTTTCACAAGGATTGCAGCTTGCAAGCTATTAGACGATTGAAGTTTTAATCAAATACTAGTATAACCCGTGCGATGCACGGGGTCTATTTATTTTTGAGATTATATAAATTAAAGGTTATTTGACAATACACACAGTGTATTTATCCAATTATAAAAGATTCGAGATATAAAAATATATATACTATTGAAAATTCATTTTACACAACGTTATTAATTATATTCTTTGGGAAACTTGTCGCCGAAACAAACTAATGTTTTCAACACCTTTCACCTATCGACATGATTGTGTATTTGTACAATTTTATTAAAAGTAATTGCAAAATATTTGTATTAAATATAGTAAGGTATATTGTATAATTTTAAATATAATATTTTAGATATATTAGAATTTATTTTTTAATGGATAAGTATACAAATGATTAAAACAGTATATGTATATGTCTCGGTCTACAACTATTTAGATTCAATTTACGCTTATTTAGGTTAATGCATATAGTACATTTCTTTTTTCTAAAATACTACCTTGCGGTTGTTCAGTGATATATTTATGTCAACTTTTTATTACCTTGATGTAGCTTAGTTCAAGTATTGTATTTGCTTATTATAATTATATGATATGCGCATATGTATATTTATTCGTGAATAAGTTAAAACTAATTTATTGCTTTGAAACAAAAATTCAGAAACTACAAAGACGTACTGTCTAAAATTAATAAATAAAAAATCTAAAAAATAAATAGTAGTCCAACTGTATAATGCGAGTCAAATAACTATAATCTATAAACCATAAATAGTATTTACTGCCCAGAAACCATAGTTCATAAATTTGATAGACATCAACATCCAAATTATAAAACAAACTAATATCCAAATTTAATAAGCATTAAAAGCAAGCGTAATTGGCATCTTCCAACATTATTCAATCAAATTACTTATTACAAAATAAATTCAAGTAGTATCCTATTATTAAAAAAATGACCTAATAGCTATAATCTGTATTGAAATTAACCTTCATTTTATCATCATGCTCGTCGACCCTTGTCTTTCCCTTTGAATCAATGGCGGATTGGGCGGCAAATCTAGGCTCATCATTTAAGAACTCCATTAGGTTGCGCTTTGCATTAGAAGTGTCACCAACTCTTTCGCTATTTTTTTACAACCTTCAATGGGTGAAACTTCATCTTCTCCGATCAAGCCCTATAAGAAATTTAAATAGTATAATAAATTGTAAGTAGCATAAAAATAACTTAATTGTTAAAAATTTGGTCTAATATTAATAAAAGAAAATGCTAAGAAAAAAAATGGATAGTCTACCTTTCCATTGTTAGTTTCTTGTATGATAAATATTAGAGGACATTATTGTATGATGAATATTCAGATGTCCTTTAGAAGAAGCGCACGATTAGGAAATTTAGACATATTTCTATTATTTTGATCTCAAACATGTAAAGAAATTTAACTCAATATGTATGAAGTTAATTAAATGGAGTCCATACTTAAAAATGCTAAATCAAGATTTTTCTGTTATTTTGAGTTCAAATTTATAGCAATTTATAAAGAAATTAAAGCTAATACATGTCAAGTTATTAATTTTTTGCTATTCCGAGTTAAATTTGCTAAGAATTTTAAGTCAGTACATATCAAGTTTGTATTGATATCCGATGCAATAGGAAACTAACTTGCGAAAAAAAAAAATCAATATAATTTAAATTGTGATAAAATTGTGTTTTCAAAATTATAATTATTTAGTAACGAAATTTTTTATATCTTAAAAAAAATATTCTTTTAATTTCAAAAACTGATTCCAATTGTTTAAGGGGTAAATAATTTTTTCCAACCTGTACTATACGTGTTTTTTTTATTTTCAACCTAAAGTATTTTTTGTTATAAAATGCAACCTGTACTATAAGTGTTTTTTTTTCACCCGTGCTTCTCATGCCGTCTATTAAAAAGCACCATGTCGAACCCAATGAACCTATGAAGAAATCGGCCTCCGTCGCAATCAAGAAGTTCACAAGTGGGTAATTACTGCTCGTCTCTCGACCCAGGCTCGATACGCAAGCTGCCATCAACATTTTCCAATTCTGACGTGAATGCTCAACAGCGGCCGTGGGACCCATGGCCTGTGATTAGACCACATGAATTTTTCCATATCATGCTCATTTATTCTAAGATTCTGCAAATAAACCAACAATATTTTAAACAATAACAAAATCACAAAGAGGAGCTAAAAGATGAAGTGAATTTCACCTTATCAAAGTTAATCCCCCAATCAAAATCATTCTCCAAAACAATTAAGATGACTGAAGATTAGCAGCAAGAATAAAATCATGACCAGCATAAACAAATTCTAGTGACAATTGAACAATTATAGACCCGCTAATTGCACAACAAATTCTGAGCCTTGGGTGCTATTGTTTGAGAAAGGGGGAATAAAAAAACACCAATTATATTATAGACGACTAGTTAAATTAAAATTCCCATCAAACACATCAAAAATCAAACAACAACAGCAGCACAAATAGAGACATAAAAACCACAAATCCATCTTCATAATCACAAGGATAATACCTGAAGACCAAATATTATTCTTCTAAAGTAAAATGTTGCTTCAAGCTCTACTTGATAGTCACCTCAATCACGACCCCAGCCGTACTGCTGTTGTAGCCCGGGTCGATTTTGTCCTCGGTTGTTTCCCAATTCTCAAAAACCCAGAAATTGTGCCGCAGGCCATCCAAGCCGTACTGCTGAAGGGCGCCGGTTCTTAGGAGGGGACCCGACGATGGTGGCGGGCGTAAACCTGAGCCGGAGAGGAGAGCGGACTCCAGGAGGTAGGCAAGGGTTGAGGCGTCTATAGCTGGTGCCCATGAAGATGAGGATGATGATGATGATGATGATGGTGCGTTTCCTCTCTCCTTTTTTTCTTTTTCCTTTCTCTTTTCTGTTTTGTATTTTGGTCGGCCTGATTGTGGAAGACGATGGTTAATTTGATACTAATATCAAATGGATTATGGAATGTTTCTTTCAATCTTTAGGATTTAATTATTTTCCAAAAAATTTTCAAATTCATTTAAGCATGATTTTTTGAAATTTAAAACTTAAATATAACAAATTTCCTAGTTTATGGTAGCATTATATGTGCCAACCCCATTCAAAGGGATAAATCCGGATTTTGTGGCCGGATAATGTAACAATATAATATTGGGGTTTAATTAATGCGGTCTGGGAAAAGAAAAACAATGTTGCCATTAATGGTAAACAATTAATGTAGACAGACCAAAAATTGAATTGCCATTTTTTATAAATTAGTGTAGAGCTCGTGCGATGCACGGGGTGCACAATTTTAAGGCTATTTATTCAGGCTTATAATTATATACATGAATTAAAAAAATATACGGGATATATGTAGTACATGACCCGTGCGAGGCACGAGATATATTTATTTGAGGAATATTATATTATAAGATGCAATATTAAATAAAAGTTTTATAATACGTAGGAAAATTGTACAATAAGATAGTATTGGACAAAGAAACAATCATATATTATTAAATCTACACAAACTATAAATATTAGAATGCCTCAATATTTTGAGATTTATAATTTATAATTGGTAGAGTAGAATCGAGATTTATAATTTATAATTCGTAGAGTAGAATCAATATCTGAAAAGATTTTTAAGAAAAATCTTGATATACGGAAATCACATTATACGTAGAGGAAAAATTGGATGGAGACAGATAAAATATTGTTCAAGTTTTAGTTTATATGAGAATTCCATGCAGTATGGGACTCTTTCCAATTATTCAGAATTGTAATATTCGAATTCAAAGCAAGATGAGATTATGTACAATTATTTAGCAACTTACTTTCCAATTAATTGATGTATTACATCGGATAAATGTGGACTAAATATTGTGAAGAGTTGCATGATATTCGAATTCTTAGCAAGGTGAGATTCTTTCCAATTATTTAGCAACTTACTTTGTACACACCAAGAAAATATTGTACATTTTTTTTCGATGAATGTTGTGAATCAATTTTCAAAAACAATGTTTTTAATTAATGTCAGTATTTTTTTTTTAACAATTATTTAGCAACTTACTTTCCAATTAATTGATGTATTACATCAGATAAATGCGGACTAAATATTGTGAAGAGTTGCATGATATTCGAATTCTTAGCAATGTGGGATTCTTTCCAATTATTTAGAAACTTAATTTGTACAAATCAAGAAAATATTGTACAGGTTTTTTTTCGATGAATGTTGTGAATCAATTTTAAAAACCAATGTTTTTAATTGATGTCGTATTTTTTTTGAATATCCATTTAAATTTATATAAATTGATGTCGTCCAAAAAGTTCTATTTAATAAAAGTTTTATTTGATTTCATAATTTATTTCTAATAAGAATCCAATATGTAACTAATTCGTACACGTGAATATCTAAACCTTTTGCGGATTTTGAGTTGAAAAAAAAATAAATTAGATTTAGATGTAAAACAAAAATTCCGATATTTTTGTGTTAAAATTTTTTTTAAAAAAAAGCCAATCAGATTTGTTGTTGCACGCCGATTTAATTGTGCAAGCTAGAATTAAGGAAACACTGCAGTTAATGAGCCGTTTTTTGTGCTTATTCACAATTGTCCAACTATTACTATAATTAGGATATATTTAATAATTATAGCGGGAAAAACTTTCTAAATTTATAAAAAGGTTATTCTTTTTATTTAATGATAGATTATAAAATAAAATACATAATAATCCAATATACCATAAAAAATACAAGATAAAAATATTAAGTAAATTTAAATTTATTATAATATTTAAATTTAAATTTAGATCTAGGCTCCTATGACAGTATAGCCAGGAGGCAGAACCCATTGAAAAGCTCGCGCACTAAATCTGTAGCGCCCAGTTCGTTTATTAAAATTTTCTGAAATTTATTTGATTATTTATTTGCATTTATTTGATTATTGCCTTGGGTTATTTATATAATTATTTGTTTGCTCGTCTAATTATTATTAACTGCTCTTTTTTGCCTTAATTTATTTATCTACTTGGATATTAAATAGCTATATAACATAAATTATATGAATATTATGTGGTTAATTTTATTATTTGTATGTGTAAATTATTGGAATAATTTTGAGTTAGAATTTTCCAGTTTAGTCGCGTAGTTTTAATTTCGAACTGTTCTTAATATTTTTCCCGAACCTTGGACCCGGCCCAATCTCATTTTTTAATTCTTGGCCCATGATTGCTAATTTTTCCGGCCCAACTGGAATTAATTATCTCGGTCTTTTGGAGTTAGTTTCTCGGCCCAATTGGGTTAATTATTTTGGCCGTGTGAATTTTAATGCAAATTAGATCCATTTGGGATAAAAACTCAACCCACTATTTGAGGCACAAATGACCCAACCCTATCTTTTTTCTCTTCCAAACGCCGTCATCCCCATCACCATCATTTTTCTCAATCTCTCTTCTATGTTTAATCGATAGCCCTCATTCTCCAAATCTGTCCGGTGACCACCACCCGTCAACGCCGCCGCAAGCACTCCAGAACAGCAGCAAACCGCCGACGTCCTAGACACCGACAGACGCACCACGCGAGCAGCTGCTTCAGCCCGTTCACGCAGCGACGTTGAGTTTTCGGCTAACTCGACCAACGTCCGGCGAGCTAAGCCTCTGGCGACTTCGGGCCTCAATTTCCGTCGTGCTGCGACTGATCGCGAGCCCCAACCCTTGTCCGACAATTTTGAGCTCTCGTCGACCGAGCTCCGTTCAGACCCGTCGCGAGCTCATCTCCTCTCCGGCGTCTCACAGCGGCCATTCTTGTTCAATCGCGAGTAGTCGGCGTTCCTGCCGGAGAAGAAAGCACGAAGCCGGAAGTCGGGTTCTTCAGCGGCCGGCGAACCTCCACAGCCACGCGCCCGTTTGCAGCGGCACCCCGTCGGCCTTCGTTTAGTGGCCCGAACAGTAGCGGCAGCCCTTTTGGGCCCGTGCGAGAGTAGGGGCAACCATCCGAGACTTTAATCAAGCAGTCGGGGTCCTCGAGCATTGACATCGATCAATAGTAGCCCCGTTTCCGTTCAGCGATCACCAATAAAGGGCTATTTCAGCCATCGTCGAGCGACCCTCCTACCAGGAGTTCACACGAGCAGCCCCTTTCAGCCCCGATCATGTTCGTCGGGCAACTTGCAAGTTCGGTTCCCGTCGGGCTGCGGCAATGTTGAGAGCCTCTAGCCTAACCCGAGCTTCTTTTCTTCTGTCAGCCCTGTTTTAAATTCGTGACAGCAGGTATATGGCTGAGCTTTTGCTACCCTTAAAATGGCAAAGAATATTTGATTATGTGCTTGATATGATGTGCTATGGTTGTGCCCGGTTGGCCGTGTGGTTGTCCTGTGATTGTTGAATGAGTCATGTATGTTGGTTGTGCCTCATTTTGTGTTAAATTGTTCCTGAGAAGGAGAAACGGGAGGAGCTGCTTGTTGTATATTTTAGTTAGCTTTGTTTAATATGTGTAGCTGAGCTTTCTTTATATGTTAGCATGCTGTGAGAATTTTAAATAAGTTCATATGGCCCATGAGTAATTGCTCGAACATGAAAAAGAAAGAGAAAGAGGTCAAATGAGACATGCTGTGTTGATTTCTTTGGTCGTACAGTATACTTAATTGCTGAGCCTCTGTTATATGTTTAAGCTGTTGGAAATGTGCTTAAAGGACATAATTTTAATAAGTTTTTATGGCCTTGGTGATTGGTGGTGCCTTGTTTTCGTTGGTGGTGTTTATTTCTGAATCTTTCATGCTTTGTCCTTGCGCTGAGCTTGTGTTGTTTTGATGCTGATTATATGCTTAAAAACTTATAAGCATGCTTAATTTGGTGAGTTTGAAGAGTAAATGCAGGATAATTGATTAGTGGTATCATGTGGATCGTGGTAGGCTATGTTTCGATTTTTTTTATTGCTGAGCCATTTGGTGTGAATATCATGCTGTAAGTGCGTGACTTTAAGAGCTTTATCTTCAATTCAAAAGCATGCATGAAGTTATCAAGGATTAAGAAAAGAAGGAAGCTTAATTCATGTGTTTAATTTCTTCATTTAATGTGTTCACGTAGCTCTTAGTTTGGGTTTTCCTTTTACAGTAAATGTGTGGCATTTGTGTTTTTATCTGCTTAATTGTTTTGACTGAATTATATGCCCTTATCTTCTATGCGTGTCCTATGTGGTGTAATTGTTTGTGTATTTAATTTTGTGACTTAATCAATAAAATAAAAACCAAAAATAGTAATTAAATCATTAAATTGTAGATTAAGAGGAGTTGAGCCCTCGCCCTTGTTTGAGCGTGCATTCACCATCATCCTTTGCAGTACCAGGTGGGTTGAATTCGAAAAATTGCTATGCCTTAAATGTTATTATTGTTGTATTTATGGTATGATCACATGAACCATGTAGCCTATGATGTGAGCTGTACCGGCCGTCGAACGGTTATCCCCGTAGCTCTAGAACGTAGCTATAGAACGTACCCGATGGGTGGTCTCTTTTATTATTCTGAGTCGTAAGACCAGGGTTAAAGGTTCCTAGGCGGGAGATGATTGATTTACTCCTACTGACTAGGCATCGATAGAAGCCCATGGGGCATTCGATGTGTAAGACCGGAGGGCTTAGACGTAGTGTCATAAGGCCTAAGCAGGCATATGATGCGTAAGGCTTAAGCAGGCATACGATTCGATAGAAGCCCGAGGGGCATTCGATACGTCTACCGCCAGTAGTCTATTGGTATAGACGTGCACGTGAGTCTATTATTGATATTATTGATGGGGGATTGGGATAGTTAATTGATTTGTATACATGCTGCGACCATACCTTATTGATTATTGATTACTGTTTCATTATTGTGAATAATGTTTACTGCATAGTGGTGAGCACTACTTTTTTCAACTGTGCTCATCCCCACCTGAAATTCACGTTTCAGGTTAAGCGAAGCAGGTACGACGGCGGAGTAGAGCGAATGGTGGTCGGTCTATAAGATTGGCCTTATTATTTGTTATGCTTCCGCATTTATGAACTGGTTTTATGATTATGAACTTGGGGTATTATTGCTTTTATGAATTTCAGATTTTATGACTGAATAATGTTAAGAAGATGCTCCTTAGAATTTATGAATATTGTTGGAACCCGGTTTGGGTGATTTATGAATTTTTGAAAACCCGTTTAAGGAGTTTGCAATATTGTTGATGATTGGTTTTGACAATTGGCTTTGGAAAAATGAGTAACGCCTTAAATATGTTTGAATTAAATTTTGAAAAATTTATTCTGATTTTTCTGAAAGTCCCGAATTTTTTTTTAAAATCAAAGTGGGGCGTTACAAAATCCATATCAATTGAATAAAAATATAACAGATTCAGATCAGTCTTACAGAGGAATGAGTGTAAATGGAGAGAGAAAATGATGAAAAAGCAATCGAAAGTGGAGAATCTGCAATAGCATCGTCATCCAGTTTCAAGCCGAAAAGTGGAATCACCGAGTCCCAGCTTGCCAAGTTTCAGGTTTCCTCACATTATGTTTTATCATCCTTAATTCATCAATCATGTAAATATGCCCTAATTGACACTAATGAAAGAGCATAAACCCTAACACGAGAATGTTTTTTATTTAGAGGTTCGGATTAATTTGTATACAATATGAAACCTACCCTTGTGTACACGAGATGAGTAAAGACTAAAGTGTAAACAAATTAAATCAATATGTCTTCATCTTTTTGGATTAATGTTATTATTCTGTTATTGCTTCTTTTCTGGAGATTAATTTGTGAATTGTAGTTACTTTTCTGTGTTGAGAAGATCTGTGATTATTTATGATTGTACTACATTTGTCTGAAACAAATTACTAGGAATTGCAGAAGAGGCGTTTGAAAATCAAAGCCAAGTCGAAAACACATGAAAACGACAAAGGTGTGTCAAAGTCTTTGTAGTTGAGCCACTGTTTTTCATTTTTAAGCAATATTTCAATATTGTTGGCAACTTGACATTATACTGGTTTAGGAGATGGAAAAGGCAAACCCCATAAGAAAGTCGTTGAAGCTCGTGAGTGCAAGGAACCCTGCAAACCAGCTTGGGATTATGCAATTGTTTCAAACTCAGAAGGCAAAACAGTAGATGTTTCTCCCGAGGAAGGGAGCAAGTCAGCCGGGAACTCAACAATGAAAAAACGGCAAAAGCTGTATTGGGGGTATTCTCGAATTTTAGTTCACATTTATGTATACTACATCTTTTTCATATTACAGAATCAAATAATGATAGGGAAAAATGAAATGAATGAATATATCTAACATCATGAGTGGAGAGGCTGATATTAGAATCCACTCATATTCTCTGTATTTGAAGTTATGCTTTTTCTTTGCCAACCTTTTAGGCTTGACGTAAAGGAAAGGTGGGAACGCAAGTCCAATATGTGAAAATATCTAAAGTTATCACCTGTGACTCCTGTTGCCTAGTTTCTCTTACAAGGGGCAGAAAAAATTGCTATCAGTGAAGGATATGTCTGTCGTGAGCTCAAAAGATGATGGTGAGATACTTCTTAAGGACAAGTGCAAATATGTTTATCAGCAAGAGTTTAGGTTAAGAACATATGGGGAACATAGTAGCAAAGCCTTTTAATTTCATCTACTTGCACTCAATTCAGGATCTAATGGCTGCTGGATAGGGTAAAGTAAAGCCTTAGACTTTGTTTTGTATGTGTAGAGATATTATCTTGTACTGTTCCAACTGGGATACTTTTTTTCCCTCTTTCCTTGGGGATTGTTCATCAAATGGATGAATGATGTTTATCTTTATGCGTTCAACAAAATTAATTATGTTAAATGGTAGTTGTTAGTTAGTGTCCAACTGATATTTTCATCTCCTTGATTTTTACTTATTTATTTGTTTCATCTGCTTGATTTTGTTTATTTATTTCATCTTCTTTAATATGTTCACCAGTCAACATTGTTATGATCAACTTCTCATTTATATTTACGCTCCACTGTGTTCATTACTCAATATGTTCTCTCCTCAAAATTAATTCTGCTTTTTGGCATGTATATTGTCATTTTTTTTCATGCTTTTGTGTTTGATGTTAACTATTAATTTTACTTGTTTTTTAGAGCTTTGGTAGGTGATTTCATAATTCCACAAAACACTAATTTTTTGTGGTTTTCATAAAACAAGTTGCTAGTGTTATTTTATAATAGAGTCAAACACTTTTTTATATGGTTAAAAATAGTTTCTGTTATGTAGGTTTCTTTGGCTATGAGAGTTATCTTTTGTAGGTTTTTGCATGGAGTTACTTGGAGGTTATATGAGATAAAATCCTTTAGAGGTTTTTGAAAGGAGTTACTTGGAGGTTATATGAGATATAAAATTGAAGATAGTAGAAGGCAAGAAAAATAGATTCGAGAGAGAAAAAAAGACAAGTGGAAAATACTGATATCTAAATGATATAACTGAAGATCGTAGAATCAAGAAAACCTGATCCCAAATACAAAGACTCCCGGCCCAAGCCCCAGCCGAGGCAGCATTCTCGTCGAGCACCAGGTGAATATATATTTGTCGACAGGTACTACTTGTCTCTATTGCGTCCATGTGGGGAATTTTCGTGGCAAGTTTGGGAGATGAGGCCAGAAAACGGGGAATGGAGAAAAACGGGCAGTGTTTGCCTCGAGTCTCGGAGGTCCCAGTTCGAGCGACTCGGTTTAACCAAGCCAATTGGGGTTTTGACACGTCCTTTGTTATTCAAACTACGAACCGGGTTAGTACCGGTTGGTTGGGTGAAGTACATGGAGTTGTTGGCCTTGAGTGCTTTGCATGCCATCCCAAGCACCATTTTTATCTTCAATCTTGTGACGGGCGAATTTGATGAAATAGAGTTACCTACCTATCGTGCACATTACACGATTATGTTGCATAAGAGCAGTTTGGCTTGGCTTGGTTGTGTGGATAAAGATAGATAGCATCGACGAGAGATCTGTCTCATCTATTAAGTTAAGTAGACGTTTCTATGCAAGTGTTCTCAGTTCGTGATCTCTATGTTTGTGTGGTTTGTCTATATTTGTTTCATAACAGAATTGATTGGTGTTTACAAGATGAGACTTAAACAATATGGTATTGGAATTTTGTTGTGTTTTCACAAGGATTGCAGCTTGCAAGCTATTAGAAGATTGAAGTTTTAATCAAATACTAGTGTAACCTGTGGAGTGTATTTATTTTTGAGATTATATAAATTAAAGGTTATTTGACAATGAAATTTATCACACAGAGTGTATTTATCCAATTATAAAAGATTCGAGATATAAATATATATATACTATTGAAATTTCATTTTACACAACATTATTAATTATATTCTTTGGGAAACTCGTCGCCGAAATAAACTAATGTTTTCAACATCTTTCACCTATCGACATGATTGTGTATTTGTACAATTTTATTAAAAGTAACTGCAAAATATTTGTATTAAATATAGTAAGGTATATTTTATAATTTTAAATATAATATTTTAGATATATTAGAATTATTTTTAAATGGATAAGTATACAAATGATTAAAACAGTATATGTATATGTCTCGGTCTACAACTAATTAGATTCAATTTACGTTTATTTAGGTTAATGCATATAGTACATTTCTTTTTTCTAAATTACTACCTTGCGGTTGTTCATTGGTATATTTATGTTAACTTTTTATTACCTTGATGTAGCTTAGTTCAAATATTGTATTTGCTTATTATAATTATATGATATGCACATATGTATATGTATTCGTGAATAAGTTAAAACTAATTTATTGCTTTGAAACAAAAATTCAGAAACTACCAAGACATACTTTCTAAAACTAATAAATAAAAAATCTAAAAAATAAATAGTAGTCCAACTGTATAATGCGAGTCAAATAACCATAATCTATAAACCATAAATAATATTTACTGCGCAGAAACCATAGTTCATAAATTTCATAGAGATCAACATACAAATTAAAAAAAACTAACTGATATCCAAATTTAATAAGCATTAAAAGCAAGCGTAATTGGCATCTTCCAACATTATTCAATCAAATTACTTATTAAAAAATAAATTCAATTAATATCCTATTATAAAAAAAATGACCTAATAGCTATAATCTGTATCGAAATTAACCTTCACTTTAGCATCATGCTCGTTGACCCTTGTCTTTCCCTTTGAGTCAGAGGCGGATTGAGCGGTAAATCTAGGCTCATCATCTAAGAACTCCATTAGGTTGCGCTTTGCATTAGAAGTGTCACCAACTCTTTCGCTATTTTTTTACAACCTTCAGTGGGTGAAACTTCATCTTCTCCGATCAAGCCCTATAAGAAATTTTAGATAGTATAATAAATTGTAAGTAGCATAAAAATAACTTAATTGGTAAAAATTTAGTCTAATATTAATAAAAGAAAATGCTAAGAAAAAAATGGATAATCTACCTTTCCATTGTTAGTTTCTTGTATGATAAATATTAGAGGACGTTATTGTATGATGAATATTCAGATGTCGTTTAGAAGAAGCGCACAATTAAGAAATTTAGAGATATTTCTATTATTTTGATCTCAAACATGTAAAGAAATTTAACTCAATATGTATGAAGTTAATTAAATGGAGTCCATACTTCAAAAATGCTAAATCAAGATTTTTCTGTTATTTTGAGTTCAAATTTATAAAGAAATTAAAGCTAATACGTATAAAGTTAATTAATTTTTTGCTATTCCGAGTTAAATTTTCTAAGAATTTTAAGTCAGTACATATCAAGTTTGTATAGATATCCGATGCAATAGGAAACTAATTCGCAAAAAAAAAATGAATATAATTTAAATTGGGATAAAATTGTGTTTACAAAATTATAATTATTTAGTAACGGAATTTTTTATATCTTAAACAATTGGAATCAGTTTTTGAAATTAAAAGAATATTTTTCTTTTCTAATTTTTTTGCCTTCTTTTTTAAGGAAGTGCGAAATTATTTTGCTATATGTAGTAAATCTTATTCTAGATTTAGTAAGTCATGACTCGCAAGTACCCAAATTACTATTCACAATCTGCTCAAAAGTATCAGTTAACATGTAGAAATAAACTCTGATTACCAACCCACCTCTTTATGCCATTATTTACAATTACAACATAAATATAAGAACTTAACATAGTAACTTACAAACCTCTGTTATGTGGACTATCTTCATCTGAGATCATCTGATACATACATGTTCTACATCCATTTGCTCGACTATTTCGATTATGCATAGTGATAGTGCTATCAAAATTTGTCTTTGTTCATTCTCAAGTAACCAGACATGACATTCCCACCCGTGCTTCTCATGCCGTCTATTAGAAAGCACCACGTCGAACCCAATGAACCTATGAAGAAATCGACCTCCGTCGCATTCAAGAAGTTCAGAAGTGGGTAATTACTGCTCGTCTCTCGACCCAGGCTCGATACGCAAGCTGCCATCAACATGTTTCAATTCTGACATGAATGCTCAACAGCGGCCGAGGGACCCATGGCTTGTGATTAGACCACACGAATTTTTCCATATCATGCTCATTTATTCTAAGATTATGCAAATAATAGATATAAGACTACAAATACTAATCAAACATATTTTTTCATATATCAAAGATTAAGCTGATCAATAGCTGGAGCTATGTATATCTTAATAAGACAAAATTCAAATTAAATGCAAAAGATGGTGAGCTGAACCTCAGAGGATGACTCAAGAACCATTTTCCCAGCTTCACGTCCAAAGGCACTGTGGCGGGCCTTGTTCATAATGTTGGATGTGTACTCGGTCTGAAACCTCATCATGTACCGACCCGTATAGCCTGAAGCAGAGGACAAAGATTTATTTTCATTCCTTTTTGCCCATTTCTTTTTTTTTTTAATAATAAGAAAGTCAAATCTTTATCAATATAGTCGCACTTCACCTGAGCTCTCCACCATCTATGATCCATTTTCCGATGACGAACAATCAAGGTCCCGTTAATCTCGGTGGTCGGTTGCATAATACTCCAAGGACTGCCCCATACCCTGAAAAATAGTCACTACATGACATAGCTCTTCTAAGACAGATTATCTACTCACACCTAAAACGTTAATCATACCTAGTTATGCTCCCGGACCATATGTCTTTTGAATTATAGTTCTCTTTTCCTGTGATAACACCTGTCTGCCATGCTGCCTTGTCGTGCACAAGCTCGTAGGCTCGTTTTCTGCACTCGAGTGAGGTCTCTGGAGAAAAGTAACAGGACCAACTCGAACGTGATGACCCTTGAGAGAGAGAGGCCAAAAAAACAAAGAGCAGTTCAAATTTCTTAAGTCATTCAACTCAGAAAATGCAATTCAAATACTTCGAACAAAATGTGACACTAATATACTATATTTGAAAATTTCATGATCGGCTATGTTATAGTAATAGGTAACTGAAACCCTCTTCTCGTTTATTGCAATAGCAAGTAGACCACACATTCCGGCTAGTTGTGCTCCAATATCAAATCCAGGCAATTTTTCCCAGTCGGCCACTAAAAACTTCATGCCAACAACACTCCAATCTCAAAGAACACTTCAAACACCTCTCACCATAGAAAAGGAGAAAAAAAGAAAAGACTAATAAATTATTGTTGGAATTTTTTTACAGAACAACATACATTAGTAGCAAGAATATTTTAACCTATCACCTGAATTAATCCATGCTTACATGATTAGCATATTTTGGGATACAGAAATAAACCAACAATTTTTTAAACAATACCAAAATCACAAAGAGGAGCTAAAAGATGAAGTGAATTTCACCTTATCAAAGTTAATCCCCCCAATCAACATCATTCTCCAAAACAATTAAGATGACTGTGGATTAGCAGCAAGAATAAAATCATGACCAACATAAACAAATTCTAGTGACAATTGAACAATTATAGACCCGCTAATTGCCACAACAAATTCTCGGCCTTGGGTGCTACTGTTTGAGAAAGGGGGAATAAAAAACACCAATTATATTATAGACGACTAGTTAAATTAAAATTCTCAGTCACAATTCCCATCAAACACATCAAAAATCAAACAACAGCAGCAGCACAAATAGAGACATAAAATCCACAAATCCATCTTCACAATCACAAGGATAATACCTGAAGACCAAATATTATTGTTCTAAAGTAAAATTGTTGCTTCAAGCTCTACTTGATAGTCACCTCAATCACAACCCCAGCCGTACTGCTGTCATAGCCCGAGTCGATTTTGTCCTCGGTTGTTTCCCAATTCTTAGAAACCCAGAAATTGTGCCGCAGGCCATCCAAGCCGTACTCAGAGTCGGCCCAGGCCCAGGGCCCTAATGAAATGAGAGGTACCATAACAACACAATACTACTATATATATGTATTGTACAAATTTTGGGCCCAAATAATTGTAAATAAGAGACCCAATTTCTAAGTCCACTACTCTTAAGTCTCTACACTATACTCGTGCTCCAGTCTTCTTTCCAAAATTCAAAAGCCAAATTTCCAAAATTGTGCCGCAGGCCATCCAAGCCGTACTGCTGAAGTGCGCCGGTTCTTAGGAGGGGACCCAACGACGGTGGTGGGCGTAAACCTGAGCCGGAGAGGAGAGCGGACTCCAGGAGGTAGGCAAGGGTTGAGGCGATCGATAGCTGGTGCCCGTGAAGATGAGGATGGTGATGATGATGGTGCGTTTCCTCTCTCCTTTTTTTCCTTTTCCTTTCTCTTTTCTGTTCTGTTTTTTGGTCGGCCTGATTGTGGAAGACGATTAACAATTTTAAGGCTATTTATCTAGGATTATAATTATATACATGAATAAAAAAAATATACGGGATATATGTAGTACATGACCCGTACGAGGCACGAGATATATTTATTTGAGGAATATTATATTATAAGATGCAATATTAAATAAAAGATTTATAATACGTAGGAAAATCGTACAATAAGATAGTATTGGACAAATAAACAATCACATATTATTAAATCTACACAAATATTAGAATGACTCTATATTTTGAAAGTTATAATTTATAATTGGTAGAGTAGAATCGAGATTTATAATTTATAATTCGTAGAGTAGAATCAATATCTGATAAGATTTTTATGAAAAATCTTAATATACGAAAATCACATTATATGTAGAGGAAAAATGGGATGGAGACAGATAAAATATTGTTCAAGTTTTAGTTTATATGAGAATTCCATGCAGTATGAGACTCTTTCCAATTATTCAGAATAGTAATATTCGAATTCAAAGCAAGATGGGATTTTGTACAATTATTTAGCAACTTACTTTCCAATTAATTGATGTATTACATCGGATAAATGTGGACTAAATATTGTGAAGAGTTGCATGATATTCGAATTCTTAGCAAGGTGAGATTCTTTCTAATTATTAAGCAACTTACTTTGTACACACCAAGAAAATATTGTACAGTTTTTTTTCGATGAATGTTGTGAATCAATTTTTAAAAACAATGTTTTTAATTAATGTCACATTTTTTTTAATATCTATATAAATTTATATAAATTGATGTCGTCCAAAAAGTTTTATTTAATTTCATAATTCTTCCTAATAAGAATCCAATATGTAACTAATTCGTACACGTGAATATCTAAACTTTTAGTGAATTTTGTGTTGAGAAAAAAAAATTAGATTTAGATGTAAAACAAAATTTCCGATATTTTTGTGGGAAAGTTTTTTTTTAAAAAAAGCCAATCGGATTTGTTGTTGCACGCCGATTTAATTGTGCAAGCTAGAACTAAGGAAACACTGCAATTAAAGAGCCGTTTTTTGTGCTTATTCACAATTGTCCAACTATTACTATAATTAGGATATATTTAATGATTATGGCAGGAAAAACCTTCTAAATTTATCAAAAGGTTATTCTTTTTATATAATGATAGATTATAAAATAAAATAAAAAATTATCCAATATACCATATAAAATACAAGATAAAAATATTAAGTAAATTTAAATTTATTATTATATTTAAATTTAAATTTAGATCTAGGCTCCTATGGCAGTATGGCCAGGAGGCAGAGCCCATTGAAAAGCTCACGCACTAAATCCATATCAATTGAATAAAAATATAACAGATTCAGATCAGTCTTACAGATGAATGGGTGTAAATGGAGAGAGAAAATGATGAAAAAGCAATCGAAAGAGGAGAATCTGCAATAGCATTGTCAGCCAATTTCAAGCCGAAAAGTGGAATCACCGAGTCCCAGCTTGCCAAGTTTCAGGTTTCCTCACATTATGTTTTATCATCCTTAATTCATCAATCAATTAAATATGCCCTAATTGACACTAATGGAAGAGCATAAACCCTAACACGAGAATGTTTTTTATTTAGAGGTTCGGATTAATTTGTATACAATATAAAACCTACCCTTGTGTACACGAGATGAGTAAAGACTAAAGTATAAACAAATTAAATCAATACGTCTTCATCATTTTGGATTAATGTTATTATTCTGTTATTGCTTCTTTTCTGGAGATTAATTATGATCGTTTGTGAATTGTAGTTACTTTGCTGTGTTGAGAAGATCTGTGATTATTTATGATTGTACTACATTTGTCTGAAACAAATTACTAGGAATTGCAATAGAGGCGTTTGAAAATCAAAGCCAAGTCGAAAACAAATGAAAAGGACAAAGGTGTGTCAAAGTCTTTGTAGTTGAGCCACTGTTTTTCATTTTTAAGCAATATATTTCAATATTGTTGGCAACTTGACATTATACTGGTTTAGGAGATGGAAAAAGCAAACCCCATAAGAAAGTATTTGAATCTCGTGAGTGCAAGGAACCCTGCAAACCAGCTTGGAATTATGTAATTGTTTGAAACTGTGAAGGCAAAACAGTGGATGTTTCTCCCGAGGAAGGGAGCAAGTCAGCCAAGAACTCAACAATGAAAAAACGGCAAAAGCTGTATTGGGGGTATTCTCGAATTTTAGTTCACATTTATGTATACTACATCTTTTTCATAGTACACAATCAAATAACGATAGGGAAAAATGAAATGAATGAATATATCTAACATCATGAGTGGAGAGGCTGATATTAGAATCCACTCATATTCTCTGCATTTGAAGTTTTGCTTTTTCTTTTCCAACATTTTAGGCTTCATGTAAAGGAAATTGGGAACGCAAGTCCAATATGTGAAAAGATCTAAAGTTATCACCTGTGACTCCTGTTGCCTAGTTTTTCTTGCAAGGGGCAGGAAAAATTGCTATCAGTGAAGGATATGTCTCTCGTGAGCTCAAAAGATTATGGTGAGATCACTTCTTAAGGACAAGTGCAAATATGTTTATCAGCAAGAGTTTAGGTTAAGAACATATGGGGAACATAGTAGCAAAGCCTTTTCATCTACTTGCACTCAATTCAGGATCTAATGGCTGCTGGTTAGGGTAAAGTAAAGCCTTAGACTTTGTTCTGTATGTGTAGAGATATTATCTTGTACTGTTCCAACTGGCATATTTTTTTTTCCCTCTTTCCTTGGGGATTGTTCATCAAATGGATGAATGATGTTTATCTTTTTGCGTTCAACAAAATTAATTATGTTAACTGGTAGTTGTTAGTTAGTGTCCAATTGATATTTTCATCTTCTTTATTTTTACTTATTTATTTGTTTCATCTGCTTGATTTTGTTTATTTATTTCATCTGCTTTAATATGTTCACCAGTCAACATTGTTATTGTAATGCCCCGAACTCGTGTCATTTATTTTATGCATATTTAGTATTTTTCATGATTTTTTTTTTTGGCCAGAACGATAGAGTTTATAAAACTAAAGAAAATACAGTACAATACAGAGGCAAATACCTACTAATGAAATGCAAGACTGAGAGATGCTACACAAAGCATCTAGAACCTCAACAAAGAACTAAAACTAAACCAACTAACACAAATGGAGGTCATGCATCTCTCCACTGCCAAAGCCTAGCTAGATAACATGACCACCTAGAACAGAAAAAGCACAAAAAAACCTAAGACTCAAAAAGAAAATCTAACAAACTGACAGACTAACAAAGCAGAACCAGAAGCAAACAGTGAAAGAAACAACTAAGAAATATCCCTCCAATCCTTTTGAGCTGCTGTAATAACAATCTGATCAGGCATGAGAGAGTTTTTAAATATCCAGAGATTCCTGGATTTCCAAAGCCACCAAAGCAAATAGGTGGACAATTGGATCCTTCCTTTGACAACCTCCCTTTGCTTAATTGCACTCAGCTGCTGCCACCAGAGTTTAAAAGAGAAGGTGTAGGGAGAGAGACCATCCCATTGCACAGGAGCATAGTCCCAAATTTTTCTGGCTCTTGAACATGTGAATAAAATGTGTTCTGTTGTCTCAGGAAACTCACCACAAATTGAGCATAATGTGCAGATGTCCACTCCTCTCTTCTTCAGATTAACTGTTGTTGGAAGTGTGTCTGATATACACTTCCAGATGAAGTGCCTGACTTTCCCAAGTATTTTCAACTTCGAACACCTTTGGAAAGCCTGATGAGGGGGAAAGATGTTGGAGCTTGATTCTGGGATGTCCATTCTAATGAGCTTCTGTGCAGCCAGATAGTTGTAAGTGCTGGAGACTAAAAATTTGCCCTTGGGATCAAGTCCCCAGTGCAATCTGTCAGGCCTAGCAGGATTTAAGGAAGAAATACTAATGATTGCTTCACTGTCCACTTGGTCAAAGATTTGTTTAACCAACCATGTATTCCATTCCAGACCATTATTCTGAAGCAGGTTCTTGACCCATATCAGGTGTCCCCTGGCAATCTCAAGCATTGTAGGAGATGGCTTCTTCAGGTTAGGAACCCAATTCCAGTCTTCAATTTTTGTGTTGAGGCCATTCCTGATTTCAATGTTCACACATTTGGCAAAGGTAGGCAATACAGTGAGCCAGCTATTCCATAGCCATGATCCCTTAGATGATCTTTTAGCCCTAAGAAGAGGGTCAAATGGAAAATATCTATCTTTGAGGATTTTGGTTACCAACAGCTCCGGGTTTGTGGCAATTCTCCAGAGTTGTTTGCAGATCAGGGCCTCATTGAATAGGCCAATATCATGGAAACCCAGACCCCCTTTAAGCTTTGGAAGAGTGATTTTTTCCCATTTTTTCCAGTGTATGCCTGTTTCAGAGTTTTCACCTGTCTTCCACCAGAAAGCAGCACACAATTTAGAGATTTACTTATAGATGGAGATTGGCAGCTTGAAGCAACTCATAGAAAAGATGGGCAGTGCTTGGATAACTGATTTGATTAGTACTTCCTTGCCAGCAGTGGACAAGAATTTGTTTTTCCAACCCTGCAGCTTCTTCTTCACAGAGGCAATAATGTAGTCAAACACCTCCTTTTTTGATCTGCCAATGCTCAATGGGAGGCCTAAGTACCTTGTTGATCTATGAGGTACTATGCCTTGTAGCACCTGGCAGATATTATCTTTGAGGCTTTGTGGAGTGTTCCTGCTGAAGAAGATCCCCGATTTCTGTAGGTTTACCCTCTGGCCAGAGAATAGCCTGTACTTTTCATGATTATTTAATTAATGTTAATGTTATTTTATTTTATTTTAATGTTGAGCACGATTTTTATGAATTGATTAAGTGAGTGTACACACTCATTAATCATAAATGTTGATAATTGGAAAAATTATTTAGATGTCTTCATCTATTTAATTTTCCTAGGTATTAAATAGCCATAATATTAATATAATTTTTATTATATTAATGAGATGGACTAATTAATTAACTAAAACCTTAGCAGTAATTAGCAGGAGTATTTATCTAAGATTTTGAGCATAAAAAATCGGCCCAAAGAGAGAAATCACGTGAGAATTGAGAAAAGATAAGAGAGAAAAATCTTGTCTTGATCACCAAGCCACAAAAGAATCCCACACACATGGAAATAGGAATCCCTTTTCTATTCCAAGTCTTATAAACCTAGCTATATAAATATATATCTTCATGAGATTTATTTTTTCCTACGCTAATTATTTCACAAGATCAAAAATCTCATCTTCAAAAGAAAAAAANGAGTCATTCTTTTCTTCTTTTTTTCCGAGCACGGTAAACCCTCTTTTCGATCCTTGGGCTGAATTTAATGTTCATAATATTAATAAAGCTTGATAAGATATGTCAATTAACAAGAGAATTACATAAGATTCAATGATTTTTCTTTTATGTTTAATGAAAGACCAAGTTGGATCTTGGACAATTTGATATTTTTGAAAGATGTTTAATGTCTAAGAAGTTGGTAATAAGGCTTGCTTAATGAAGATTATGCGCCATGTTGAATTGAATGATTATTGATGATGATTTATAGAAGTTATGCATGAATTCTGTTTTCGTGGCCACTGTTGTGAGCCGTTTTTGGCGACCAAGAACTCGTTTCATGGGAATATGTTCTTCATGGGATATGTGGAAAATTTTGTTAGGTTTCTGTAGGCTTTGGAATCTTGAGAATCAAAGTTCACATGGATTTTATATGATTTTTAAAAGTCAGTTGTGTGTCCAGTTTTTATTAAGTGAGGACTGAGAATATATCTTTAATGTATGACCCACTTTGATATGTCAAACGTGCTCAAATGTAAAAATGGTCTACATGATATATGTAGCCATATGTGTTTAGTTTTTGTAGGTTTTGGAAAATTGCATGAATATGAGGTCTGTAGCATGAGATATTTAGGTTTTACCAAGGCTCTATATGATATATAATGTCATTCTCGGACTGCAATTGTGTTCCAAATGTACCATGAATAATCTGTGAGCAAACGTCCTCATTTGCCTTTGATGTCAACATTAAAGTTGTAGCCATATTTGTTTAGTTTCTGTAAGTTTTGGAATTTCATGATTTTATGGCCTGTAGCTCGAGAGACATGATAATTACTGAGGTGTTGTATGTAATATAAGTTGATTTTCTGGCAGTTTTTATGAACTGAATGTTTTAAGTTTAAACTCTATGATAATATCATTATTTTCCAATCTGTTCTTCAGAAATGTTGTAGATACTTAAGTTTTCTTCCTTTGTGGTTTTTGAATCTTATTAAAATCATGTCTGTAGCTTCGGTTATCTTGCAATTACTGAAGTCCTGTCAGCTGTTTTATTTCAATCGTTGACTGCAACTATGAATTAGATGTTTGCTGTATTATGTGCAATTAAATGACCCTATCTGCTTGAGTTGTCGCATAAAAGATGTAAAGGCATGAGTTAGGGATAATTTCCAATTGGAATCATCATTATATGACCTATGGACTGAAAGTTACATGCATTCTAAGTTCATCGCGCATGTTGAAAATTGTATAAGTTCATGTTTGGAATTCCAAATTGATTATTATTGTTTAAAAACATGTTTATGTGGCATAACTGATCCATGTCATGCTATTTGAAGTTTATATGACCCTTCAATGCCCTATGTGATAAAATTTAAGCAAGTTAAGTTATCAACCAATCGAAAAGACTTAAACATAAACGTTTTGCGAGCAAGGCGAAGCCGAGCGAGCTGGTTTTCAAAGTTCATATATATGAATAAGTGTAAGTATGGGTTTAAGTTAAGCCATGATAAGATTCTAAGACATGTTTCAATGAATTGTAGTCAACGAGGAGTCGAGCCCTCGAGTTCTTTCAAGTTTAAGCCTTTAAGTCGAGCATTCCGAAAAAGGTGGGGGAAGTACTACGTTATTTATCCTTCTTGATTATCTATGTTTTCAATGAAGTTAAGTAGCTTGCATAGTACCCATGTTTATATAATGTTCCAACATTCGAGCAAGTCATTTTTTGCAGTACCAAGGTTCACGGACTATAACTCTAGAGGGTGACTAGGTGCTAGGGTTAGAGTATGTAAATGCGTGCATGTAACCTTCGTTGGTGCACACTTCGAACGATTGTTCCCGTCGATAAGATCGTACGGAGCCATGATGAGGGTTGTCTTCCTTCAACTCCACGGGTGGTACACTCGTCAAGCCTAGTTGGTCGTGCCGTGAGAGGCAATGTTCTTCCACCACCATAATTTGGTGTAAGAAGTTTGACGAGGGGTGGGAGTGTGACGATAGTGTACTCACGTGCGTGCTATGACTTTAGTGTTTAGTTGTCTAATAGGATTGTAGTAGCAAGAAAGTCTTTCGACTTGTGGGCAACCACTTGTCGGGAGCTCATGATTATGTTGAGTATACCTAATGATTTCATGCATGATGGTTGGTTAGGATGTTAACTTAGAAGGACCTCTTACTGAGTAAGTGGAAATGCTCACACCCTATTTGTTTTCCACACCCAGGTATATGTCGAGCTGGCATTGGAGCGATGGCGAGGGTGGTCTTATGGTCATAGGATTATAAAATGATTTGAGTTTTTAAGATTCCGCAATAAGTTATGTTTATATGAAATGTTCGTGCTTAAAGAAAAGTGTATGTCATCGATATGCAAAGTTCAATGTTAAGCCAAGGTCACAAGTACGCCCTCGAGGCTTTGCAATGGAAAGTTTATCTTTTATGTCTAATGTTTTCAAAGTAATGCAAAGTCATGATATGTTTATGAAATGTAAGTTAAGTTTCAAATGGAAGTAAGTTTATTTTAGTAGCGCCCTGAGTTTAAGTAAAGTTTGCCAAGTATTGTTTCAATGAAAAACTTATTCTGAATTTTGAACGAGTTTTCAAGGTATGAAAACTGGGGCATTACAGTTTGGTATCAGAGCGTGTTTACATTTTTGTAGACCCGTAAAATTTTTCTTAAATGTTTCCAAAAGAGGTTGACCACTCGCCACCGTCGCGCCATGCCAACTCCGAGGTAAGTTATTTCAAGATAAATTATTTAGTGCATAAGTAGGATGACATGAGTTGGGGCCTAAGTTCTATACTTAAGATATGGTGAACTCAGGATGAGACCCTAGAAGAGAGTTTGACTTTAGTATCTTCCAGAAATGGCCAGAGGACAGCAAGTTAACGTACCCCAAGCCACTAGAATGGATCAAACGATAATGATAGGGCATTTGAGGAGGATGGTTCATGATGATGGAGAACTACAGTTAAGATGAAGCGAGTTGAACTAAGTTGAGACTCTCGTCAGGATTCAAAGTTGACCTATGCAAGTTGGAGGAAAAAGGATAAGGGGATAGAGTAGTAAGGCAATGGATACAAGGATGGTTACAAGCTATCACAACGTGAAGGGAGACGGAGGAAGCCTAAAAAGAAGGGATCGCTTAAGAAATTTTCGGAGGACTTAGTCGAAAGCACTGAAGAGGAGTTAGCATGTTAAACTAGGATCAGCCGGAAAGACTGCACGCTACCAGCTTAGAACGAGGAGCCCGACAAGAAAAGGACACCATTCGAAAGTTTCAACATGGAGCTTTAGATGATCGCACTATCTTAGCGTTTGACGAAGTACCAATAGGAGGAGAATTTCCAGGAGCTTAAGTGTCCGAGTTCGAGCAATAGAAGAAGATCGAGATGAAGGAGTTGAGTTCAAGACGTAGCGCGACACTACAAGTGTAGTAAGGCTATAGTCAGTGACGTAGGTGCAACTTGTATGTGCGACTGAAGACAATGAATGTGTCGTAGGTATACTACACGCAGGTGCCGCAAGCAGACGTGTCGCGCTCACCGGCCGGGAGTTGCTGTTATGCCGCGTTGCAATGTGCCGTGCGTAGCGTGCCCCGATGTCGCATGCTGAGTTGCCGCGAGTTGTGCCACAGTCGCTAGCTCGTCTTGCTACTTGCACAAGTGCCGCAGAAGGCTGTACCGATGCAATGGGTCAATAGGACAACAAGAAATGGACAATCAAGACGAATAGGAGTGCTGAACCAATAGAGTGGCGCAGCAGAAGCGTGGTGGACCCCTAACCCACAGGTCACAGGATCACGGGAGAGAAGCTGAAGGAGGATAGGAGGAGGAGGAGCCGAATGAAGAGCATCTATGCTTTGAAGTGGATTCGAGCCAAGGGAGTAGTTAGAGGTATGAGCCGATGTAGAGCTTGGAAACTCTAGAATAAGTACCTTTTTCGGGGACGGAAAATTTTTAAGGAGGGTAGAATGTAATGCCCCGAACTCGTGTCATTTATTTTATGCATATTTAGTATTTTTCATGATTATTTGATTAATGTTAATGTTATTTTATTTTATTTTAATGTTGAGCTCGATTTTTATGTATTGATTAAGTGAGTGTCCACACTCATTAATCATAAATGTTTGATAATTGAAAAAATTATTTAGATGTCTTCATCTATTTAATTTTCCTAGGTATTAAATAGCCAAAATATTAATATAATTTTTTTATATTAATGAGATGGACTAATTAATTAATTAAAACCTTAGCAGTAATTAGCAGGAGTATTTATCTAAGATTTTGAGTATCAAAAATCGGCCCAAAGAGAGGAAATCACGTGAGAATTGAGAAAAGATAAGAGAGAAAAATCTTGTCTTGATCACCAAGCCACAAAAGAATCCTACACACATGGAAATAGAATCATTTTTTCTATTCCAAGTCTTATAAACCTAGCTATATAAATATATCTCATGCCTCATGAGATTTATTTTTCCCTACGCTAATTATTTCACAAGATCAAAAATCTCATCTTCAAAAAAAAAGGGAACGCACGCACGCAACAAGAAAAAAAAAGAAGAAACGCACGCACGCAAGAAGAAAAAAAAAAGAGAAGAGAAAACTCCATCCCTTCACACGTTCATGCCTACCGCCAAGAGCCTGAGCTTTTTCACGAGTCATTCTTTTCTTCTTTTACCCGAGCACAGTAAACCCTCTTTTCGATCCTTGGGCTAAATTTAATGTTCATAATATTAATAAAGCATGATAAGATATGTAAATTAACAAGAGAATTATATAAGATTCAATGATTATTTTTTTCTTTATGTTTAATGAAAGACCAAGTTGGATCTTGGACAATTTGATATTTTTAAAAGATGTTTAATGTTTAAGAAGTTGATAATAAGGCTTGCTTAATGAAGATTATGTGCCATGTTGAATTGAATGATTATTGATGATGATTTATAGAAGTTATGCATGAAATTCTGTTTTCGTGGCCACAATTGTGAGCCGTTTTTGGCGACCAAGAACTCGTTTCTTGGGAATATGTTCTTCATGGGATATTTGGAAAATTTTGTTAGGTTTCAGTAGGCTTTCATATATTGAGAATCAAAGTTCATATGGATTTTATATGATTTTTACAAATCAGTTGTGTGTCCAGTTTTTATGAAGTCAGGACTGAGAATATATCTTTAATGTATGACCCACTTTGATATGTCAAACGTGCTGAAATGTGAAAATGTTCTTCATGATATATGTAGCCATATGTGCTTAGTTTTCTTAGGTTTTGGAATCGCATGAATATGAGGTCTGTAGCATGAGATATTTAAGTTTTACCAAGGCTCTGTATGATATATGATGTCATTCTCGGACTGCAATTGTGTTCCAAATGTACCATGAATAATCTGTGAGGAAACGTCCTCATTTGCCTTTGATGTCAACATGAAAGTTGTATCCATATTTGTTTAGTTTCTGTAAGATTTGGAATTTCATGATTTTATGGCCTGTAGCTCGAGAGACATGATAATTACTGAGGTGCTGTATGTAATATAAGTTGATTTACTGGCAGTTTTTATGAACTAAATGTTTTAAGATTAAACTCGATGATAATATCATTATTTTCCAATGTAGTCTTCAGAAAAGTTGTATATAATTAATTTGTCTTCCATGTGGTTTTTGAATCCTATGAAAAGCATGTTTGTAGCTTCGGTTATCTTGCAATTACTGATGTCCTGTCAGCTGTTCTATTTCAATCGTTGACTGCAGCTATGAATTAGATTTTTGCTGTATTATGTGCACTTAAATGACCCTATCTGCTTGTGTTGTCGTCATAAAAGATGTAGAGGCATGAGTTAGGGATAATTTCCAACTGGAATCATCATTATATGACCCTTCAATGCCCTATGTGATAATTGTATAAGTTCATCGCGCATGCTGAAAATTGTATAAGTTCATGTTTGGAATTCAAATTGATTATTATTGTTTAAAAACATGTTTATGTGGCATAACTGATCCATGTCATGCTATTTGAAGTTTATATGACCCTTCAATGCCTTATGTGATAAAAGTTAAGCAAGTTAAGTTATCAACCAATCGAAAAGACTTAAACATAAACGTTTTGCGAGCAAGGCGAAGCCGAGCGAGCTGGTTTTCAAAGTTCATATATATGTATAAGAGTAAATATGATTTTAAGTTAAGCCATGATAAGATTCTATGACATGTCCCAATGAATTGTAGTCAACGAGGAGTCGAGCCCTCGAGTTCTTCCAAGTTCAAGCCTTTAAGTCGAGTATTCCGAAAAAGGTGGGGGAAGTTTTACGTTATTTATCCTTCTTGATTATCTATGTTTTGAATGAAGTTAAGTAGTTTTCATAGTACCCATGTTTATATAATGTTCCAACATTCGAGCAAGTCATTTTTTGCAGTACCAAGGTTCACGGACTATAACTCTAGAGGGTGAGTAGGTGCTAGGGTTAGACTATGTAAGTGCGTGCATGTAACCTTCGTTGGTGCACACTTCAAACGGTTGTTCCCGTCGATAAGACCGTACGGAGCCATGATGAGGGCTGTCTTCCTTCAACCCCACGGGTGGTACTCTCGTCAAGCCTAGTTGGTCGTGCCGTGAGAGGCAATGTTCTTCCACCACCATAATGTGGTATAAGAAGTTTGATGAGGGGTGGGAGTGTGACGATAGTGTACTCACGTGCGTGCTATGACTTTAGTGTTTAGTTGTCTAACAGGGTTGTAGTAGCAAGAAAGCATTTCAACTTTTGGGCAACCACTTGTCGGGAGCTCATGATTATGTTGAGTATACCTAATGATTTCATGCATGATGGTTGGTTAGGATGTTAACTTAGAAGGATCTCTCACTGAGTAAGTGGAAATGCTCACACCTTATTTGTTTTCCACACCCAGGTATATGGAAAGCTGGCATTGGAGCGATGGCGAGGGTGGTCACATGGTCATAGGATTATAAAATTTGAGTTTTTAAGATTCCGCAATAAGTTATGTTAATATGAAATGTTCATGTTTAAATCAAAGTGTATGTCATCGATATGCAAAGTTCAATGTTAAGCCAAGGTCACAAGTAAGCCCTCGAGGCTTTGTAATGGAAAGTTTATCTTGTATGTCTAATGTTTTCAAAGTAATGCAAAGTCATGATATGTTTATGAAATGTAAGTTAAGTTTCAAATGCAAGTAAGTTTATTTTAGTAGCGCCCTAAGTTTAAGTAAAGTTTTCCAAGTATTGTTTCAATGAAAAAACTATTCTGAATTTTCAACGAGTTTTCAAGGTATGAAAACTGGGGCGTTACAGTTATGATCAATTTCTCATTTATATTTACGCTCCACTGTGTTCATTACTCAATATGTTCTCTCCTCAAAATTAATTCTGCTTTTTGGCATGTATATTGTCATTTTTTTTCATGCTTTTGTGTTTGATGTTAACTATTGATTTTACTTGTTTTTTAGAGCTTTGGTAGGTGATTTCATAATTCCACAAAACACTGATTTTTTGTGGTTTTTATAAAACAAGTTGTTAGTGTTATTTTATAATAGAGTCAAACACTTTTTTATATGGTTAAAAATAGTTTCTGTTATGTAGGTTTATTTGGCTATGAGAGTTATCTTTTGTAGGTTTTTGCATGGAGTTATTTGGAGGTTATATGAGATAAAATCCTTTAGAGGTTTTTGAAAGGAGTTACTTGGAGGTTATATGAGATATAAAATTGAAGATAGTAGAAGGCAAGAAATATAGATCCGAGAGAGAAAAAAAGACAAGTGGAAAATACTGATATCCAAATGATATAACTGAAGATCGTAGAAGCAAGAAAACCTGATCCCAAATACAAAGACTCCCGGCCCAAGCCCCAGCCGAGGCAGCATTCTAGTCGAGCACCAGGTGAATATATATTTGTCGACTGGCAACTACTTGTCTCTATTGCGTCCATGTGGGGAATTATTGTGGCAAGTTTGGGAGATGAGGCTAGAAAACGGGGAACGGAGAAAAACGGGCAGTGTTTGCCTCGAGTCTCGGAGGTCCCAGTTCGAGCGACTCGGTTTAACCCAGTCAATCGGGGTTTTGACGTCCTTTGTTATTCAAACTACGAACCGGGTTAGTACTGGTTGGTTGGGTGAAGTACATGGAGTTGTTGGCCTTGAGTGCTTTGCCATCCCAAGCACCATTTTTATCTTCAATCTTGTGACGGGCGAATTTGATGAAATAGAGTTACCTACCTATCGTGCACATTACACGATTCTGTTGCATAAGAGTAGTTTAGCTTGGCTTGGTTGTGTGGATAAAGATAGACAGCATCGACGAGAGATCTGTCTAATCTATTAAGTTAAGTAGACGTTACTCATGCTTCTCGTTTGATACTGATTATTTCTGTGCAAGTGTTCTCAATTCGTGATCTCTATGTTTGTGTGGTCTTGTCTATATTTGCTTCATAACAGAATTGCTTGGTGTTTACAAGATGAGACTTAAACAATATGGTATTGGAATTTTGTTGTGTTTTCACAAGGATTGCAGCTTGCAAGCTATTAGTTTAATCAAATACTAGTGTAACCCGTGCGATGCACGGGGTGTATTTATTTTTTAGATTATCTAAATTAAAGGTTATTTGACAATACAGATTATCACACATTGTATTTATCCAATTATAAAAGATTCAAGATATAAAAATATATATACTATTGAAAATTCATTGTACACAACGTTATTAATTATATTCATTGGGAAACTCGTCGCCGAAACAAACTAATGTTTTCAACACCTTTCACCTATCTACATGATTGCGTATTTGTACAATTTTATTAAAAGTAATTGCAAAATATTTGTATTAAATATAGTAAGGTATATTTTATAATTTTAAATATAATATTTTAGATATATTAGAAATTATTTCTAAATGGATAAGTATACAAATGATTGAAACAGTATATGTTTATGTCTCGGTCTACAACTATTTAGATTCAATTTACGCTTATTTCGGTTAATGCATATAGTACACTAATACGTAACCCGTGCGACGCACGGACTGTATACTTTTTTCGGAAACATAATGTAGTACCGGTGCGCAGTACGGTGGGATTATTTCCTCAAACCTTTTTGTCTAAACTTTATTTAATATTTTTGTTTATAAATTAATAATTTGATTGTAATAGAAAAAAAATAGAGAGAAATACAAATTACAAAAAAAAAAAAAAAATCATATATTATTAAACACTTCTCTATACACAACATTATTGGTTTGATTTGCTTTCAAACCTTCTTCTCCACAAATTAAAATTTTAAGACCCTTTCTATTAGTAACACGGGAGACAGCGACATATAACTGGCCATGACTAAAAACTGGTTTCTTCAAGAATAAGCCAACATGAGATAAGGATTGACCTTGACTCTTGTTTATAGTCATTGCATACGAAACCATAATGGGGAACTGCCTTCTTTGGAATTTGAATGGTACTCTAACATCCGAAGGAGTTATGGTCATTCGAGGTATCAAAACTTTATCACCTGCATGATCGCCAGTAAGAATCTTACACTCGAGAACATGATTGGAGAGTTTGGTCACAACCAATCGTGTACCATTGCAGAGTCCCATTGAGTGATCCATATTCCGCAACAACATAACTGGAGTTCCGACCTTCAAATTCAACTCATGATTCGGTGTTCCAGAACACTTGATAGTATTCAAGAACTCAGGAGTATGGAGTTGTGCCAGAAAGTCGGTATTGGAGTCAGATTTACACGTACTGTCTGAGCTTAAATACGTGCGTCCTTCAGTCAAATTCAACGACGACATGTATGCATTTATAGATTCTACGATCTCGAGTGTTGGCGCGAGTATAGCCCTATCTTTCAAGTAACTTGGATCATCGGTTGCATTCTTGAACATCGGATACGTGCTTTCAACGATTTTGCAATTGGATCATCGGATGGCTCTAGTAATAGATCATCTGGTATGTCTATCGGAGCACATCCATCATTTGTACCCCCTAATGTGCCATCTCCGATGCTCGCTATCCAATCAGCAAAAGCGGCTAGCTCGTCACGTTCATTCGAATCGCCAATGCTCTGAAGACGCATGTTCTTTGTAAGTCTAAGACAGTACAGTCTCCCCAAATGGTAGAAGAATTAATAGCAGCATTAACAATCTCCTGACGATTCCCCTTTGGAACTACAGGCAGGATTTGTCGAAAGTCTTCACCAAACACAACAGTCTTACCTCCGAACGGTTTATGATGATTTGCCGGGTCGATTGCTCCCATTATTGCCTTAAAAGAAGCTTGAACAGCTTCAAAACAATGCTTGTGCATCATAGGGGCCTCATCCCATATGATCAACGAAGAGCGAATAATCAACTCTGCAAGGGGGCTAGCCTGATTGATATCACACGATGAATTTTCATGCACAGAAAGAGGAATGCCAAATCGAGAATGTGCAGTGCGACCGCCCGGCAACAGGAGAGATGCTATTCCACTTGATGCAACACAAAGAACAATTCGACCACGCGATCTTAGCCCAACAGCTAAAGTCCTCCACAAGTATGTCTTACCAGTTCCACCATAACCATAAACAAAAAACACGCCGCCCCTACCGGAATCAACAGATGTCATTATTCTGGAATAAACACCCTTCTGTTCATCGGTCATATGTGTCAGCAATTCATCATGCTCATTAGCTAGAGCCTTACGGTCATAGTTAAGTTCATCCATAACCAGACGGTTCACACTTGAATTCATACTGCTCATATCTGGAAAAGGCATAGTAGAATAGTCCCGAAGGCTTGTGCCACGATGTCTCAATAATGTCTCAATCTCTACAAGAGCTAAATTTTTTATATCTGCATCACCCAGCTTCAAATCTGAAATAATGATAGATGACCTATTAGATTTCGCTTTTTTACGTGGAAAACAAAAAAATTTAATATTAAAAAAAACAATGTTATTATAATACTTGATAAATGCATAATATAAAACCCCCTAAATCTCATACCATCATTATCAAAAAGACGACGTTGCTTGTATAGTATGTCGTCAGATAGAAATTGCCAACACTGTTCCCAAACTTCATCGGGTTTGCCTAAGGATCCAGAAACCAATAAAGACGCAAACATGCGCCTAAGGGAATCAGCAGATGCCCACTGACTTGCTTCGGTAATTCCATCAATGTACTCTCGATCATCACCCAACAAACCTCGTGCATAGCAAGCATCGCGGTAGGACATGTATTGAACATCGCCTACCTTCATATAATCCTCGTGGCAAGTAGCTCCACGAAC
Organism: Striga asiatica; assembly: GCA_008636005.1. NCBI lineage: Eukaryota > Viridiplantae > Streptophyta > Magnoliopsida > Lamiales > Orobanchaceae > Striga > Striga asiatica. The sequence continues at coordinate 153,349 of BKCP01004494.1, read as the reverse complement.
AACATTGAGCAAACATCTCAAATAATAATTATCACCAGCATTGGGAGGAACATAGCTCAAACGACCTATGCAACCTGGCCTTATTCGAGGAGTCCAGACTCTTTCTTGTTTGTTCCAAACAAATTTGGACGACGCCTCAACATACGTCAGTTTCTTCGCCTCGGGATACATCTTGTTCGCTTCCATCCATGCCAAAAATTGGCTCTCATTGACGGTGGGATTATTAAGAACTTCATCGATAGGATCATCATCATCAAAAACAATATTTTGTTCACCTTTCAAATGGAAACTCAGACGTTGCACAGAAGGTTTTTTGTACTGCAGTTCATAACCCAATAGCCTCCACGCCGCCTCGCAAGAAGACACATACCGATAGTCATAGAACATGTTGATCTCGTCAACAGGTTTTTCTATTTCTCCATACGCAGTCGTCTGATAGAATGATGCGGTGACACGATCATGACCTTTATTGACGTACTTGAAAAGGTACTTTATGGATCGCGATTGATTACACCACTCGACATTAATATGCGCTCCATATTTCATTAGCAATTTGCGATTGTGAGGCACGACATAACCATTATGGACAACGGCCCCATTTTTTTCAATATGCCTTCCATCGTCTCGACGTCTGTATCGTGGATAACCTTCATGGTCGACAGTCGTTAAATCGACAAACGTTTTAGGAAACCGTTTACTACATTTGCCATCCACCATGCACGGACACGATTTTCTAGCCAAACCACAAGGTCCGTGGATCATGTGCTCTTTTACTGCCTCATAATACAATGGATCCGACGTCTCATCAGGTATCTCCGCAGATATTACTCTGTCAATGTCTGAAGGATTTGGGAATTTATTTTCTTTGGCGAGAAATAGTAGTATATGAGCATGCGGCAATCCACGCTTCTGAAATTCAATGGTGTAGACAACTACAAAACACAAAAGAAGATAAAACAATTAGAATAATTTTTAAAATGGTGTTAGACACCACGATGGACATATATACAACAATTTTTTTTTCTTAAAAGAATACCTGCTATGACTTTGCCAAAAATTTGCTTTTTACGAAAATCCCTGATTAATTCCTTCAATTTTGATTTGAAAACCCTACATATAATATCCGGGTGATCCTCAGGTCGTAGTCTCTTTGATTCCAAAAAACGAACAATCTCAGGCCATTTTGGATTGCATGTGAATGTTATAAACAAATCGGGATAACCTGCCCATCCACAAATTGCCATTGCATCCTGGTAGTTTTGAATCATGTTTCGAGGTCCCCCAGTGAATGAGAAGGAAGTATAATTCTTTTTCCTCTAGAGCTCGGATCGACATCGCCCTGGAGAACAGCATCCGCCAATCTATTGTACATATCACATCGGAGTCGACTCTGATTGAATCGTATATACTGCAACCTCGATGATTCAACCATGGTATATGCATCAACGACAAACTGCTGAAACAATCTTCTCGCTGAAAGAATAGTAGATGGTTCGTGTTTTCGATCATGGATTCGGTACGCAAAGTATTCCCGAACACTCACTGTTTTTCGACCACACTCTTTTTCAACTTTTCGATTTGAAAATGGAATGTCTTCTCTATAGCCATCCTCACCGTAGGGCAAAAGAAGGGGATATTGTAAAGCCAGATATGAAGCATTAAGCTCATTTATTCGCTGTAGTCGTCCACTCTTGGTTTCAACCAATATATCTCGCTCACCCATAGCCTGATCAAAATCTCCAACGACCAATACCGCAACTTCAGAACTGGTAGGCAAGTTATAACGTCTGGCATCATTAAATCTCCTTCCAATTAAACGAATCCTGACATTCGATTCGCCGTGATCTTGTATTCTTTCTCTAGCCAAACGAAATGATTTCACAAGTTCGTTGTGCTCATCCAACATGGTCGTCAATCCAGCAATAATTTCTCCATTCAAATCAGTAGCACCGTCAACATTTCTGAAAAATGAAAGAATGTTATTAAGGCAATCAAATAAAATATTATAAAAAAAAATAACAAAAAACTCGATTAAGATATTATTTAAATACTGACCTCACGGCATTCATTCTGTTGGTTACTTCATTATCAGTGTCATATATATAGAGCTGTGCAAATTTTGGAGTTGAACCTTCAGAAGGAAGTAAACTACCCATGAGATGGTAGTTTTGTCCGTGTAAACTGAAAACGGGTGGTCCCAATCCTTTGTTGATGTCGGTATTGATCTTGCCTCCCAGAGAAGTAAACCCGAACATGCTGTTGTAGGATCTAATGTTTTCTTGAAAGTGTTTGCTAACGCGGCTATCTCCATGTAGCAGTTCACTCAAAAACTGTGGCGGATTATGTAGAACAGGTAGTTCAATCGTACCATTCACACAACAACCACCGTACTTGGTAACAGCCGACGTTCTATCAGAAGACTTTCTCTCAGCATACCAAAACATTGCTCCGCAGTACATGCATTCGTTGTTGGCATCACCCATGTCCCGGTACTCTACGATTGTTATGATGAAGAATATTTTAATATTATATAATAAAATCAATTTACACAATTTGGCATAAAATCAAAATTCAAATTATAACAAACCGGATCGTGTAGAAGTGCTCGCCAACATTTTTTTAGGTCGACCAGGTTTTTTCTTTTGATTTGTAGGTGGCACTTGATCACGCAAATCAATACCTACAATAATATAAACATAATCAATTCAAAACTGACAACTAAATATAATGATATAATTCACAAATAAAACAATAATATTCATAAACATACCATTTTGTGTGGACGTGCTTCCAATTATTTTTTTTGGTCGTCCACGTTTTCTTTTAAGAGACGTGAGTGGTACTTGATCGTCAGCCGTGTGATCCAATATCTCCCTCGATATAGTTGGGTATGGCGTTGGATTGACAGTTATTTTTTCATGGTCTAAAAAACATAAATAATTGAAAAAAAATATGTTAAAAAAAAATTTATACATAAATATATTGAAATAAGTGATAAAGCAATTATTTAAATAACAACATACCGGTTTGTGTGGACGTACTTCCTAGAACCTTTTTAGGTCGACCACGCTTTCTTTTAAGTTCCGTCAGTGGTAGTTGACAGTCAGCATTGTGATCCAATAACTCACTCGATATATTCGTGTATGGAGTTGGATTGACGGTTATTCTTTCAAGTTCTACAAAACGTAAACAATTAAAAAATATTTACTTAAAAATTTATACTGAAATATCATGCAATAAGCGATAAATTAATTTGTTAAATAACAACATACCAGGTGATGTGGACGTATTTCCTATAATCTTTTTAGGTCGCCCACGTTTTCTTTTTAGAGTGGTAACTGGTAATTGATCGTCCGCGCGATGAGTGAAAATCTCACTTGAAATAGTAGTGTTTGGAGTGGCGGTTATTTTTTCAATATCTAGAAAATGTTGATAAGTACAAAATAAATAATTAAAAAAAATCATAGTGAAATATAATGCAGTAAGTGATAAATCCTATATTTCAATAAGAACATACCAGTTTTTGCGGACGTATTTCCTAAAATATTTTTAGGTCGACCACGGTTTCTTTTAATAGTTTTATGTGATACTTGATTGATAGGTGTTACATGGTAATCCTCATTGAGATCAATAACCCCTGCATGCGAAAAAATATCTACAATAATCGAAACATAATACTCATTTAAATGTGCTAATTCACAAAAAAATATTCCATATAGTTTTTTTTTTGTTTTTACAAAAAATACACCCAAATAGAATTGTATTTTACCTTCTAGTTGCTTGAATATATTATTAGAATTAGAATTAGAATTTGAAGAAAGAAGCAAACCGTCATCACTATCATCACTGGTAAGATCAATGAACTGTGACGGTCCAACATTTTCTGCAAACAATTATAATCACATAAACACACATCACAATTGTATTATAAAAAACTACAGAAAAAAATTAAACATATATAATGTAATTTGATAAAAATATAAGTGTCTCACCAGAAGCAATAATTTTGGATGTTGAATTTAATGGAGTAAATATCGGGGCTGTTTCGAATACTACATAAGAAAAATATTTTAATTATATATATTATTTACATGCATGTAAAGAAATTAATAAATTTAAGAAAAAATATAATTTAAAAAAATTTACCATTGGTGATGTTTGATAATGGTAGACTTTGAGAAGTATGCAACACACTTCGCCATTGATATGAAACCTTGCCGGAATTATTGTTGTTTTCAATCGGAATAAAAGAAGATCCAGTAACAGGAGAAGGTGTAGCATATCCTATAGAAATAGAATGGAATATTAAGGATACAAAAAAAATCAGTAAATTAAAAAAAATCATATTATATTAAGGTGACAAAAAATAATTATTAGCAATTTTATTTTACTTATATAAAACACATAATAAATTATTATTAGAAAATTTATTGAGAAAATATAAATTAAAAATCTATTATAAGTGTGGCCTAAATAACATTTTCTTATTTTATATAGACCATGAATTAAACCCCAATTTCATAGTATAAAAATAACTTTGAAACTTAATCTAATGGGATAAATAATTACAGTATTTGGGCTTAATAGGTAAAACCCAAATTACTATACATTTAACCGGGCCGCAGGTTTTGTTAAATAATCTGGCCCAAAATATAATTCATACAGTTGGGCCAGATTTTTAGTTTTCAACCCAACTTCCAACATTTATCAGATTTTTTTTTTTTTTAAGTCTAACAACTTCCAACATTTATCAGATTTTTTTTTTTTTAAGTCTAATTCGCGATCGGACGGCCAGAAATAATCCACTAAAATCGAACGACTGATATTAGCTAAAAATTGGTATAAAAGGCAAGAAGCAAAGATAGGGTTTTCATTTCCTCTTTCGCCGCTTGGATCAAATATTCCAACCCTATCATTTCCTCTTTCCATCTGATTTGGTCGCCGCTTCGATCTATCTCTCTCTCGATTTTTTTGTCCGAAAACGATCTTTCCTTTACAAATCTGTTTGGATTTTATAGTATAGTTGTCCTTTAATGTTCAGCAAGCCTTCTAATTTTGTAAATATCGACCGAATCGATTTCCTTTTTCACAAGAATTTTTTTGATTTATCGAAAAATCAAGTGAAAATTGAAATAGGTTTTGATGTTTACTTCCGATGACAACGATTAAATTTAATCCAAGATCTGTTCCTCCTCATGTGAAAAACGTAAGAACGACTACCTTTGGAATTTTTTTTTTTAAGTTTCATTTTCGAATTTGTTGTAATTCACTGAAAATTGTATGTTTATGTTAGATCTATAATTTTTTATTCATTTTTCAAATGTTCCTTGTGTCAATCTGAAAACAAAATCTGTTTGTTGTTTGGTTTCTCACTGATTGTGGTTCGAATCCTCTAACTTTGTTGGAATATTTGTATGTTCAAAGCATATAGTTTTTATGTGATATTTGTTCGAATTTTGCGAAACCAGTTTGAATTTTTTTGTCTCTCTGAGTGAAGAGCGCATTTGATTAACATGCATGAACTAATGTTTTGAAATTGGTATTAGATATAATATAATTATATCCTCATAACATGTTATTTTCAACATTTTATAAATTTTTTATTTCAAAATGGTTTCATAGACTGGCATGTGGTTTGAATTATTTGATAGGGCCGAAATATATGTATGTTAATAGCATATAGTTTTTTTGTGACACTTGTTTGATTTCTGCGAAACTTTGTTGAATTTTCTGTCTGTCTGACTGAAGAGCACATTTGATTAACAAATGGATGAACAAATTCTTTGAAATTCGTAATGTTCTAAGTTCAACTGTAAGTTCAATCTTTAAATTCTAACCAATTTCTTTTGATGCATGAGAACACTCGGAGCAAGGACATTGGTTGAATTACACCAAGCTTGCTTGAATTACACTAAGTAGCAGAATACAGGGAGAACACCAAATAAGGGTTGGATTATATGTAAGTGTTTTACAATAAGGCATTAGATATACTATATGATATAAGTTTATATCCTCATATGATTGTGTTTTTAACATTTTATAAATTTTTGTTTATAGATAACATATAAGCTAACCTACTGGAGGGATCTGAAGTTAGAACAATCAAGTGCATAACTATCTGTAGCGAAAGTGTTCATCGACATCAAAAGGTAAATATAGGGTTCAAGTCACCAGTAACAATACTACAGTTTACACAAATGAGATAAACTAAAAATACTTTAGTTTACACAACTACAAAGTATACAGAACCTAAGTCACCAGCACCAGTAAACATTATGTTACTGTTCATGTGTTTATATTATTTATTATTTATATTTTATCAATAAAACATCAATAAAACAAAAATTGCAATGAACTGATTAATTGATATGAAATTCTGACATAAATCTAAACATTGATGCGAGGACGATGATACAAAAAAGAGACGGCCTCTACATTCTTCACAATACATCAGTCTTCACCATACCTCATTATTCACAGTACAGGTAATGTTTAATTGTTCATGGCACAGGTAAAGTTTCATTATTCACAGGTAAATTTTCAAATAAGGCTCAATAGTGAATTTAATTTACCTTCTTCGATTATTTGATGTTTATCTCGCATTGTTGAACTGTATCGTTGTTTGTGTGTGAGATCGGCTTTGTATCCACCTTTGTTCTCCTTCATATTGTATAGCAATCCGTTTAAAACTTGCAAAAAAAAAAATGAGGTATGGTTATACTTAATCAATTTTCGAAAACATGTTTTTCAAAAATATGAACTCAACTACATACAAACCTGCAATATTTTGAATCATGTGAAAAATACTATTGAGAATATTCGTACCTGTAGAAGTTCTCTCGTAAAAAATGCCGATGTCAAATTGTAGATATGAGATAATGATAATATTATAAGAGATTTAAGGTGTTTGGCCATATCTTTAGGAGTATATCTGATTTAGTTCTGATTTTTTGGTAACTAAATATACGTTTTAGATAAATTATTCTGTACCATATCATTAGGAGTATATCTGATTTACTTCTGATTTTTTGGTAACTAAATATACGTTTTAGATAAAAAATTCTGTACATCAAAAAAGTGAATTACTCTACATAGTTAGTCTAAAAATCAAGATGATATTAAGTATGCTTACCAAAATAATCCATCGATATTGGCAACATAATATTTATAAATTTATATTTCGTTTTCCATGTTCTTCGATTATTAAGTACTATTTATTTATGCGTAGTAATAATATTTATAAATTTATTATTCGTTTTCCAAAAAACACACGCTGTCGTTTAATTCATGTATTCTGCTCCCGAAGAAAACAATTGTATGTATCTGTATTTATATTCTCGTGACAAAGATGATACAACAGCGTGTGCTAAAAATTAGGAAAAAGGGAATGTTAGTTTACATTAGATAAGGCATAATCTTATAGAATATATTAACAAAAATAGTCGCAATTTATTTTCTTTCAAACAAAATAAATCGATAATAAATTACTATTATATATTAATTTGTTATAATCTATTTTAATTTAAGTTATTAAATCTGTTTAGTTATATTCGATAGGATTAACAATAGGAGGTTGATTACGTTAAATCTATTTCATAACTTGTTAGGAATAGTTAGTACTTCACAAGTATTTAAATGTTAGTT
>BKCP01004494.1:74972-139033 GCA_008636005.1 Striga asiatica | reverse complement strand
TATATACTTATCTTTACGTATATGCTTTCTTATCTTCATAACTTATTCATTTCTCATCTTTAACTTTTGAAACTTAACAGTCATAATCTCATCTTATCACTAAACATATGCTCAAAATTTCATAATCTTATCATGCATATTCATCAAGTTATGAAAACTTTAACTTTAATAATGAACATAATCTTTATCTTTCATGTTCATCTTCATATATTCATAACTCAAGTTATACTTTACTAAATCTCTTAATTCTTGTTCTCATGTACTCCTCTTTTACATAAGAATCATTCATTTAAATCATATAATTCCAGTTTATTCATATATTTATCTTATCAAATTCAAGCATGTACATCATATAATTGATCTTGAATATATTTAACTCTTTATATTCATAGAATCAATTATAAACTTAACTTCTTTATCATGTTTATACATACTTATAAACATGTAAACTTAACATCAAAACATAAACTTAAACATTTACTTTAAGATAAGTGAGTTACCTCATCTTCTTGTCAAAGTAAAAACTTCATTCTTTACTTCATCTTCTTTACTTCTCCAAAGTTTCTCCCACTCATTCTCTCTTTCACTTTTATTTAACTTTGGAACTTTATTTTGGTGTGAAAAACTCTGAATTTTAGGCCTCTATTTATAGGCACAATTTGCAAGACATCATAATTGAGTGAAGAAATTAACAAAGTAAACAATACAAACTTGTAAAAATAAATATAAATAATAAATAGTATTCTTAACTTGTAAATTTCTCCAACCCATAGTCAATGCTTAGAAAGGCCCCTCTTCTGATCCTAATCTGATCTCAATGATTAAATTCGAGATTTAGTAAAAATTCTCCAATTTACGGAACCAAATTCTGACTTAAAATGAACAGTTACCGTAAAATCGAAAATTCTTACTATTTTCGAATTTCCTTCTTTTCTTTTGGCATTTTTCCTTTTTATGCTAAAACATTTTTCTTGTCTTGTAGTCTACTAAAAAAATAGAGAGAAAATAATTTAATTTATTTCTCGGAACTGAAATCGGACATAAATTCCGACTACAATCGAAAACCGAAAAAAAAACAAAAATTCTAAAAATTTCATATTTCTCTCTAATAATTTAAATAGACTAAAATGTCTAAATAAATTTCTCACTTCTTTGAACATTTATAACTTAAATGTTCATGGATACTTAACCGAACTCGAGACCTAACTTGTCTCGACTCATTATTCTTTTTCTTTCTCATTCAAATCATAAATGGCCAAATTTACATTCATTTAGCTAAATAAAATGGAATGTTACTTGAACTTGAATAATTTATTTCACTTCAATAAACATTAATGTGTAATTAATCCTTATAACTTGATCAATACTCAAAATTAAGCTAGGCTCGAGAATCATTTGTTCGGTAATAATCTTAACTCGTAACCGAACATGCTTGGTTCCGTTCACGACTTATCTTGAATGAGTAATCAAAATATACTCGATTTTTATTATTTGTCATCTTATTATAATTAATCCCATCTTATAAATCCATTTATAAAAATAAACAGACTAGAATTAATTATTTAATGAACTAGCTCGATTAAATAAAAATTAACCGAGAATACTTTCAACTTGAACTTTTAAATGAATAATTTAATAACTGAGCTCGAAACTAGGAACGAGCATTATTAATAAAAGTAATTAGTTCAAACTTAGAACTAAAATAATTACTTTTATTAATTACTAAATGGGATATTACACTTGTCTTTCCCTTTGAGTCAGTGGCGGATTGAGCGGCAAATCTAGGCTCATCTTCTAAGAACTCCATTAGGTTGCGCTTTGCATTAGAAGTGTCACCAACTTTTTCGCTATTTTTTTACAACCTTCAATGGGTGAAACTTCATCTTCTCTGATCAAGCCCTATAAGAAATTTTAGATAGTATAATAAATTGTAAGTAGCATAAAAATAACTTAATTGATAAAAATTGGGTCTAATATTAATAAAAGAAAATGCTAAGAAAAAAATGGATAATCTACCTTTCCATTGTCAGTTTCTTGTATGATAAATATTAGAGGACGTTATTGTATGATGAATATTCAGATGTCCTTTAGAAGAAGCGCACGATTAGGAAATTTAGAGATATTTCTATTATTTTGATCTCAAACATGTAAAGAAATTTAACTCAATATGTATGAAGTTAATTAAAGGGAGTCCATACTTCAAAAATGCTAAATCAAGATTTTTCTGTTATTTTGAGTTCAAATTTATAAAGAAATTAAAGCTAATACGTATCAAGTTAATTAATTTTTTGCTATTCCGAGTTAAATTTGCTAAGAATTTTAAGTCATTACATATCAAGTTTGTATTGATATCCGATGCAATAGGAAACTAATTTGCAAAAAAAGTGAATATAATTTAAATTGGGATAAAATTGTGTTTACAAAATTATAATTATTTAGTAACGGAATTTTTTATATCTTAAACAGTTGGAATCAGTTTTTGAAATTAATGCCTTCTTTTTTAAGGAAGTGCGGAATTATTTTGCTATATGTAGTAAATCTTATCCTAGATTTAGTAAGTCATGACTCGCAAAGTACCCAAATTACTATTCACAATCTGCTCAAAAGTATCAGTTAATATGTAGAAATAAACTCTGGTTACCAACCCACTTCTTTATGCCATTATTTACAATTACAACATAAATATAAGAACTTAACATAGTAACTTACAAACCTCTGTTATGTGGATTATCTTCATCTGAGATCATCTGATACATGCATGTTCTACATCCATTTGCTCGACTATTTCGGTTATGCATAGTGATAGTGCTACCAAAGTTTGTCTTTGTTCATGCTCAAGTAACCGGACATAACAATCCCACCCGTGCTTCTCATGCTGTCTATTAGAAAGCACCACGTCGAACCCTATGAACCTATGAAGAAATCGGCCTCCGTCGCAATCAAGAAGTTCACAAGTGGGTAATTACTACTCCTCTCTCGACCCAGGCTCGATACGCAAGCTTCCATCAACATGTTCCAATTCTGACGTGAATGCTCAACAGCGGCCGAGGGACCCATGGCTTGTGATTAGACCACATGAATTTTTTCATATCATGCTCATTTATTCTAAGATTCTGCAAATAATAGATATAAGACTACAAATATTAATCAAACATATTGTTTCATATATCAAAGATTAAGTTGATCAACAGCTGGAGCTATGGGTATCTTAATAAGACAAAATTCAAATTAAATGCAAAAAATGTTGAGCTGAACCCCGGAGGATGACTGAAGAACCATTTTCCCAGCTTCACGTCCAAAGGCACTGTGGCCTTGTTCATAATGTCGGATGTGTACTCGGTCTGAAACCTCATCATGTACCGACCCGTATAGCCTGAAGCAGAGGACAAAGATTTATTTTCACTCCTTTTTGCCCATTTCTTTTTTTTTTTAATAATAAGNAATAAGAAAGTCGAATCTTTATCAATACAGCCGCACTTCACCTGAGCTCGCCACCATCTATGATCCATTTTCCGATGACGAACAATCAAGGTCCCGTTAATCTCGGTGGTCAGTTGCATAATACTCCAAGGTCTGCCCCATACCCTGAAAAATAGTCACTACATGACATAGCCCTTCTAAGACTGACTATGTACTCACACGTAAAACGTTAATAATACCTAGTTATGCTCCCGGACCATATGTCTTTTGAACTATTGTTCTCTTTTCCTGTAATAACACTTGTCTGCCATGTTGCCTTGTCGTGCACAAGCTCGTAGGCTCGTGTTCTGAACTCGAGTGAGGTCTGTGGAAAAAAGTAACAGGATCAACTCGAACGTGATGACCCTTGAGAGAGAGATGCCAAAAAACAAAGAGCAGTTCGAATTTCTTAAGTCATTCAACTCAAAAAAATGCAATTCAAATACTTCGAACAAAATGTGACACTAATATACTACATTAGAAATTGTCATGATCGGCTATGTTATAGTAACAGGTAACTGAAACCCTCTTCTCGTTTATTGCAATAGCAAGTAGACCACACATTCCGGCTAGTTGGGCTCCAATACCAAATCCAGGCAATTTTTCCCAGTCGGCCACTAAAAACTTCACGCCATCAACACTCCAATCTCAAAGAACACTTCAAACACCTCTCACCATAGAAAAGGAGAAAAAAAGAAAAGACTAATAAATTATTGTTAGAATTTTTTTACAGAACAACATACATTAGTAGCAAGAATATTTTAACCTATCACCTGAATTAATCTATGCTTACATGATTAGTATATTTTGGGATAATTTTTTAAACAATAACAAAATCACCAAGAGGAGCTAAAAGATGAAGTGAATTTCACCTTATCAAAGTTAATCCCCCCAATCAAAATCATTCTCCAAAACAATTAAGATGACTGTGGATTAGCAGCAAGAATAAAATCATGACCAGCATAAACAAATTGTAGTGACAATTGAACAATTATAGACCCGCTAATTGCCACAACAAACTCTCGGCCTTGGGTGCTATTGTTTGAGAAAGGGGGAATAAAAAACACCAAGTATATTAAAATAATTTTTTCAAATTTTTCTCATTTTGAAAACATTTTTAAATTTAAAATCGGTATTAAAAACAGCTTCCGGTACACAAAAAGGGCTTAAAAAGCCATTCTGGGCCGCCTGTTAAACACTGGCAAAAATCTGCCACGTATTTGGGCCTCGCGCACATAATTGGGCTGCTGGGAATGAAAATTGGGCCACCAAAACAAGGCCTGATAACAGGCTACAGGGGCGCGGGCTCAACGGGCTTGGATCGGGCCGCTCGCGGGCCGCTGTTGCTGAGAGGAGACGGGCCGTGCGCGGGCTGGGGCGGCCCGCGCTGTGCTGCTCCAACCGCTGGGCGAAAAGAAAGAAAAAGGGGCTGCTGGACTCGCGATTCAAACACCAGACCTCATGGATGAAATAGGGCATAGAGGACAACTGAACTACACACCTGGATGCGATAAAAGGAAAATCGAACTTCATTGTACAATATTACTGCGAGAAGAAGAAAAACTCTCTACTGCTCGCGCACAGAAACTACCGGCAACAAAATGAAATCAACGACGAAGCTCACGGCGATCAGTTCGATTAATCTCAGAAACAATTTTTTTAAAATAAACTTTCAGAGTTTCGAAATTTCATAAAATGGTTTATATGGATCGCAAACGGAAAAAGGCATAACCGGCTTGAAAATAAACAAACGGCAAAACGAACGAAATATCCACGAAATTCACGAGACCAAACGAGTAATCGAAACATATACGATCCTATATTAATACCTACGCAAATAGCGGAATCGATTCAGCGAGCTCGATTAAATCCAACAACAATATGAATGAATACAAAAATATAACAAGAAGGTTCGACATAGATTACCCGTCTTCGGGAATTCAAGAGTTCGGTTGAAAATCGGACGAGACAAACGGGTCGAACGAACAAAACTCGGGATTCGGAAACTCACCAAACTGCTGCTGTGACTTCTCGGACGGACAGAGGTATGCCTACGAACGTTCCTCGAGGTCCATCGGAGGCTGATGGCGGTTATCGGCAGCAGTAGAAGGCCTCGCCGGAGTGCTCGCCGGAAAGAATGGTGAGCGAAGCTTCGCCGGCGATTCTCGAACAGAGTTGCTGGGCTGACTGGTTCGCTGCTCAAAGTCGGACGAGATGGAGTTTCACGGGACGGCTGGACCGATGGGACTGTGACGGGGGAACGCCGGCGATCGATCTGCAGTTCGCCGGTATCAATGGAAGCGAATTTTTTTTTTTTTAAACAAGGCGATGCTGCGACTGAAGGTGAGGAGAGGATTGAGAATTTGAACTCTCACAATCTGAAGAAGTGAGAGAAAAAGAATCCTCTCGGCCGAGTCTTATGCTGGTGAGATTGAGAAACATGCGTGAATGGTGAGATTTTTGGGGGAAATTCAGTGAAGAACAATTCAACGGATTTAGAACGAGAAGATAAGGAAAAGTGGGCCAAGTTAATTAGCAAGATATTGGGCCAAAATAAAATCTAATAAAAGGCTAGAAACCAAAGACCGAATATCCAATATAATCGGGCCGAAATATATTTTCGACAAATTTGGCCGAAAGAATTTCCACGCGATAACACAATTTTCCGATTCGATCGACGACGAATAACAAATAAAATTACGCGACGATAACGGAAAATTGAAAAAAATAAATCCAGCAATATATATATATATATATATATATATATATATATATATTTACTAGCACACAATTTAATTTTTTTAAAAATAGTAATAATAATATTAGTAAAAATACATTTACACGTTTTAATTAAATAATAACACTTAGACAATTAGACAAATAAATAATTTTTAGACAATTAATCATTTAATCGCAATTGGCAAATAAATCATTTAGACATTTAATAATATTAAACATTTAATCAACAATAATAACAGGAACAAATAAAGACAAATAATAATAAAATAAATGATAGATAATTCCCAAATTTTCAGTAATAAAATGGGGCATTACATATTAATTAATTTTATAAATTATAAATGGCATTTTCAATATTTGTTTTTCAAATGCAACTTCAATCCCTCTTTTTTTCTCTATTTCATCTACTTAAAATCATTCATCACTCATCAGCGAAATTGTTACTTCCAACATTTGATCAATTAAAATCCCTTGAGCTAAACTATAGCATAATTTTGGCCCTATGCCGCTGTGCCTGTCGATTTCTGGGAGTGACAACACTTGTTTGTTAAGTTGCTTCCATTGTTATTGACTTAGTGTTATTCTTGTAAAAAGGTACTGACTACTGAGATGTGTTTGGAATTTCGATTGGTGCTTTCATGTTGATGATTTTTTCAATTTAATTTTTTTTTGGGAACTTTATTATGCGTATTGTGTTTTGAGTTTTTAATCCTTGGTTGTCTGAAGATTGGTTTGTTATGCAGCATTGGAAAGGATTAAAATAAACACTCATATAAATTCGGTACAGATTATCTACATTACTGCTTCTTGAAAGAAGTATATTATCCTAAAATGAATGTATTGACATGCAAATAGGCTTTTTGCTATAATTTAAGTTTGTCATTTGCTGAAATTTGGTTGTCATTTGTGTTTAGTACTTAATCCATTGTTTTTCACCATAGGTTTTGGAGTTACATCATATACAGAGTTACATCAGATATTGAATAACTGTCAACAAAAATCTGCTACCTTGTTACAGCATTTTATAAATTGTTATTTTATTTTATTATAAAAAGAATATTAGATCTTTGTTAGTATTATTTAAAATATATCATTTTTATTTCTTAAAAAAAATATTTGGGGCATTATTTTCATATTTGGCCCAGGGCCTAATAATTCTTAGGACAGGCTCTGGCCGTACTGCTGATGGGCGCCGGTTCTTAAGAGGGGACTCGGCGACGGTGGCGGGCGTAAACCTGAGCCGGAGAGGAGAGCGGACTCCAGGAGGTAGGCAAGGGTTGAGGCGGTCTATAGCCGGTGCCCGTGAAGATGAGGATGATGATGATGATGGTGCGTTTCCTCTCTCCTTTTTTTCCTTTTCCTTTCTCTTTTCTGTTCTGTTTTTTGGTCGGCCTCATTGTGGAAGACGATGGTTAATTTGATACTAAGATCAAATGGATTATGAAATGTTTCTATCAATCTATAGGATTTAATTATTTTCCAAAAAAAATTCAAATATATTTAAGCAAGATTTTTTGAAATTTAAAACTTAAATATAACAAATTTCCTGGTAGCATTATATGTGCCAACCCCATTCAACGGGATAAATCCGGATTTTGTGGTCGGATAATGTAACAATAACAACTCAAATGTATGAATTGAATTTAAATAAATTAAATATTGGGGTTTAATTAATGCGGTCTGGGAAAAGAAAAACAAAGTTGCCATTAATGGTAAACAATTAATGTAGACAGACCAAAAATTGAATTGCCATTTTTTATAAATTAGTGTAAAGCCCGTGCGATGCACGGGGTGCACAATTTTAAGGCTATTTATCCAGGCTTATAATTATATACATGAATAAAAAAAAATATACTGGATATATGTAGTACATGACCCGTACGAGGCACGAGATATATTTATTTGAGGAATATTATATTATAAGATGCAATATTAAATAAAAGTTTTATAATACGTAGGAAAATTGTACAATAAGATAGTATTGAACAAAGAAACAATATTATATTATTAAATCTACACAAACTATAAATACTAGAATGACTCAATATTTTGATATTTATAATTTATAATTGGTAGAGTAGAATCGAGATTTATAATTTATAATCCGTAGAGTAAAATCAATATCTGATAAGATTTCTAAGAAAAATCTTGATATACGGAAATCACATTATATGTAGAGGAAATATGGGATGGAGACAGATAAAATATTGTTCAAGTTTTAGTTTATATGAGAATTTCATGCAGTATGGGACTCTTTTCAATTATTCAGAATTGTAATATTCGAATTCAAAGCAAGATGGGATTCTGTACAATTATTTAGCAACTTACTTTCCAATTAATTGATGTACTACATCGGATAAATGTGGACAATATTGTGAAAAGTTGCATGATATTCGAATTCATAGCAATGTGAGATTCTTTCCAATTATTTAGCAACATACTTTGTACAAACCCAGAAAATATTGTACAGTTTTTTTCGATGAATGTTGTGAATCAATTTTTAAAAACAATATTTTTAATTAATGTCAGTATTTTTTTTTTTACAATTATTTAGCAACTTACTTTCTAATTAATTGATGTATTACATCAGATAAATGCGGACTAAATATTGTGAAGAGTTGCATGATATTCGAATTCTTAGCAAGGTGGGAATCTTTTCAATTATTTAGCAACTTAATTTGTACACACCAAGAAAATATTGCACAGTTTTTTTTCGATGAATGTTGTTAATCAATTTTAAAAAACAATGTTTTTAATTAATGTCGTATTTTTTTTGAATATCTATATAAATTTATATAAAAATTGATGCCGTCCAGAAAGTTTTATTTAATTTCATAATTCATTCCTAATAAGAATCCAATATGTAACTAATTCGTGCACGTGAATATCTAAACCTTTAGCGGATTTTGTGTTGAAAAAAAAAAATAGATTTAGATGTAAAACAAAAATTCTGATATTTTTGTGGGAAGTTTTTTGAAAAAAAAGCCAATTGAATTTGTTGTTGCACTCCGATTTAATTGTGCAAGCTAGAATTAAAGAAACACTGCAATTAAGGAGCTGTTTTTTGTGCTTATTCACAATTGTCCAACTATTACTATAATTAGGATATATTAAATGATTATGGCGGAAAAAACTTTCTAAATTTATAAAAAGGTTATTCTTTTTAAATAATGATAGATGTTAATTTTTATTATATATATATATATATATATATATATATATATATAGATTTCTCCATTATTACCTTCATTTAGCTCATAAATAAATTACGGTTTTTTATATTCTACCTTCATTTTTTTCTAAACATTTATCTCTTCTTCATTAAAGAGAGTTATTATTGGCAAAAAAGAAAATTCTTAATTATTATATAACTTCTTAAAACCACACTTATTATGAATAGAAGAAAATAAAATTGTTAGTTTTGAAAAATACGGTGGAGTAGAAGTAAGGAAACACCTTCTATAAGATAATTGGCTAGGTACACAATTACCGAATAAGTGCTCATCAGTTACGGAATGTCAAAACATACCATTTTTAGTTCATCATTTAATTATTTAGTATTTACCTAATTAAATAGAGTTAGTACAGTATATATGCAAACTTATATTTGCAATTATTTAGTCACACGATTGAAATTTGCCCCTGGGGCATGTAGTCCAACGGCTGATGGTGGAGGCATAAGTGCTGTTGATGCCAGAGGTTGGGGGATCGAACCCAACTATCGTGGGGAGTGTGAATGGGGCATTGCACTCTTCCTGGAGGATTAGTCCCACCCTCTGGTGGTGGAAGGCAGTGGTGTAAGGCTTGATCCGAGTATGGTCCCATTCCTCCGACCGATGGTCGGTCCTGCTGGGTGGGCCGGGTGATGGCTGGCTAGGCTAGAGACCCCGGATGAACGTGTTTAGTCACACGCACTTATTTAAATCAGCCTAAATATAACCATAATGAAAATTCTCCAATTGGTAAACAAAAAAAAATAAATAAAAATTTACACCTGAGAAATCTCTCACCCGTACGGTGAAAAAGATTCACCATGCGAATATTACCACGACAGTGTTATTCACCATGCGAATATTACCACGACAGTGTGTATTCACTTCACTCTCGCTTCGACGGCAATTCTTCTTAAATCCTTTTTGACCAGCGACGGCGACCACCAGCCAAGGAAGCGGATGGCGGCATTATTATACCTCCTCCGGCGACGCTGTCAAGCGTCAGCGCAATCGAACCTTCATTTCAGACTCCTTCACTCGCTCTCCGACGGCGAACCACATGACCAGTCTCCGGCGCCGTTTGCCGGAAAGCCTTCCCTCCCACCCCTCCACCACTCCCCGGAGGCGGACACCCTCTGCCAACTCCTAATCCGCCATCACAACCCTTTCCACCACATGGAATCTTCCCTCCAGCTCCACGGAGTATCCCTCTCCCCGCCTCTAGTCCACCAGACCCTCCTACGTCTCAGCCACCATTCCAAAATTGCCCTCGCCTTCTTCAAATTCGCCCAAACCCACCACCACCAAACCTCCTCCTCCGCCTCTCCTCCCATTATCGACACCGCCGCGTACAACATCGTCATAGACATTCTGTGCAGAGTCCGCCAATTCGACGCCGCGTGGCAGCTGATTCTTCAGATGGATAGCCACGAAAGCGCCGATTCCAGGCCCGATTTCACGACCTTCTTCGTCCTCATCAGGCGCCTAATCTCCGCTGGCCTCACGAGGACCGCCGTCCGCGCGTTCTACGACATGGGGATTTTTCTCGGCGAAGGCCTGTTCGAGTCTCGGTTTAGCCTTTTCCTCTGCTATCTCCTGGACACACTCTGTAAGTACGGGTTCGTGAAGGTGGCCATGGAGGTCTTCAACAAGGAGAAGTACAGAGCGGATTTGGGCCCGAAACTCTACACGGTTTTGATCTACGGGTGGTGCAAGGTTGGTAGAATCGAGATGGGAAGGAGGTTTCTGAACGAGATGCTTGAGAGGGGAATCGAGCCAAATTCCGTCACCTACAATGTCTTGTTAAATGGGATTTGCAGGCGTGCGAGCTTGCATCCAGAAGGGAGGTTTGAGGGCGTTATTAGGGAAGCAGAGAAGGTGTTTGACGAAATGCACGAAGCTGGGCTGGAGCCCGATGTGACCAGCTACTCCATCCTTCTCCACGTGTATAGCAGGGCCCACAAGCCCCAGCTTTGCCTGGATAAGCTGCAGATGATGAGAGATGAGGGGATTCACCCGAACGTTGCCACCTATACTTCTGTCATCAAGTGTCTGTGCTCTAGTGGCAGAATCGAGGATGCCGAGTCCTTGCTAGACGAGATGGTGGGCCATGGCGTGAGCCCCACATCAGCAACGTACAACTGTTTCTTCAAGGAGTACAGGGGAAGGAAGGATGTGAATGGTGCAGTGAGGTTTTACCGGAAGATGAAGGAAGATGGTTCTGTTGTCAGTCCCGACATGCATACGTACAATATATTGCTTGGGATGTTCTTGAAATTGGATAAGATGGGCCTGGCTTGGGAGGTTTGGGAGGACATGAGTGCGAGTGGGTTGGGGCCCGATTTGGATGCGTACACACTTTTGGTGCACGGGCTTTGCGGGAAGAGGAAATGGAAGCAGGCGTGTGAGTTTTTCATGGAGATGGTGGAGAAGGGGTTCCTACCACAGAAGATCACTTTCGAGACTCTTTATCGAGGGTTGATTCAGGCGGATATGCTGAGGACGTGGAGGAGGTTGAAGAAGAAGCTCGAGGAGGAGTCAGTGTCTTTTGGTTCGGAATTCAAAGAGTATCACCTCAAGCCCTATAAGAGATGACTGTGGCTATGTATGTTGTTGTTCTTTATAGGCAGGTATATGTGCATTTATGTACTGTTATTGTGATGCTTATGGATTGTTGTTATTGTGGGGCTCTTAATTGGTGTCATAACAATATTCAGAGTTTCGCCTTTTTTGTTTGGGCAACTTGTTTATAATTGCTATATTTGGGTTTCTTGTTTATTTTCCCCGGTTGTGGGGGTTGTGTAGGTGTTCAATATTCAGATTCCAATCTTGTCTATGCTATGGATGTTGATTGGTTTGAAACATCCACCATGTAATGTTGGCTCCGGATGGGTGTCGTTAGTGCGATCTGGGCCGTCCGTTTTTAAATGGTATATCTTGCAAACTAACCGTGGGTGTTTCGGTTATTCTTGTGAATGATAGGAGTATGTTAGTTCTCCGAAGTTAATCAAAAAATTATGTCAGATCATGGGTTTTATTGTGGAGAAAGTGCGGTGCTCTTTATGTGCTTTCTGTTTCCTGAAATTAACCTCCTTTTTTTTTCCTCTGTAGGAGCTGCAAATTGAAATACTCTTTAAAGTGGCACTGCAAATAATTTGGCAGGTCTCTCCATAGGTATGAAACTTAAATTTATTTTGTTTTCTTATTCTTTGTTCTTTTTTTCCTTCTTCATTTGTCCTGCTTAAACTTTATTTTACTGATAGCTCGTTCCATCCTTTGGGTGCAAGCGGCTTATATTGGCTTATTGTGAGACTGAACAATTTTGTTTGAATTGGGAGGAGAAAAATGTTGAAACTTCTTATGGCATAAAAAAACGGCTTCAAGTACTAATGCCTGTCTGTTTTGGCGAAATAAACTCCATACGTTTTTTCAATTCAGCTTTTATAACCCATGTTCAATATTGGATGTATTTCAGCAGATTAAGTTAGTTTACGTTTGAGTTAGTTTACGTTATAAGCTTGGGCACAATCCATATCTCAAGGTTCAGATTTAAATAGTAAAACCTGAAGCACTATGAAGATAGGATCCTAGTTGTGTGGTTTTTCTAGATTCTAGTGTAGTGCTTTCTTAAGTGTTCTCGAAAACTAACTCTTTGATATTTCTGACTTACGAACAGGCCACAAGCCAAATGGTGATCAGTAAATGTGATTCTTGACCTCATCTTGCAACGTTTGAAGAAAATCCCACCAGACTAGAGTTACAGAAAGTGAAAATAACATGAGAAATTCTGCTCCGAATTTGCTTGAAGATCTTGTTCTTCAGGAGTAAACCCGTTTTATTTGGCTGAGCTTTACAGATATATGTTAGTAATCCAGAAAACTGATTCTTATTCATCAACATGAAACTTTTGTCAGGCATCTGTTAAAGTTTGTAACTCGTTGCACCTAACTTTTTTAGTGTTCACAACGTACGATTCTTCAGATTGCGAGTATTTTTGCGTTCAGCACTCTTCTGTATCAAGAAGTTCAATTTCAATCAAGTGACAGACATATTCACAGAACGTTGTCAAACTGTAGCACTACACAAATAAATTGAAAAAATTCCCAGCACATTTTGTTGCTCGACATGTTAAACCCGGGTGGGTTTGAAATGATTTTGCATCATTGTGAACTGAGTTTGGTATGTAAATCTTTCATGCGATCCTTTACCACATCACTGCTTGATACTTTCAGTAATCGAAAATGCTATACACAAAATGCATGTGCAAAATAGAATGCATGTGCAAAATAGAACAAAGAAAAAAAGGTTTTCGCTCAACCATTCACCTCACAAACACAAGCCAATATATTACAAGACAACAAGTTACTCTGTTACTATACATTACAACACCAGCTTTGCCTAAAACAGAGAAAAAAACACAAAAACAATTTTTTTCTAATTGCAGATATTTTGGTTGGACACTCGATATACGATGGTAGAACTTATAAATTTATTTAAAACTTGTAACTAATTTTTTTTTAACATTTTTAGACGCTTTTTATATTTTGGTAAGGCAATTACATAGTTCCCTTATTTTATTCATTTTTTGGCGGGCCAACTCGCGGCGTGCGCGAGTCAACCTACGGGCTTTAGCCCATTTTGACGGCTTT
Organism: Striga asiatica; assembly: GCA_008636005.1. Lineage (NCBI taxonomy): Eukaryota > Viridiplantae > Streptophyta > Magnoliopsida > Lamiales > Orobanchaceae > Striga > Striga asiatica. Next base: position 124,974 of record BKCP01004494.1, on the reverse strand, counting down.
AGTTTAATGAAGACTAGTACAATACCCGTGTATTACGCGAGTGTTGAATTAGAAAACTTTTGTAAAAAAATATTAAATTTTTTATTTTTTTAAAAAACAAATAATTTAATTTTATAAAAAACATTACTTTGGGTTTTAATTAAATTAAAATTATATTTTTGTAATCGTAATAATTAAACACCCGTACATTTAATGAAAATGTCAACCCGTGTTGATTTTTTTTACTTATATCATATAAAAATATCAATATTATTTACTATTACATAAGTACAAAATATATATCTTAAATAAATAGAAATAATATGGTGATATGTATATGCATAAGTGTAGAATATGTTTATTTAATATGGTGATATGTATATGCATAAGTGTAGAAATAATATGGTGATATGTATATGCATAAGTGTACATGCTTCACAGTTTTTTACTTATATGTAATTTTAAAATTATATAAATAATTATTTATTTTTATTACATAGACAATATACCAATTAGATTTGAAATAAATATCATTTTTAAAAGAATACATACTAATTTCTGTTACTTTATAATATAATTTATAGTTTTATTTGATATAATTTAATTTAGTTTGATAAATAAATTTAAATTTTATTTATAAGGATATATATTACTATTTTATTTATAAGGATATATATTACTATTTTATTTATAACATATAACTACATTAAACATAAATATATTAATTGATAATAATTTTATTTTCTAATTAATGTTAATAAATAATTTTTTTATTATTATAAAGATAAATGTAATTTATTTATTTTATATACAATATGGATGTCAAATCGAAGCTTATCAAAATATGATTAATTTGATACATTACATATGTAAAACCGATATAAAATATAAAAGTTATCAACTTTTAGAATATATTATCAATTCAATGGTTATAATAGGAAACAACATTAAAATACAATTAATATAAATATTAATTTATATCCAGGTCTAACTCCAAAACATGATTTTTTGTCAAATATGATTCCGAAGAATGAGAGTTTGCCATGTAGGCTCAGCACATTCTGAAATTATATATAGAGGGGATGATAGATATTCAAGATGAATTTGAAAAATGTTAAATATACTCTTTACTAGTCTTTTTTGGTTGTTGGGTTATCAAAACTTATGGTTATACTCTTTTAAACGCTGACTCCCGGTGGCACTCGGTCTTCTCGGACGGCGGCTGGTGGCTCTCGGTAAATGCTTGGGTGCTTGCTCTAGTGACTACGCTGCTGGAGTTAGGGGGATCTTTGAGAAATGACTTAGGAAATTTCGTGAACTTGAGAGTGGGAAAATGAAGGAGGCGGCAGCTGAGAACATTAGGTGAACACTAGGGCTGCTGGTGGTTGGAGGAGTGTGGAGTGAAAGGCCGAGATAAGGGGGGAGTTAGTTGGTGACTAAGTCTAGGGCTCCTTGAGGTTGTTAGAGTTGGCGGCTAGTAGCTTGAGACTGCTGGTAGGGTTGCTTTCTTGTTTCTAGGGGTGGGTAGGCTAGTGAATAACCGAGTCTTAGTTGCTTAGGAGTGAGGGGTGTGGCCGAGTTCAACTTAGGTAACTTTTTTGAATGTGTTGATTATTAGGTAAATTAGTGAATTTAATTTAGGTTAATTAGGAATAATTTGGCTTAGGAAAAATTGATTAGGCATATTCATTGTTTTACCTAGGGAAAATTTGGATTATGATTTAATTTTGCTAAGTTCATTATTCAGAATAAACTAATATTTTATCATGTGCACATAATGCAAATAAAATTTTTATACATTATATATATATATATATATATATATATACACACACACACACACATATATATACACATATAGGGGACGGATCCAATGGGTCTACCTCTTAAAATGTGGACGTGAGACCCAATCTCAGCCGTTGAATCTGCCTTTTAAATCTACGGTCAGCATCAGGTATATATATAATTATAAAATCACGAGCTGAAAATCACAAACCTTCAGCTCGCTCGCACACAAAATCGGAAATAATATCTCAGATTTCCTCCTCAATCACGATTCTCTGCGATTTCTTTCTCAATCTCGATTTCCTTATCAATTTGAAGTTCGATTTCATCGTCTAATTAGGTTTAACTCTCGTTTTCTATTGATTCGATAAGCAAACTCAACTGCTCGTAAAAAATATCCAGGAAAAAAAAGTCGATTTCATCAGATATATCTACAATGTCGACGGAAGCAACTTCAATGGAGATCGAAGCAACTCCAGTTGCGACATTAATGGAAGAAGGTATACTAACTTTATTTTTTTCCAAATTGATTCATCAAAATTTAAATAAATAGGTGCTGATGAATTCACCATTAATGAGAATTGAGTTATTTAATTAGAATCAATCACGTAATGTTGAAAAAATTGTTCGTGCCTATCTGCAATTTTGATTTTTGGTAAAATCTCTGTTTTCTGGCAAGAATATTATATAATGTTGATGCAGTTGTTGAAATTATTCTGTGTCGATGCAGTTGTTGAAATTATTCGTTGTTGATGCAGTAGTTGTTGATAATATTGAATAAATTGTTCATGTTAGTCTGGAATTTTGATTCATGATATAATTGACACCTAACAGCACTAGAGGACTAACCTAGCTGCACTAGACAACTAACCTAGCAGTATCAGACAACTAACCTAGCACAATCAGAGACCTAACCTAGCAACAACATAAAACAAACCTAACAACTACAAACAACTAATCTAGCAGCATGTGGGCTTCCTCATTGAGCCACAGAGCACACACTTTAGACAGGTGGGCTTCCTCATTCCTTGTCTGATCTTTTGGTTCACCTGGACAGAGAGGAATAGTGCGAAGCATAGGAATATTACTTTTTTGCTTTCTCACATTGTTTTGCAGGTAGAGAGACACATCTCACTCCTCATAGCATTGAGCAGGCTCACGGCTCGAGACTGGACAGGTTGCACGCCGCTACACCGTTACATTGTGGCTCCCCCACTGCCTGTTCGGCCTCCTCGGGCCAGAGATGTTGTTTGGCTTCGACCTGACTCTCCCTGGGTCAAGCTGAACATTGATGGCTCCTTTGATCGTCACACCGGAGTTGCCGGAAGAGGAGGCTTGATCAGGGACTACAGCGGCGCCCTCATCACCGCCTTCCACGCGCCCCTTCAGGCCTCCTCGAGCTACGATGCAGAGATTCAGGCATTACAGATCGACCTTCAGATTGCTGTCCACCTCTCTAGCCACATTTGGATCGAGCTAGACGCTGCGGCTGTCGCCACCCTCCTGACTTCGGGCCACCAGGGCTCGTGGCAGATTCAGCACCCGCTTATGCGTATTAGAGCTCTACTCCTGTCTGTCCACCACAGGATCACGCACATTTTCCGTGAGGGGAACAGACCTGCAGACTACCTTGCCAGCCTTGGCGCCACCATACCAGACTCCCATACGTTTCAGACCGACACTGCTCCTCTCCGACTTCGCACGCTCGTACGGATGGACCAGCTTGGATATCCATCTTTCCGCTTTCAGTAGATTAGGCTTATTGCTTTCGTTAGATTAGACCTTTGCTTCCGGGCACCTGTTAACCCGAGGACAAACTTTGTATTATTCTTTCCTTTTTTGGTTTTCTTTTGTTGTTTTTGTTTTGTTTGAGAGACTTTGTTCATTGTAGTATGTTGATATTTTGGGCCCCAGTTTTGGGGTCTTGATCTATTTAGATACGCTTGAATGACCCCTTGAGAATGTTGTTTCTCATACTTCTGCCTCTATCTCCTCAATCTCTTAGAAAAAAAAAAACCTAGCAGCATGAGAGAACTAACCTAGCAGCATCAGAGAACTAACCTAGCAACTAAATACAACTAACCTAGCAACTACAAACAACTAACCTAGCAGTATCAGAGAACTATCCTAGCAAATAAATATAACTAACCTAGCAACTACAGACAATTGACCTAGCAACTACAGTCATCTAACCTAGCAACTAAAGACAACAAACATAGAAACAAGAGACAACTAACCTAGCAACAAGAGACAACTAACCTAGCAACTACAAACAACTAACCTAGCAACTATAGACAAATAAACTTGCAAATAGATATAGCTAACCTAGCAGCAAACATACAACTAACATTGCAACACGATACAACTAACCTTGCAATTGCAATTATTAAGGCTTATGTTTTTTTATGATATTTTGCAACAGGTATTACACATGAGGAATGCCAATTTCAATTGGATATATCACCAAATTTAACAAAGTACTGGATACCAATTGTCAAAGAACATGTAAAACCTAAAGTTGGCATGCTCTTTGAGAATCTGGAAATTGGAATGCAATATTACAGAAACTATAGAGCAAATGGTAAATTTGATGTTCGAACTAGCACGAAAAAACGGTTTAGAAGTGGGATGGTGGGAAAACAATTCATAGTTTGCAGCAAGGAAGGATTTAAACTACAATCTAGAGCCCAAAATTCAGTAGGAGTTCAACGAGAACGTGTTCCAAAAAGAATTGGTTGCATGGCTCGAGCAGTGTTTGAATACGATGATGGAAAAGGATACAAAATTACATATTTCAAAGAGAAACCCTGCCACAGTTTGACATTGGAAGCACATTATTTGAATGCAAACAGGCAACTGAATTATGGCCATCAGAAGTTTGTCCTTAATTGTGTAAAAGCCAACATAGGACCTACTAAAACACAGGTTATACAAGGAAATGATTGGAGGATATGAAAATGTTGGTGCTCTGGCAATTGATTTCAAAAACTTCAAAAGAGAACTTATGACTTACATGTCGGGGGCAGATGCACAACTCATCATTCAGAAATTTCTCAACAAGCAGGAAGTTTACCCGGACATTGCATTTGAATATGCTGTGGATGAAAATAATCAATTAAGCAGGATCTTTTGGGCAGACCAGATTTCTAGAAAAAATTACCTCATGTTTGGAGATGTTGTTTTATTTGACGCAACCTACAACACTAACAGGTACACAATCATTTCCCTTGACTTGACTCTAATTTATATGTAATGTATGTTTTCTAGTAGCATGTGAATTAAACTGACTTTACAACTAGATATAACTAACCTAGCAACAAAAGATAACTAACCTAGCTAGAATGGAGAACAAACCTAGCATCATCAAACAACTAACCTAGCAACAACATACAACTATCATTGCAACATGATAAAACTAACCTAGCTGCTACAGATAACTAACCTAGCAACTACAGACAACTAACCTAGCAGCTACAAACAACTAACCTAGCACCAACAGACAACTAACCTAACAACAAACATACAACTAACATTGCAACATGATAAAACTAACCTGGCAGAGATATATAACTATCCTAGCAACAACAGACAACTATCCTAGCAATAAAAGACAACTAACCTAGCAACCACAAACAACTAACCTAGCAACAAAAAACAACTAACCTAGCAACCAAAAACAACTAACCTAGCAACTACATAGTCGAGACTGGGATCTAGTCGAGACTGACGTCGAGGAGGCGATGTTGGATTTTTTCTCTGGCAACCGGATGCCGGATTCCTTCACGTCTACCTCTGTCGTCTTGATCCCCAAAAGACCCAACCCGAGCACTTGGTCTGATTACAGGCCCATCAGCTTGTGTAACGTGACCAACAAGATCATTTCGAAGATTCTTAACGGCCGTCTTTCCCCTCTTCTTCCCTCCCTCATCTCTTCGAACCAGAGTGGATTCGTCAAGGATCGGGTCATTAGTGATAACATCCTTTTGGCCCAGGAGATGATCCACGACATCTCCCGTGCGGATTGGAAGCGGGCTCCGAATATCGCGCTGAAGCTAGATATGGCTAAGGCGTACGATAGGGTAGAGTGGCCGTTTCTTAGGGAGGCCCTGGCTAGGATGGGATTTCCTGACCGCTGGATCAGTTTTGTCGAGGCGTGCATGGAGCACTGCACGTTTTCGGTCCTGGTCAATGGCAGCCCCACCGATTTCTTTCCCTCATCTAGAGGCCTTAGACAGGGCGACCCCATGTCCCCCTCCCTTTTCGTCCTTGCGGCGGACTACCTCTCTCGCTGCCTTGACGGTTTCATCTGTGACTTTCCTCATATGACGTATACCACCCGTGGCTATGGTCCTCCCATCTCTCACCTCTCTTACGCGGATGACATCATCATCTTCACCCGGGCGGATGATGATGGACTGGTCGAGCTCATGCGTCTTTTGGAGCACTATGGCTCGGTACCAGTCAGCTGGTCAGTGTGCAGAAGAGCACATTCACCCACTCCTCTTCCAGCGCGGCCAGGTGGGCTCAGCGGGTCTACGAAATTACTGGCTTTGCGCTTGGCGACCTTCCGATTACCTACCTTGGCGTCCCTTTATATAAGGGCAACCTCACGAGAGCGCTCTTTGCGGGCATCAGGCAGAGGATGATCGACAGGATCTCTGGTTGGTCGCATAGACATCTTTCTTTCGGTGGTCGGCTTGCGCTGATCAAGAGCACTCTTAGCTCTCTTCCGATTCACTTGCTTATGGTCCTCGACCCCCCTAGGTCTACTCTTGACGAGATAGGCGAGATTATGGCTCGTTATTTTTGGGGTTACGAGGACGGTTCTGGGAGGGGGAGACGTACCCACTGGGTGAATTGGGACTCCATCTGTCGCCCCCTCCACGAGGGTGGTCTTGGCATCCTCCGCCTCAAGGACATTGTTACAGCTTTCTCATACAAGTTGTGGTGGCGCTTCAGAGAAGGAAAGTCACTTTGGGCTCAGTACCTTCGCGGTAAGTACTGCCCTAGACGGGCCAACCACCCTTGATGGGTGACGGCTGTTGATCATGATAGTAGGCAGTGGCGGCGCCTCACTAGGGTTGGTAGGCGCGCGCAGGATCACATCTTCTGGGTCCTGGGCGAATGCGATGTTAGTTTCTGGGATGAGTGGTGGGTAGGTGATAGGCCGTTGTCTAGGGATAGGCAGGTGTCGCATTCCCCCTATATGCTTGTGAGCGATCTCTGGACGGACGGATCGTGGGATAGGGGGAAGCTTGATAGGGAGTTGGGGTCTGGTGCGGGCTTTAGCGAGCAGTTATTAGATCAGATCCAGCAGATCCCTATCTCGGAGGACGGTTCAGATAGCATGAGGTGGAGACTTACATCATCGGGTGTGTTTACTACTACCTCGGCTTGGGAGCAGATCAGGTTGAGGGATCGGCCTAATCTCCTCTTCCGGGCCATCTGGAGCGACCTTTTCACCCCTACTATTTCGGTGTTCCTTTGGCGCCTCCTCTTGCGCCGGATACCCGTGGATACTGTGCTACACGCGAGGGGGATCTCCTTCCCCTCTCGGTGTGTGTGTTGTTCTGAGACTGGACGCCATGAGACCGAGACCTTTACCCATCTTTTCCTAGAGAGAGAGGTTGTGAGGAGAGTGTGCGAGCATTTTGCCACTTGGACACATATATCCCTACCCATCACATACAGTTTCTTTGAGCTTCTGAGTTTCTTCTCACAGAGCACACACTTTAGACACGTGGGCTTCCTCATTCCTTGTCTAATTCTTTGGTTCACCTGGACAGAAAGGAATAGTGCGAAGCATAGGGATATTACTTTTATGTTTTCTCACATTGTTTTGCAGGTAGAGAGACACATTTCACTCCTCATCGCATTGGGCAGGCTCACGGCCCGAGACTGGACAGGCTGCACGCCACCACATCGCTACATGGTGGCCCAACCCCCGCCTGTTCGGCCCCCTCGACCCAGAGCTGTTGTTTGGCTTCGACCTGACTCTCCGTGGGTCAAGCTGAACACTGATGGCTCATTTGATCGCCACACTGGAGTTGCCGGAGGAGGAGGCTTGATCCGAGACCATAGAGGCGACCTCATCACAGCCTTCCACACGTCCCTTCAGGCTTCCTCGAGCTATGATGCAGAGATTCAGGCATTACATATCGGCCTTCAGATTGCTGTCCACCTCTCTAGCCACATTTGGATCGAGCTAGACGCTGCGGCTGTCGCCACCCCTTTGACCTCGGGCCACCAGGGCTCGTGACAGATTCAGCACACGCTTATGCGTGTTAGAGATCTACTCCGGTCTGTCCATCACAGGATCATACACATTTTCCGTGAGGGGAACAGACCCACCGACTATCTTGCCAGCCTTGGTGCTACCATACCAGACACACATACATTCCAGACCGACACTGCTCCACTCCGCCTTCGCACCCTTGTACGGATGGACCAGCTTGGATATCCTGCGTTCTGCTTTCACTAGTTTAGGATTTTTGTTTTCATTGGTCTAGATATTTATTTCGGGCATCTGTTAGCCCGAAGACCGACTATGTATTGTAGTTTCTATTTCTTTTTCGTTTTTCGGCTCTTTTTTGGTTTTGGTTTTTGATTTGGTTTTGTGAGAAGATGTAGACCATTGTATCCTGATCGGTGATATTTTGGGCCCTGACTTTGGGGTCCTGATCTATGCACAGGTTGGGGATCCAGCCCAATCCCCCGCCCTTCCGGGGCATTGTTTGTTTAAAAAAAAAACCTAGCAACTACAGAGAACTAACCTAGTTGGAAGGTCATTTGTCATTTATTATTCTGATTTGCTTTCTATCTTTAAACAGGTACAAAATGGTGTTTGTACCATTTACATGAATTGAATAACCATAAAAAGTGTGTCACATTTGGAGTTGGATTGATGGTTAAAGAGGATGTGGAATCATACATTTAGTTATTGGAAAAATTTTTGAAAGCTATGGGAAATGAACCATATTACATTGTTACTGACCAAGATCCTGCTATGAGGAATGCAATTCAGGCGATTTTCAAACAGGCAAGACATCGTTTGTGCATGTGGCATATCATGGAAAAGGTAAATGTAAAGGTTGGTCCTACATTAGCCAAGGATAATAACTTCATCAAAAGGCTGAATGAAATTGTGTGGGATATTTACATCAATCCTGATGAATTTGAAGAAAAATGGAGAAAATTGATGAATGATTTTGCCTTAACAGAGAATCAGTGGTTTAACAATCTATTTCAGATTAGAAAATCGTGGATACCAGCATAATTTAAGAATGTCAAAATGGGTGGCTACTGGAAACAACTTCTAGGTCTGAAAGTGTTAATAGTTGGTTCGGAAGTTACATATCTCCTCAAGCAAACTTAGTTGAGTTCTTTATGCATTTTGAAAGTGCAATGGATTCACAAAGGCATGTTATAAGGAAGTTGAATCATGAATGTGTAACTGCACCTCCTGAGTGCAAGACACCGTTACAAATTGAAAAACATGCTGCAAAAGTTTACACAAAAACAGTGTTTTCAGAGGTGTAAATGGAGATTGAAGCAGCATGTTTTAGATGTGTGCCTGTGCATATTAAAAAGGAGCTTGAAACAGCCAGATATAAGGTTGTAGAAGTTGGTCTAGATGGTTTTGCCTTCATTGTTAATAAGTGCGGGGATTGGGTAGATTGCAGCTGCAAAAAGTTTCAACAGTTTGGATTGTTATGTCGTCACGCAATAATGCTAATCAAGGATTTAGAAAGAATACTAGAGAAATACCTCCTCAACCGTTGGCTTAAGGTTGCTTCTTCTGGACATGGTATTGATAATGCAAGATTAAATCCATTTGATGGCAAAAATCAGAGAAATGCATATATAAACAATCTATTGTCTGATTTTTATTGTTGTATAAGTCTTGCTGAAGGTAACGATGATAAATTGGAACGATTATCGAGGATTATAAATGAAGAAAAGAACCATTTGTTGGGTGCACATCAAGTTTCAAGTTCAATACTAAGTAAAGGAGCTGTTATACAAGAGTTTTGTGGATCCGTTTCGAATCTTGCGGTTGATATCCTGCCACCAAAGCAAGCAAAAACTAAGGGGAGCGGAAGCAGCACAATAAGCCGATTGTTGTCACAACGAGAAAAATCTATCAAAGAAATCAAAAGTTGAAAAGGCGCTGTGGAAAATGTGGAGAAGTAGGAAATCATAATAGTAGAACTTGTAATAAGACCAGTGACATTTCTGCTTGTAATAAATAGAAGGGAAAACTACACTTTGCCTACCGAACTATCCGTGTTTTTACACTGTGTCCACTCAACTTTTTTCGGTTACACTTTACCCCTTGAACTTCAAATATTCTTGCACTTAACGACTTCCGGCCACCAGAGATGCAAAATCAAGGGCAAAGTGTAATTTTCCCTAAATAGAAATTTGACGTGTTGTTATTGCATAGTATTATTTCAGAAAACATAGCACGTACATACAACTAACCTTACAACTGTATTGAACTAACTTAGCAACAACAGACAAATAACCTAGCAACAACAAAAAACTAACCTAGCAACATTACACAACTAAGATAGCAACAACATACAACTAACCTAGCAACTACAAACAACTAACCTAGCAACACACGACAAATAAACTAGCAACAAAAGACGACTAACCTGGCAACATCACACAACTAACCTAGCAACATCACACTCTTAACAGCCGCCTTTCACCCCTTCTCCCCTCCCCCATCTCTCCGAACCAGAGTGGATTCATCAAGGATCGGGTCATTAGTGATAACATCCTTCTGGCCCAGGAGATGATCCACGACATCTCCCGTGCGGACTGGAATTGGGCTCCGAATATCGCACTGAAGCTAGACATGGCTAAGGCGTATGATAAGGTTGAGTGGCCGTTTCTTAGGGAGACACTGGCTAGGATGGGGTTTTCTGAGCGTTGGATCAGCTTTGTGGAGGCGTGTGTGGAGCACTGCACGTTCTCGGTCCTGGTTAATGGCAGCCCCATCGATTTCTTTCCCTCCTCTAGAGGCCTTAGACAGAGAGACCCCCTTTTCCCTTCCCTTTTCGTTCTTGCGGCAGACTACCTCTCTCGCTGCCTTGACGGCTTCATCCGCGACTCTCCTCATATGACATATAGCACTCGTTGCTATGGTCCTCCCATCTCTCACCTCTCTTATGCGGATGACATCATCATCTTCACCCGGGCGGATGATGATGGATTGGTCGAGCTTATGCGTCTTCTGGACCACTATGGCGATCACCGGTCAGCTGGTCAGTGTGCAGAAGAGCACCTTCACCCTCTCCTCTTCCACCGTGGACAGACGGGCTCAGAGGGTCTACGACATTACTAGATTTGCGCGTGGTGACCTTCCCATTACCTACCTTGGTGTCCCTTTATATAAGGACAACCTCACCAGAGCGCTCTTTGCGGGCGTCAGGCAGAGGATGATCGACAGGATCTCTGGTTGGTCGCATAGACATCTTTCTTTCGGTGGTCGGCTTGCGCTGATCAAGAGTACTCTTAGCGCTCTTCCGATTCACTTACTTATGGTCCTCGACCCCCTTAGGTCTACTCTTGACAAGATTGACCAGATTATGGCTCGTTATTTCTGGGGTGAGGATGGTTCAGGGAGGGGGAGACGTACCCACTGGGTGAGTTGGGACTCTATCTGCCGCCCCCTCCCTGAGGGTGGCCTTGGCATCCGCCGACTCAAGGACATTGTTACAACTTTCTCCTACAAGCTGTGGTGGCGCTTTAGGGAGGGAAAGTCGCTTTGGGCTCAGTACCTTCGCGGCAAGTACTGCCATAGACGTGCCAACCACCCTTGTTGGGTGACGACAATCGATCATGGTAGCAGACAGTGGCGGCGCCTCACTAGGGTCGGTAGGCGCGCCCAGGATCACATCTTCTGGGTTTTGGGCGAGGGCGAGGTTAGTTTCTGGGATGAGTGGTGGGTAGATGATAGGCGTTGTCGAGGGATAGACAGGTGTCGCATTCCCCCTACCTGCTTGTGAGCGACCTTTGGACAGACGGGTCATGGGATAGGGGGAAGCTAGATAGGGAGTTGGGCTCTGGGGAGGGTTTTAGCGAGGGGGATCTCCTTCCCCTCTCAGTGTGTGTGTTGTTCTGAGACTGGACGCCATGAGACCGAGACCTTTACCCACCTTTTTCTAGAGAGTGAGATTGTGAGTAGAGTGTGGGAGCATTTTGCCACCTGGACACATATATCCCTACCCACCATAAACAGTTTCTTTGAGCTCTTGAGTTTTTTCTCACAGAGCACACACCTTAGACACGTGAGCTTCCTCATTCCTTGTCTGATCCTTTGGTTCACCTGGACAGAGAGGAATAGTGCGAAGCATATGGATATTACTTTTTTGTTTTCTCACATTGTTTTGCAGGTAGAGAGACACATTTCACTCCTCATAGCATTAGGCAGGCTCACGGTCCGAGACTGGACAGGCTGCACGCCACCACACCGCTACATGGTGGCTTCCCCACCGCCTATTCGGCCCCCTCGGGCCAGAGCTGTTGTTTGGCTTCGACCCGACACTCCGTGGGTCAAGCTGAATATTGATGGCTCATTTGATCACCACACCAGAGCTGTCGGAGGAGGAGGCTTGATCCGGGACCATAGCGGTGCAATCATCACCTCCTTCCATGCGCCCCTTCAGGCCTCCTCGAGCTACAACGCAGAGATTCAGGCATTATAGATTGGCCATCAGATTGCTGTCCATCTCTCTAGTCATATATGGATCGAGCTGGATGCTGCGGCTGTCGCCACCCTCCTGACTTTGGGTCATCAGGGCTCGTGGCAGATTCAGCACCCGCTTATGCGCATTAGAGCTCTACTTCGGTCTGTCCATCACAGGATCACGCACATTTTCCGTGAGGGGAACAGACCTGCTGACTACCTTGCCAGCCTTGGCGCCACCATACCTGATACACATACGTTCCAGACCGACACTGCTTCACTCCGCCTTCGCACGCTTGTACGGATGGACCAGCTTGGATATCCATCTTTTCGCTTTCAGTAGATTAGGTTTATTAGTTTCATTTGATTAGATTTTCACTTTTATTTTCGGGCACCTGTTAGCCCGTAGACAGACTCTGTATTTTTTTTATTTGTTTTGCTTGTGAGACCTTGTAGACTGTTGTATTTTGGGCCCTCGTTTTGGGGTCTTGATCTATACACAGGTTGGGGATCTTGCTCAATCCCCCGCCCTCCTGGGGCGTTGTTTGTTTAAAAAAAAAATAGCAACATCACACAACTAACCTAGCAGCATTAGACAACTAACCTAGCAACAACTGAGAACTAACATAGCAACAATAGACAACTAACATAGCGGGAAGAAAGAAATAACCTAGCAACAAAAAGCAACTAACCTAGTAGAAATAAAGTAATAACCTAGCAACATAAGACAACTAACCCAGCAGCAAGAAATAAATCAACTAGCAACTTAAGACAACTAACCTAGCAACAATAAACAACTAACCTAGCAGCATCAGACAACTAACCTAGCAACAACAGACAACTAACCTAGCAAAAACAGACAACTAACCTAGCAACAATGTTTAAGTCGGGTAGTTATGGGTCAATAATGGCAACTAACTATGCAACTAACAACAGACAAACAACTATGCAAGTATATAGAATAAATATACAATAATATTTAAATCATATGAAAAGTCGTGTATTTAAGTCGGGTAGTTATGAGTCAATAATGGCAGACTTCATATAAAGTGGATAAAAATTAGGGTTACACTGCATTGTCAGAGGCTAATACTTTCCTGCCGCCCTACCAAAGAAGACTACATCACAAAGTTGAAGGTGAAATCTCTATTAATTTTCTCTTAATCCTCACCATGTTCTATGTATTAACTACTGCATAATATGTTTGATAATATATGGTTCTTTTATGTTAATTTAACATCTTCATAACCCTATTCTCCCTGAATATTGGACTGCATCTCAATAACATACTACAGAATATGGATCACATGAATGACGATAACGAATAGTTACTGCGATGGTTGTTTAAGGCTGTTTTGCCCAGAGTTCTTCACACTATGGTAAAGTTCTTTGTTTGAATTGTTCTTTTAATAGTGCACTGTTAAATATAAAGCACAATTTGACTGAAAAAAGAAAATATGTTGTGATGTTCCCGCCCTTTCCACCATCCACGCACGACTATTTTCCTGATGAGGATTTGTCCCAGAGATGCATTATACATACAATAGAAGAACGCACGTACAAGACTGTGATAAAAAGGGTTGATGGCTGCCCAACAATTATAGACGGTTGGTGTGAGTACATTGTTACAGAGGACGTTGAACTTGGTTCCTTATTGCTCTTCAGACCAACCAGCAACTTAGACAATGAAATTAGAATCCTTGATCGCGACAATTGTAGTCGGCTGCCACAATATAATTTCAATGTCAAGATTAAGCCCACACATGTTGAACGTGTCCGTTTGGTAAGTTTAATAAATTTCATCTGGCTGCATAATTAACTTGTTTGTACTTAAATAAATATAATACATATAAATTACTTTATTCTTGTAGCCCATACCAATGCCTTTCTGGAGAGAACATATCGAAGGCAAATTTTATCACTACCAACGCGCATGTATACAAGTATGAGAAAGAATTTACAGGGTAAACATCACTCACGGAGATGATGGATGGAAAACTATTCAGAATGGCGACGCTCGACAATTGTTTGTAGAAAATGCAATCTTAGAAGGGACAACCTGCACTTTCTTCCTTGTGCCTGATGTAGACATGATCAAATTTAGAATTAAGATATAGTGAGTGTGATCTGTTAAAAACTTCTTTGGTGTCTTTTGTTCTCCGATCTATTAGAAGTGTTTGTTAAAAACTTCTTTGATGTCTTTTGAACCATGATCTGTTAGAAGTGTTTTGGTATAAAACTTCTTTGATGCCTTTTTAGTTATTATTTAATTTCTTTTGATATCATTTCGTCTTTTTGTTAGAAGTGTTTGTTAGTTATTCTAACCTAGCAACTAGATATATCTAACATAGCAGCACCAGAGAACTAACCTAGCAACAACAAAAAACTATCCTTGCAACTGGCTAGAACTAACCTTGCAGCAACTACAGGCTGCACGCCACCGCATCGATACATGGTGGCCCCACCACCGCCTGTTCGGACTCCTCGGGCTAGAGCTGTTGTTTGGCTTCGACCTGACTCTCCGTGGGTCAAGCTGAACACTGATGGCTCATTTGATCGCCACACTAGAGTTGCCGGAGGAGGAGGCCTGATTCGAGACCATAGCGGCGCCCTCATCACTGCTTTCCACGCGTCCATTCAGGCCTCCTCGAGCTACGACGCAGAGATTCAGGCACTACAGATTGGCCTACAGATAGCTGCCCACCTCTCTAGTCATATATGGATCGAGCTGGATGCTGCGGCTGTCGCCACCCTCCTGACTTCGGGCCATCAGGGCTCGTGGCAGATTCAGCACCCGCTTCTGCGCATTAGAGATCTACTTCAGTCAGTCCATCACAGGATCACGCACATTTTCCGTGAGGGGAACAGACCGGCTGATTACCTGGCCAGCCTTGGCGCCACCATACCAGGCACACATACATTCCAGACCGACACTGCTCCACTCCGCCTTCGCACTCTTGTACGGATGGACCAGCTTGGATATCCAGCGTTCCGCTTTCACTAGTATAGGATTTCTATTTTCATTAGTATAGACATTTATCTCGGGCATCTGTTAGCCCGAAGATCGACTTTATATTGTAGTTTTTGTTTCTTTTTCGTTTTTCGGTTTTTCTTTCTTGTTTTCCTTTTGTTTTTGTTTTTGATTGTCAGACTATGTAGACCTTTGTACCTGGTTCGTTGACATTTGGGCTCCCGTTTTTGGGGCCCTGATCTATGCACAGGTTGGGGATCCAGCCCAATCCCCCGTCCTTCCGGGGCGTTGTTTTTTAAAAAAAAAAAAAAAAACCTAGCAGCATCAGAAAACTAACCTAGCAACATCAGACAACTACCCTAGCAACATAAGACAACTAACCTATCAGCTTCAGAGAACTAACCTAGCAACTGGGTACAACTAAGCTAGCAACTGCATAGATCTAACCTTGCAACAACATAAAACTAACATTGCAAGTAAAAATAACTAACCGCAACTAAATATATCTAACCTTGCAACTGAATATATCTAACCTTCCAACTAAATTTATCTAACCTAGCAACATCGGACAACTAACATAGCAACTAAATACGATTAACCTTGCAACTACAAACAACTAACCTAGCAACGAAAATATGTCTAACCTTGCAATTTGATATATCTAACCTTGCAACTAAATATATCTAACCTAACAACGACAGACAAGTAACCTTGCAACAACAGACAACTAACCTAGCAATTAGATAGAGCTAAACTAGCAACATTGAAACTACTGAATTTAACTTTGCAACTTTAAGCAACTAAACTAACAACTACAGAATATTAACCTTGCAAATTCAGACAACTAATCTTGCATAAAAATAAAACTAATCTTGCATCAAAAAAAAATATTCACATCAAAAAAGTATTGAAATCCAAAAAAAAAAAAACATTGTCACTGAAATCAAACTACAAGTCAATTGTCTTTGAA
Organism: Striga asiatica; assembly: GCA_008636005.1. Lineage (NCBI taxonomy): Eukaryota > Viridiplantae > Streptophyta > Magnoliopsida > Lamiales > Orobanchaceae > Striga > Striga asiatica. Next base: position 108,570 of record BKCP01004494.1, on the reverse strand, counting down.
CTGGACAGTCTTCACCCTTTTGGCAGGCTTCTTCTTTCCTCCAAACACATCTGCCTTCTTATCATTTTCTGATTTCAGCTCATTGAATTCATTTAGGACAATTTCCGAGCAGTATTTAATACGCATTTGTTTCAACTGCTCAGAATTATCCTTTAGAAGACCAGAGTTTCAATTTTTAACGCCACCTCCAAAATATGTTTCCATATGGCGCATGACGAACACTCCACAGTCTACTTTAATGTTCTCATCTCTCCATGGCATATCAAGTATGACTGGTTTCAATTTGAAAACAGATGATGCACATACAAGCATTCCTTTGAATTTCAAATATTCAACAAGTAGTTTTTTTCTGAAAAAAAAATAATTATTAAAATTGTATTAACATTGCATGATATGAATTGTATATGCATTGTTCTAAAATTAATTTAAAAAGATTAGAGATTATTACCTGATTCAAATGTTGATATTCATATTTTCCACACGTAAACGCACCAACAAAAGAATTGTCCAATATGTGAATGAAAGATCCTTTCAAATCAAAACAGACCACATACAAGTGATCACTCTTGCACACAGGGAAGAACATCTGATAAAAAATAAAAATTATATAATATTAGCATGTTAGTCAATATAAAAAATTAATCAATTCCAATTTAAAATGAAAACTACATATCAACATCTTCAAGTTCAGAATGAGTTTTTGATTTTCTAAAATCATTATCCAAACTCTCAATGAATAAAGAGCCTTTGGCCTTCAAATCCCATTTCTCCCCAGCGATCGGAACAGTGTAATTCTGGAAACAAATGAAAAAAATATGTTATAAAATAATAAATCAAATATAACTAAGCTAGCAAATATTGATAAATAACTTTGGAAGTCTATATATCTAACATTACAACTAAGTATATATAACTTAGCAACTACAGAGACCTAACCTAGCAACAAGTGATATCTAACCTAGTAACTACTGATAATTACCTTAGCAACTACAGACAAGTAACCTAGCAATTACATATATCTAACCTGGCAGCATCAGAAATAAAACTAATCTAGCAGCAGTATACAACTAACCTAGCAACAAGTGATAACTAACCTAGCAACTACTGATAACTAACTTATCAACTACATACAAGTAACCTAGCAACTACATATATCTAACCTAGCAGCATCAGAAATAAAACTAACCTAGTAGCACCAAAAAACAATTACCATTGCACCTATCAATGTAGATTCAATAATAGAAAATACCAAAACAGGAAAATATTTAAATAAATAAGAATCAAATATATAAGTAAACTTACACTAGAATATGTTGATGCAAAAAATCTCAACGGCTGGCTAGGTTTTGTGGATTGTTCTCTTAAGTTCAAAATTCTAGACCAGGTATCAAGTACAGAGACACTGACATATACATTTGGTCTTAAAGACATGAGATCTTCTTTCATTAAAATTAGATCCCCATTCTTAAAATTTGTCTCATACCTGACATCACAAAAATAAAAAAAAGAACAAGAACATATAAATTGAAATTAATAAATGCAATAAAATGTGAAAAATATATAAAATTTCTCAAGTATGAAAATTTACATTGTCTCCTGATCTTCATCCAATATCCAATTATATATTTCTTGATCTCTTGAACCTGCTTTTGATATGTTCATTTGTTTTACAACAACTTTCTCTTTTGCTTTTTCTTTCCTTTTTGCCTTCTCCTCTTCTTTCTCTTTCTGCTTTCTTTCTCCTCCTTCTCTCTATCTATTGCTTTCTCCTGCTCAACCCTCTCTCTCTCTGTTCCCTCTTCTTCTTTTCTCTCTCTTTCTGCTCTCTCTCTTTCTTCTCTCTCTTTCTTCTCCCTCTATTTTTGTTCTCTCTCTTCCTCCTCTCTCCGCTTCATCTCTTTCTCCTTCTCCTCTCCCTCATTCTTCTCTCTCTCTTTCTGCTCTCTCATTTTCTCTTCTCTCTTTCTCTTTTCTCTCTTTCTGCTCTCTCTCTTGTCTATCCTTCTCATCTCTCTCTTTCTGCTGTCTCTCTTTCTTCTCTCTCTGTTTCTGCTCTCTTTCTTCCTCCTCTTTCCTCTTCTTCCCTTGCTCCTTCTCCTCTCTCTCTTTATCCTCTCCCTCCTTCTTTTCTTTCTCATTCTCCTCTCTCCTTTTCTTTTGTCTCTCTTTCTCCTCTCTCTTTCTTTTCTCTCTTTCCTGTCTTTCTTTCCTCTCTTTTTCCTCTGTTTCTTTTTGCTCTCTCTCTCTCTCTTGTCTCAGTTTCTCATCTCTCTCTTTCTTGACTGTCTATTTCTTCTCTCTCTTTATCCTCTCTCAATTTCTTCTTTCTCTCAAGCTCTTCACTCTTTTTTCTCCTCTCTATTTCTTCACTCTCTTTTTGCTTTCTCTCATTCTCCTCTCTCTCTCTCATTTCTCTCTCTTTATCCTCTCTGTCTTTATCCTGTCTTTCTTTCAACTGTCTCTCTAACTCTTCATCTGTTTGATTAAAAAATGCAACAACATCTTCAGTAACTGCTTCTTCAGTAGATGGATGGTCATCACCAACCGGTGCTTGGGAAAATTGCCTTGAAACATCTTCTCTCTCTATCTCTTTCTCTTTCTGCTTCTCTGTCACTTTCACTTTTTCTTTTTCAAGTGCCTCTCTCTCTTTCTTCTGCTTCTGTTTCTCAGCCAGAAAGAGAGAGAGAGAGAGAGATGTTGGTTCTCTATGATCTCTGGCTCAACAGACGGTTGGGGGATAAAACCATCATCATCATCTCTGTTATTAGTTGAAAACTGCCTTGAAACATTTAGAATGCCCTCCCAACCTCTGTCACTCTCTTGGGAGTGGGAGGACAACCCTAATCCCAATGAAAAACTGAGAACATCATCATCTTCTATCTTTCTTTTGTATGCAGCCCTCTTCCCAATCGCACGCTCAATCTTCTCAATAGCTGCAATTGTTTCTGGATCATTCCAGAAAGCAGCTGTTTCTTCACTATCTTCAAAAGAATCTGTCTTCTGAGAAGATTGAGGTACATCGAGACTGAAAGAAATAAGATTTTTCGTTGCTTTTTGTATCTTCTTATAATTTAAATCTTCGCTCACTTCAAGGGGGGCATCTTCAAGCAAGGTTATAACATCAACCACATCAGTAGCCAAGCACATAACCTTGCTTAGAAATTTGGATTTATAACCCTGTTTATACATAAAATTAAACAGAGTGAACAATTATAAGAAAATATTGACGAAAAATAAACTAAACATGCATAATAAAAGAAGTAAATATGCAACTATATAGCAGCATCAGGCAACTAACCTAGCAGCAACAGACAACTAACCTAGCAGCATCAGACAACTAACCTAGCAGCATCAGAAAACTAAGCTAGCAGCAACAAACAACTAATCTAGCAACTAAAGTCAACTAACCTAGCAACTACAAGCAAATAACCTAGCAACTACAAGTAAATAACCTAGAAAACAGTCTACGAACCTAGCATCAACAGACAACTAACCTAGCAAGTACAAGTGAATAACCTAGTAACAACAGACAACTAACCTAGCAATACAAGTAAATAACCTAGCAGCATCAGACAACTAACCTAGCAACTACAAGTAAATAACCTAGCAGCATCAGACAACTAACCTAACAACTAAAGACAACTAACCTACCAGCATCAAACAACTAACCTAGCAACTAAAGACAATTAACCTAAAGACAATTGAGAGAAAACACCAAATGCTCTCCCTTCTCTCTAGCTTTCTCTCTCCAGAAAATTGTTCACCCAAATTCGTCATCAATCACCTCCTCCCTCTACCCTCCGCCACCAGCCCCGCCTAGCCGACCCTCCGACCGCCGCTGCCGGCGGCCTCGGCCGCCGGGTCTTTTCTCTTTCTGCCCTCACAGCTCGCAGTGATGGCATCACCACATCTTCCTTCTCCGACAACCCAGCCAACCCCTCCCCAAACTCCGGCACCTCTCTCGTTGGACATTGAAAATATATTACAACTTCCAGATTTCCAACAAGCTATCGCGATTCTTGTTGGCAAATATTCTCGCAAAGAAAATGGTGAATCCCTACCATCTACGATCAAATACCCGGCCGGTACCGATGCCAGCCAGTCACTGGAGCCACCTGAGACTCTTCTGGCCGGGAACTCGTGCTCGGATAACACAAACAACCAAACCTTTGTCCCCGAATATCCGGATAATCCAGACAGCAAAATCTCAAGAGCCGACACCTCCGATAAAGAGAACCAAGGTGACTGTCTGGCCCACTCACGATCGACGTCAGCACCGGCTTTGACCGGAAAAATGAATGGCAGTCACCAGGTAATCTTTGGATCTCCGTCGATGTCGGTTTTGGCTTCGGTTCCGTCTTCTCAACCGGGTTCCCCTTCCCTGACCCGCACACATGGAGGCGCACCAATGGTCTTCCCAAACCCTCAGCTCAATAAGACTGGGCCAACACCGAATCCCAACTTACCTCAACCCCAAGCCCATCATCCTTCCTCTCTCGCTATTCTGCCCCAGGCCCATCCCTCTAACCTTTTTAACACTTTGGGCCAAATCCAAACCAGCCCACAACCTGAGACACATATTTTTCCCACCCAAGTCTCCCTTTCTTTGGGTCTTCCGCTGTTTGGGCCCGCCCAATCAACCACATCCCAGACCAACTCCAAGACACTCATATCACAGCCCATTTCCAAGCCCGTTCTCAGTCAGCCCGCCATTCCTCCACAGGCCGACACCAATCAGTCCATAACCGACTCCCCTCAGGCCGCTACCGACATCCCACAGCTGACATTCGCCGACCACCCATCCGCCGGCACTGGACAGCCCGCCACCGACATCCCACAACCTGCCCTCCATTCAGCATCTCTTAACCAACACATGCCCACTAACCTTTGAACCAAATTTGTCCCTCACTCCGACGCAAAACACACCTTCCAATTCCGACCGGCAGGCTCCGTCAACCTAACCGGTGCCGACGCCGGCGACAGCTTGGTCACCGGAAATCATCAACCCGGCGCTACATCCGGCGCTACATTCGGGGCCGTTCCGAAGGCGGTTATTACGGCCGAAATTCTCGGTCCCCGACCAAACTCGTCTTCCCCGGCCGAGCACCTTGTTGGAGTTACCACTGTTGTTGTCAGAAACTCTAATCCGACCACTTTGAATGTGCGTGAAGATGGGGTAATTGCTGAAATCCCAAGCATACCGGACAAGTCCCACGTTTCCAGGCTCCTTCCGAAAGGAACACCGCCGATGGAAGCCGTCACGGTAAACCCTGCTGCGACCGGACCTCTTCAGGGCACGTCCACTGACCCACTATCTTTCCGAGAGGCTATTACGGGGAAGAAAAATGGCGGTACGGGTGCCACCCCTCCGACACCCAAAGATTTTATCTTTGACGGGAATTACGAGCAGGCCTACGGAACCATCATCCGCTCGGAGGGGAACAAAGTGAAGGCCTGATACACTGAAGCTGAATCTGTAGCTCTTGCAGGTAAGCTGGCTAACACCCTGGTATTTAAATTTTCATATGCTATCCCTGCCCCCCGAGATATATCTGCTGGTTTAGGAAAGCTGGGTTTTAAGGGTAGGGTGTCGTCGAAGTGGTATAATTTCAACCACCTCCTAGTGTCTTTTCACCTTCCCGAGGACTATAACGAGGTCTGGCTTAAGACCTCCATTCATTTGTGTAGATGCCCAGCTAGGGTGTTCAAATACTATGCCGGGTTTAACCCAAAGACGGAGGCACCGGTCGTCCCCGTGTGGTGCCGCCTTCCTGGCCTCCCACCCCATCTTTACGACCGTGCTGCCATCACCACACTAGCTAAGTGTATTGGGCAGTCGATTCATATCGACGCCCCGACGGCCCTTCAGACGAGGGCTAACGTGGCGCGATTTTGCGTAGAGATAGATCTGAGAGCTGAGCTCGTCCATGAGATTGAGATAGAACAGGGCTCGGAGTCACTTGTTCAGCGGGTGATCTATGAGAAGATCCCCGCTTTCTGCACCTCGTGCTACCATGTGGGTCATATCGTGGCCGATTGCTACATCAGTGGCAATAAGCCACGGCCTGCTCTCCTGCAGCGCCATCGTGCGACCCAACAGGAAACCTCCACCGGCTGGAAGGACCCGAAGGGAAAGGGCAAAAGCCCTCTCCGTGCGCCCGAGACCCCGAAGGGGTCTAAGGATAAGGGCAAAGCTGTGATTGTCGATACTGCCCAAACTGGGAAGGATGCCCATCCTAACCAACCTAAGCAGTTGGCATTAGTGGGTCCCAAGCCCAAGTCCACGGGCTTTCTTCCTAGACAGACCTTACAGACGGCCTTCAAGGCCAACCACTCCTATTTTGCTATTCTCTCCCCTGAGACAGAGAAGGAGGCTGTTCCTTCCTCTAGCAGGACTCCTAAGATTATCGATATTACACTTCTGGATGACGATGACCTCCTTGGAGACGACATGGACCAGCCGGACACCACACCCAGGAGAGAGTCCATCCACCTAACCGATGATAGCGCGCGCGATGCCGATCCTTTGACCGTGCGCGCATCTAGCCCGGTCCGATCTTCGGATTTGAGAGCTACTGCTGCCACCGCTCCCCCGAAAGGGGATGAGTCGGCCCATCCCCTCCCTGATGGGATTGGGAGCTCGGTCGATCTTATAGCCATCTCCCAGCCTCTTCCTAGCGGCGAGCACCCGAGTGCTCTGCCTGCTGGACCCCTCTTTCACCCATCCCCGAGCAGATATGCGGGCTTAACCGTGCGCAGCATGACGTCTCGTGCGAGAGCTTCGCCTCTAGTGCATTTCTTCCCTTTGACAGACAGGAGACAGCCCCAGAGATGGGGCAACCTGCTAGTGCTGCTATAGGTCAGACTGTCCAGCCAGACGACTCACAGGCCACGAGCACATACCGAGGCAGACAGACCACGAGGTCCAGATCCACGCAGCGCACGACACGGCGGACGATCTCCCCTGCTATTGGACCCTTCCATCGCACGACACGACGGACGATCTCCCCTTATTTAGGTGGCCCAAATCAGCCTCGCCATAGGCGGACTACGTCCGGTGGCTCTTGCGACCATTGATATGTCCATCACATCCATTACGTGGAATGGCCGTGGCCTGGCGAACAGGGCTACTCTCTCTCACCTTCATTCTCTCATTCGTGATCACAGAATCGATTTTGTTGGCTTTATTGAGCCGATGATTCGCACTTCCTCTTTTGACTACTACTTGCGTCGCCTTGGCTTTCACTCGGGCGTGGGTAATATTTCGCACAAGATCTGGTTCTTCCACTCGCGTGACTACACTTGTCGGGTCATCCGCGACACCGATCAGGTGCTTCACGTTGAGCTTTCCGCTGCCCACCTCCCGGAGCCCATCTTTCACACCTTGGTTTATGCCAAGTGTACTAGGGTCGGGCGATATGATCTTTGGGACACCCTGCGTGAGATTGCTGAGAGTATGGAGGGATTGCCATAGATGGTTAGTGGCGATTTCAACATCTTTCTGCATCCCGATGAGCGTGTGGGTGGCCGCACGGACCGGTCACGGGAGATGTGGGATTTTGCTCAGGCGGTGGTGGACTGCGAGTTAATTGACGCTGGATGTGATGGTGAGCCCTTCACGTGGGTGAGGGACGGACTCAAAGAGAGGTTAGACCGTGCATTAGTTTCTGAGGCGTGGTCGAAGGTGTTTGCGGTTACGACTGTCACACACCTTACTCGATTCGGGTCCGACCATTCACCCCTTCTCATCCGGTGCCGGTTTTCGAGCACCCGCCGCCGCTCTTCGTTTAGGTTCCAGAACATGTGGGTTCGCCACCACTCCTTCCACGACACTGTCAGGGATTCTTGGCTTCAGCCGACTGGGCTCTTCGGGATGCGCAATCTCGAGGCGAAGCTCGGCAGACTGCGGCTTCGGTTGAGACAGTAGAACTGGGATGTTATTGGAAACCTCCATTAGCGCCTTGCTGCGGCTCAGAGTGCGCACGCGACGGCTGAGCGGGCCTATGACATGGATCCCACTCCGGAGAATAGGACTGCCATGCACCACTGCCACGCCGAGTACCAGCTCCGACTCCTTATGGAGGAGGACTTCTGGAAGCAGAAGGCGGCTGTTCGCTGGGTGGCCGAGGGCGAGCGGAATACTAGATTCTTCCAGGGCTACGTTAGGCAGAAGCGTGCTAAGTCGTACATCCATAGTATCGAGGCTGATGGGTCATCCTTGACCCAAGAGGCTCAAATTCGGGAGTCGGCTGTTGCTCACTTCCAGACCCTCTTCACCTTTGACAGAGGGTCCCTCGTGGCCCCGACCGCTTCTTTTTTCCCCGCCATCCCTCGTTCGGTTGATCTCATTGGCCTCTGTGAGCTCCCGAGCAGGGAGGAGGTTAGGGATGCTGTATTCGGGATTGATCCCAACAGCGTTTCTGGCCCGGATGGTTTCTCTTCCCTCTTCTATCAGGTCTGCTGGGATCTTGTCGAGACTGACGTTCAGGAGGCGATGTTGGATTTTTTCTCCGGCCACCGGATGCCGGTTTCCTTCACGTCTACCTCTGTCGTCTTGATCCCCAAACGACCCAACCCGAGCTCTTGGTCCGATTACAGGCCCATCAGCCTGTGTAACGTGACCAACAAGCTCATTTCGAAGATTCTTAACGGCCGTCTTTCCCCTCTTCTCCCCTCCCTCATCTCTCCGAACCAGAGTGGATTCGTCAAGGATCGGGTCATTAGTGATAACATCCTTCTGGCCTAGGAGATGATCCACGACATCTCCCGAGCGGACTGGAAGCGGGCTCCGAATATCGCGCTGAAGCTAGACATGGCTAAGGCGTATGATAGGGTTGAGTGGCCGTTTCTTAGGGAGGCATTGGCTAGGATGGGATTCCCTGAGCGTTGGATCAGCTTTGTGGAGGCGTGTGTGGAGCATTGCACGTTCTCGGTCCTGATTAATGGCAGCCCCACCGACTTCTTTCCCTCCTCTAGAGGCCTTAGACAGGGCGACCCCCTTTCCCCTTCCCTCTTCGTTCTTGCGGCAGACTACCTCTCTCGCTGCCTTGACGGCTTCATCGGCGATTCTCCCCATATGACCTATAGCACCCGTGGCTATGGTCCTACCATCTCTCACCTCTCTTATGCGGATGGCATCATTATCTTCACCCGGGCGGATGATGATGGACTGGTCGAGCTTATGCGCCTTTTGGAGCACTATGGCTTGGTCACCGGTCAGCTGGTCAGTGTGCAGAAGAGCACCTTCATCCTTTCATCTGCCACCGTGGACAGGTGGGCTCAGCGGGTCCACGACATTACTGGCTTTGCGCGTGGCGACCTTCCCATTACCTACCTCGGGGTCCCTTTATATAAGGGCAACCTCACGAGAGCGCTCTTTGCGGGCATCAGACAGAGGATGATTGATGGTTGTCGAATCCAACAATAATAAATTCCTGCTTCTAAAAGAACTGTAGTAGTGGTAAGCAGGGTCGTATCCACAAGGATTGGCTAGACAAAGTGTCGATGCAACTATTCATGAAAGAAATAAAAATAAAATGATGGGGGTTTGATGATTTTTATCTAACTAATAAAAATAAAATAAAATAAAATAAAATCTAACTATATACGAAAAGAAAATGGGTGATTAAAAATAGAGAAAATATCCAACCAAAGGAAAAACTCGTAGAAATGATTCAACGATTCGATCACGGATGCAATAATAATTCTCCTACTCTCGATTAAACTGGTTATGGTTATTGGTACGACCTAACAACCTATCCTTCCTTACTTGCTCGATAATCAGGATACGATCTCTAATTATTTCTCCAATTAACAGACAACCCTAAATACGATCATAGGATTTAATCTATCAACAGCATTGAAATCTAGAAGGACCACCAATTCTAGCCAACAAATGCACATGTAGGATCATTTAGACTAGATCATATATCTCCCTAAGCATACAATCGAAAACCCTTAGTAATCAACTATGCTATTTGCCACAAATATTATAACGATCAAACAATTACGGATTTAACCATTCTAAATAACGATATGTGTTTCAACAATCAAACAAATGGCCAGTTTGCATCAACAATCAAAACACAATTGATAATAATCACAAGAGATATATAAATAAAAGAGAAGTAGGGAATATAAATTCAATTAGATCTCACAAATCATAAAGAACCAAGTCTAGAATAATCCTTTGGCTAGAAAAATAAATTAATTATCCATAAACATGGGAGAAGCCTCCCAATTATTCATGAAAAACAAAAGAGAAAAGCAAAAGAAAAAGAAAAGAGAAAAGAAGAGAAGATGACGTGCGTGACGGGAGAGGGAGAAGAAGAAAGAAAAAAAGAGATCAGATCTCAAATAGATCTACAGTCTGGTTTTTAATTAAACCAGTATAATACTAATCCTAGCAGAAAGTACGTAGAAAATAAAGAGATCATTCTCTCTCTAAAATATCCTAATAAAATATAATAGTCCATAAATAAATAAATTCCATAAAGTCTTTTATTTCTCTTTCCAACTCAAGACTCCTTCCTTCTTCTAACTCTTGTAGGAAATTAGCGTGCCCACGCCTTAGCTCAAATTCGTCTCTTTCGCCTTTCAATTATCATAAATTCCAAATTCCGAGATATCCTACATAAATTATAAAATTCAATTAAAAGCAATAAATAAGCTCCAATAAACACCGAAAAGTATGGAAAACATGACAATTAACATGCCAAGAATACAACTTATCAAATCACCCCACACTTAAACGATGCTTGTCCTCAAGCATCAAGTCAAATTCATGTCTCATCTCATAATCATCTCTATCATTCGTTACCAACCCAAAACTATTTTGCACACATCAAAAACATAGCTCAAGAAAGAATCCTCGTTAACCAACATCAATGAATAATCACCTCAACAATTAAATAACTTAAAACACATGAGATTCGACAACTTCTCGCTAGATGCACTCAACGCTCGAATGTGTATAGGCTAAATATGAAGTGTACGCTCAAGTCAAGACAATGAAGGATTTTACCATAAGCTTGCAAATATATCACGCTCGTCCACCCAAGAATCAATATGAATACACAATATCGAAGGGTTTAAATGGGTTGTAATGGAGCTTAGGTAAGGTGGGATAAAAGGACATATTAGGCTAAGAGAATCAAAGCAATCATACAAACTCTTCACAAATGGAGCACATCCCAAAAGAAGTCATTTTGACTGTCTAACTTCACAACATGTATCTAACGTAACGAATAAAATAGCACAATTCTCTTCATTGTCATTCTCTCCATTTTTTTTCTTTTTTTTTTTTTTCTTTTTTTTTCCGATTTTTTCATTTTTTTTATTTTTTTTTTGAGTTTTTTGATTGATATTTTTTTCTTTTTTTTTCAGAGAGAAGACAATAACTAGTAGATGTTAGATAACTAGACATCAAACAAACCACAGTCAAGTCTACACACATAAGCTCATCATGAATACAAAGAATTCATATAATTGCTTCAACTCAAGGTTCAAAGAGGGTATCGACAAAAAAAGGATATTGTGGCTTGTAACGTGCCTAATAGAAAGAAAAGGCTAAGGCTCAAACTTGGCTCACTAGGGGTCTATGTACTGGGTAGGCTTTCAAGAAAAAAGGCTAAAAACAAAGGGCTAATCCTAATACCCTTATTAAGATATCGTGCATCCAAATTCATCAAATGAGTAAACAAAGACGTGCATACCAAAGCAAGTTCTAGAAAAAACCGACTAGTCATGACAACACACAATCAAGGAAATAGAGCATGATATTCAATGTATGCTCATAGGCTCAAATCTCTCAAAATCAAGGTAATATGTGTCGAATCACATGCATTCGTCAGTCAATTAATCATCAAGAATAATCAATCACCAAGTAGCAACAAGGAATCCAAATCATTTTCATATGCAAATAAAATCGATTTTTTTTCACGGATTGGCACCAAATGAATCGAGAATAACCACGAGAGACACAATAAACAAGACTTAACACCTAAGATAATAAATCATCTCCAAAAAACATCTCAACAAAATTATTGCGACTAAAGATAGATATTTACGCATACGCAAAACCAAAATGTCTTAAAGGACACCCCACCCCACACTTAAAAATTGACATTGTCCTCAATGGCAATGGCTCCAACTCAATGCTCAAACAAAATATAGAAAATAAACGCAAGAGAAGTAGAAAACTCCCCTGATTGCGTAGAGCATCTGGTTGCATTTTTCAGCCGGTCGGCTTTGTATGTAGCAGTGGAGAGGGTCACGCTCGCGGTGGTTGGGCTGGTCAGCTAGTCGGTGGTCAGGCAGCGAAGTACAGCCGACTGCGAGCAGATCACTAATGGTTGACGGCCGACGTTGAGCCGGCTTGCTGTGTTATCCAATTTTCTGAGCGGTCAAAGGCGCGGTTGTCTCTCGGATGGCGGTCGACTGGACAAATTAAGCCAGAAAATAATGAGCCGAGCAGATGGAGAATATGGAAAACAGCAGAGGTCGCGCCGGCTTTCTTTCAAGCGTGCTTCCAGGACAATCGGAGATCACACGGTTTAGGGCGTGAAGGGATGAGACGACTTCAGAATATCAGGTAGCAGCGGATCTCGGTTATTGGTCTCCAGCAGTGGATCGAACAGCCCATTTCCTCCGCCAATCGGGTCTGGGCGCGGGATTCCTCACCAAGATTTCGGAACAGGCCATGGTTGAAGATGGTGCAATCCTTCGCGAGAGAAGACCAGAGGAGCGTCATTCCTGCCGCAATTGAATTTTCTGATCGTTCAGCAGCGGTCGTCTCTCGGATTGCGGTCGGTGAGAACTCCACTCGCCGAAAAAAGAACAGCAGGTTCGCCGGGAGAAGAGCAGGGGACCGTCGGGTTGTTGCTACGGCGGTCTCACGGCGTACGGTGGTCAGCAGTCGTGACTAGCCGGATTTTTTTGGTAGGGCGGCGGCGGCGGTTGTCGTAGGGAACAGGACGGTCGCGCGCGGTGGTCGGGTGCGGTGGTTGAGTGACGTGGTCGGCGGAGTGTCGCGGAACAGGAGGAGACTCATGCACGGTGGTCTGAGGAGAAGGGTCGCGCGGCGGTCGTCTCGCGACGTCAGCGGCTCGTCCGGTGGTTGTCTCACGATAATTGAACAGAGAAGAGAAGGGGCGTGGAAATCTGTGAGAGAGAAGAAGTCTATGGCTGGGAGTTGTGCGATTTCTGCGAGAAGAAGAAGACGACTTAGGGCTGGAAAAGAGGAAATAAGATGTTATCCGATTTTTTTTTATTTTCGATCCTTTTTTTTTTTAATTAAAAAAAACTGAACGAATTTGATAGCAGCCTGGACAGATACGAATTCCCCTTAAGGCGTGGCCACGTCTTAAAAAAAATCGTTCCTACTTTAAAATTTCAAAAATCCTATCAAAATTACCAAATACGAACCTAAAAAAAATTAAAATTAAGTATCAAAATAAAAATAAAATTAAATAAAAATTTGGGTTGCCTCCTAAAAAGCGCCTTTCTTTAACGTCTTCGGCTAGACATTATTTTCGGGACTCAACCAATTCCCTTTTTAATTTTTTTCAACTCATGCAAAAGACTTTGTTCTTGATTCTCAATCAAATTCTCAACAATTAATAGTGGCAATTCCAACACCTGCAAAATAAAATATGAATCGTCAGTACGAGTAACAGGTGATATGGTATCAGTTAGAGGAAAGCAATACGATTCATATAAGCTATCTTGAAACTCTAGTGAACTATCAAAGGTTGAATCATTGAAAAGTACAACTTTCAACTTATCCAAACCACTCGAGTCAAGATTTTTTGGCACTTCAAATTCACCAACATCCATAAAATCACTAGGAGACAAATCACTTGGAGATTGAAAAACCACAACTTGTTCAGATTCCTCAATGAATTCTCGCTCTATCTTGGGAGATTTCGTCAACTCTGCAACACAACTCGAGGTATCTACCACCATTTCTGATGACAACTCAACTCGAGATACACTTTCGCTCACTGAGGACACAAGTTGATCCAGTCGATCTGCTAGATTCTTAAGGCTGCTCCTAGTCTCTTGTTGAAACTGTAAAGTACTAAGCGTAAGCGATTTAACAATTTCTTCAAGAGATGTGATCGAACTCGACGGATATTGTTGTTGGGTAGAAAATGATGTAGAGGGCGAGTAATCACCCCACCACTCAGAGTTGCAGCTATCATAAAATCCATCAGAGCTACCTCGTTGCGGCTCTTGAAAATTTCCAACTTGAGAATGCCCTTGAGGTTCATATAGAAATGTTGGGCAAGAACAAGTTGGGTGTTGAGCGTCACCACAAATTCCACAAAACTCAGATTGGCACATGCTTTCCCTGTGATAACCATTTTGCTCGAACTGCTGAGAATAAAACTCCATAAAATATTAGCCTCTTGCACAATAGAATAGTGCACCAAAACACGTCTAATTAGAAACCAATCCCCGGCAACGGCGCTAAAAATTGATGGTTGTCGAATCCAACAATAATAAATTCCTGCTTCTAAAAGAACTGTAGTAGTGGTAAGCAGGGTCGTATCCACAAGGATTGGCTAGACAAAGTGTCGATGCAACTATTCATGAAAGAAATAAAAATAAAATGATGGGGGTTTGATGATTTTTATCTAACTAATAAAAATAAAATAAAATCTAACTATATACGAAAAGAAAATGGGTGATTAAAAATAGAGAAAATATCCAACCAAAGGAAAAACTCGTAGAAATGATTCAACGATTCGATCACGGATGCAATAATAATTCTCCTACTCTCGATTAAACTGGTTATGGTTATTGGTACGACCTAACAACCTATCCTTCCTTACTTGCTCGATAATCAGGATACGATCTCTAATTATTTCTCCAATTAACAGACAACCCTAGATACGATCATAGGATTTAATCTATCAACAGCATTGAAATCTAGAAGGACCACCAATTCTAGCCAACAAACGCACATGTAGGATCATTTAGACTAGATCATATATCTCCCTAAGCATACAATCGAAAACCCTTAGTAATCAACTATGCTATTTGCCACAAATATTAGAACGATCAAACAATTACAGATTTAACCATTCTAAACAACGATATGTGTTTCAACAATCAAACAAATGGCCAGTTTGCATCAACAATCAAAACACAATTGATAATGATCACAAGAGATATATAAATAAAAGAGAAGTAGGGAATATAAATTCAATTAGATCTCACAAATAATAAAGAACCAAGTCTAGAATAATCCTTTGGCTAGAAAAATAAATTAATTATCCATAAACATGGGAGAAGCCTCCCAATTATTCATGAAAAACAAAAGAGAAAAGCAAAAGAAAAAGAAAAGAGAAAAGAAGAGAAGATGGCGTGCGTGACGGGAAAGGGAGAAGAAGAAAGAAAAAAAGAGATCAGATCTCAAATAGATCTACAGTCTGGTTTTTAATCAAACCAGTATAATACTAATCCTAGCAGAAAGTACGTAGAAAATAAAGAGATCATTCTCTCTCCAAAATATCCTAATAAAATATAATAGTCCATAAATAAATAAATTCCATAAAGTCTTTTATTTCTCTTTCCAACTCAAGACTCCTTCCTTCTTCTAACTCTTGTAGGAAATTAGCGTGTCCACGCCTTAGCTCAAATTCGTCTCTTTCGCCTTTCAATTATCATAAATTCCAAATTCCGAGATATCCTACATAAATTATAAAATTCAATTAAAAGCAATAAATAAACTCCAATAAACACCGAAAAGTATGGAAAACATGACAATTAACATGCCAAGAATACAACTTATCAAGATCGACAGAATCTCTGGTTGGTCGCATAGATATCTTTCCTTCGGTGGTCGGCTAGCGCTGATCAAGAGCACTCTTAGCTCTCTTCCGATTCACTAGCTTATGGTCCTCGACCCCCCTAGGTCTACTCTTGACGAGATTGACCAGATTATGGCTCGTTATTTCTTGGGTTATGAGGACGGGTCTGGGAGGGGGAGACGTACTCACTGGGTGAGTTGGGACTCTATCTGCCGCCCCCTCCCCGAGAGTGGCCTTGGCATCTGCCGCCTCAGGGACATTGTTACAACTTTCTCATACAAGCTGTGGTGGCGCTTCAGGGAAGGAAAGTCGCTTTGGGCTCAGTACCTTCGCGGCAAGTACTGCCCTAGACGTGCCAACCACCCTTGTTGGGTCACGGCTGTTGATCATGATAGCACACAGTGGCGGCGCCTCACTAGGGTCGGGAGGCGAGCCCAGGATCACATCTTTTGGGTTTTGGGCGGGGGCGATGTCAGTGTCTGGGATGAGTGGTGGGTAGGTGATAGGTCGTTGTCTAGGGATAGGCAGGTGTCGCATTCCCCCTACCTGATCATGAGCGACCTCTGGACGGACGGGTCGTGGGATAGGGGGAAGCTTGATAGGGAGTTGGGGGCTGGTGCGGGTTTTAGCGAGCAGTTATTAGATCAGATCCAGCAGATCCCTATCTCGGGGGACGGTTCAGATAGCATGAGGTGGAGACTTACATCATCAGGTGTGTTTTCTACTACCTCGGCTTGGGAGCAGATAAGGCTGAGGGATCGGCCTAATATCCTCTTCGGGGCTATCTGGAGTGACCTTTTCACGCCTACTATTTCGGTGTTCCTTTGGCGCCTCTTCTTGCGCCGGATACCTGTCGATACTGTGCTACACGCGAGAGGGATCTCCTTCCCCTCTCGGTGTGTGTGTTGTTCTGAGACTGGACGCCATGAAACTGAGACCTTTACCCACCTTTTTCTAGATAGTGAGATTGTGAGGAGAGTGTGGGAGCATTTTGCCACTTGGACTCATATATCCCTACCCACCACATACAGTTTTTTTGAGCTCCTGAGTTTTTTCTCACAGAGCACACACCTTAGACACGTGGGCTTCCTCATTCCTTGTCTGATCCTTTAGTTCACCTGGACAGAAAGAAATAGTGCGAAGCATAGGAATATTACTTTTATGTTTTCTAACATTGTTTTGCAGGTAGAGAGACACATTTCACTCCTCACCGCATTGGGCAGGCTCACGGCCCGAGACTGGACAGGCTGCACACCACCGCATCGCTACATGGTGGCCCCACCACCGCCTGTTCGACCTCCACGGGCCAGAGCTGTTGTTTGGCTTCGACCTGACTCTCCGTGGGTCAAGCTGAACACTGATGGCTCCTTCGATCGCCACACTGGACTTGCCGGAGGAGGAGGTTTGATTCGGGACCATAGCGGCGCCCTCATCACCGCCTTCCATGCGTCCATTCAGGCCTCCTCGAGCTACGATGCAGAGATTCAGGCACTACAGATTGGCCTTCAGATTGCTGTCCATCTCTCTAGTCATATATGGATCGAGCTGGATGCTGCGGCTGTCGCTACCCTCCTGACTTCGGGCCATCAGGGCTCGTGGCAGATCCAGCACCCGCTTCTGCGCATCAGAGATCTACTTCAGTCAGTCCATCACAGGATCACGCACATTTTCTGTGAGGGGAACAGACCGGCTGATTACCTGGCCAGCCTTGGCGCCACCATACCAGGCACACATACATTCCAGACCGACACTGCTCCACTTCGCCTTCGCACTCTTGTACGGATGGAACAGCTTGGATATCCAGCGTTCCGCTTTCACTAGTTTAGGATTTCTATTTTCATTAGTATAGACATGTATCTCGGGCATCTGTTAGCCCGAAGATCGACTTATATTGTAGTTTTTGTTTCTTTTTCATTTTTCGGTTTTTCTTTCTTGTTTTTCTTTTGTTTTTGTTTTTGATTGTCAGACTATGTAGACCTTTGTATCTAGTTCGTTGACATTTTGGGCTCCCGTTTTTGGGGCCCTGATCTATGCACAGGTTGGGGATCCAGCCCAATCCCCCGTCCTTCCGGGGCGTTGTTTGATTAAAAAAAAACATAGCAACAAAACTCAACTAAACCCCTCCTTTTTCTTCTTTTAGCTCGCTTTTATGGCGCCTCCTAACCCCTCTTTACCGTCAAATCCCGCCTCCTACCACCCAAGATCCGCCCGTCATTCCGCCGGAAATTCTCAACATTTTTAAGCTTCCAGAATTCCAACAAACTATCGCGGCTATTCTTGGCAGAAGCTCGAATTTGGATGTCGGGAATATTCAACCTTTTGTGGCAAAAAACCCGTGTAAATCCGACGGTGATAATTCAGATCCGCGTCCGATAGTCCAATGGCCGGTTGATTTTGGAACAAGGCCGTCGAATAATGACTCGCCGATCATCCCTAGCTCATCCCTTGAAGAAGTTGCTACAGCGAACTCGATTGCTATCGGGACCTTGTCTGATCATAGAGAAAACCTACTTGGCCAAACATTATCTCCATTACCTGGGCCCAATTCGGCTTCAACTAGGTCAGGCCCACTTATCTTGCATTTCCATTCTCTTCCTTCTCAGCCCACTTCTCTGACCTCTTACCTGGGCCCGCTTCTCGGCTCCCAACCTATAACCCAACCTCAGCCCACCAATCAACCCACCCAACTGAGCCCGGTCTTGGGCCTCTCCATTCTTGGGCCCGCTCAGAATAACATCTCCCTTCCCATAACTCAGCCCACCGTCCATGCCAATTCCAAGCCCACCTCCACAATTAATCACCCCACACAGCCCGCCATCACCCCTCAGCATCTTCCCCAGATCACTATCACACAGACATCTCCTCAGCCCGCCACTCTTGCCGCCGCCACCACCCAACCGGCCGACACAGTTCACCGGACTATCGCCGGAACCGGTGCTACCGCGGCCACCGAAGAAAGTCGACCGACCGACTCTACACCGGGGGATGTCTCGGAAGCTTCTTTTTCGGCCGGAATCTTCGGACCTCGGCCACGATCACCTTCTTCGACCGAACAACTCGCAGAAATAACCTCCGCTGCTGCCGGGGAACCTAAACCAGACGTCTTATATGTGTGTGAAGACGGTGTAGTTCTTGCGGGCCCAAGCTCGACGCCCGTGCCCATTCCTCCGGACTTCCCACAAACGGGACACCACCGATGGGAGCCACCACGGCCATCCCCTCTGCAGCCGGGTCTCTCCCGGACACCTCCACTGCCCCGCTTTCCTTCTGGGAGGTTATTACGGGAAAGAGAGATTGTAACGCCCTGTTTTATTTTAAATAATTTACCGAATTTATTTATAAAAATCAGAGTTTATTTTTCGCAAAATCCCAATTAAAACTTTAACACTCAACGAGCGCTACTTAAACAACTAAAACAAATACACATTTACACAAATAAAATTTAACAGTTCAAAATAAAATTTCAAGTTATCCATAAACTTCAAACCAGTCATGCATAATAAAATATTTCAACATGTTCGAAATAAATAAAGCGGAAGCACAAATATTCAAAGTTAAACAAATGGTCTATCAAGATAATAGAAAGAAAAGCGAAAGCACAATCCAACGACCACCACTCGATCGTCCCTTGCTGCCGTCGCCAACCATGCTCAACCTAAAAGGATAGGAAGAGGAACAAGAGGACAGAAAAGTAAATGGAGGTGAGTACAACCATCATACTCACCACTACCGCACAGTATATTTCGCATA
The DNA here is from genome assembly GCA_008636005.1 of Striga asiatica. Classification (NCBI taxonomy): domain Eukaryota; kingdom Viridiplantae; phylum Streptophyta; class Magnoliopsida; order Lamiales; family Orobanchaceae; genus Striga; species Striga asiatica. Next base: position 89,002 of record BKCP01004494.1, on the reverse strand, counting down.
AAGATCCATAACCATAAATAATGTATGCATAAAATCCAGATCTAACTCCCTATTAGGCCCTATCGCAAACCTCCTATGTACATACAACAAACCTTCCGACCAGACATCGGCAAGGATGTAACTGGAAGCACTCCCACCCCGGATGCAACGGACATATGATATTATCCAGGAGACAGTGAAGTTGAAATACCCCTCCGCTTTACACGGATTCGGGCGTTCAGACAATCCCCTCCGCTCTTCACGGATTCGGGCGCCCACCTCCGGGATACAACGGGCAGGTGACTTCCACTAATTATGCATTCATCAAAGGCACTACCGTCAGGACACTTAGACTAGGGTTCTCACGCATACAGAAGCCATCGCGACAAACATTTATACGAAATAACAAGTGCGATAAATGTAGATTCAACATAAATGAACCCACCTGGCAGCGTTCGGAATTAACACAACAAGGGTTGGCGGCGAGGTCGACTCGTCAAACACCTACATTTTTTAAAATAGTCTTATCAAAGACTATTCCATAATTGCTAAGCCCAACTAAGTTCATATAATCATTTAAACACGCATCAAAGCAAAAGAAAACACATTTTCGAAAATATCACATAAGTTTTAAAAACTTGACCCGGGCAGCGTTTTTAAAATCGACATAGCTCTCAGCATATAACTCATATGAACATGAATCAAGTTGCATTGGAATCCTAAGACATGAAACTACAACTCTCATGAAGACACGGAAAGCAAACAAGGTCATTTAATAGGTAATAAATCAACAAAACATTAAAATTTCAGTCACAGTCCAAAATGGAAAATTAAACTTGATCAGGTTTCAGTAATTACTATCTAACTGGGGCTACAGGAATGCTATTAATGAAATAAAAAATCCACATAATAGGAAACTCAAATGTCTACAACATTATTGATGATCACATTGGCAAATAATCACATTATCAATGAGTTTAAACACAAAACATGAGATTCAGAAAACCTGTCAGGATTTGATATATGACATGGACAGCACCTCAGTTCTTAACACTTATCTAGAGCTACATACCTCTAAATGATATGGTTCAAATCTCAAATTAAACCTTAAGCATGCCTCTAAAACTTTCATTTAGAACACAGAAGCATTTAATATCATTCTGATACGATAAAATCAGTTCACATTCCATATGAGATGTCTGCCAAAGTAATAAGTCACAACTCATGCATGTCTAACTTCATACGAGCACAACTCGAGCTACAGAGCACGTATCGACATGAAATTTATCTCATTTGAAAATTAAGAAACATATCTATAACTTTTATGAAGATTATATTCTTATAAGAGCACATTACGATATGATTAACAGGTCATATATCAAACACATACATGCTGCCGGGCAACAGGAAAACTGGACGCACACAAATCTTGAAAAAATCATAACTTTATCGATATAGCTCGGAATCGAGAAATTCCAAAGCCCAAGTTTAGAAAAATGAACATACTACATTTCATGTGAAGACTACATTTTCAAATAACCAGTCTCCGACAGCTTAAAATGCGGCACAACAGATCGGCGAAAAACGTATTTTCACATAAAATACTAATGAATACAGAACGGATGGTTCGAAACTCGACCACGATCAATATACTTTCTCGACAGCAAATAAATGAGCACATTGAGGTTCAACACAACAACAACATGATATTCAGTTTAACAAGGTCACGAGCAGAACACGATAAACAAAACGACATATACGAGACGGTAAGCCATTCGAAATAAATCCGACTTCAAACAAGAATTCAATAACACGTATGATATATATATATATATATATATATATATATATATATATATATATATATCATGTAATATACGAACACGACCGGAATCACGAGAGGGTTCGAATGAGTTACCCTCTTTAGAAAATTCACGAACTAACGGAGGAAAAACGAACCGAACGACGGCTCGGCCGAACGGGTCGGAAGTTGGCTAGTGAACAAGACTCGGATCGCGGCGTTGCAGCTGCGTGGTGGAGGAGGGCCCGCCGGACTGAACAGAGCTCGCCGGAGGAAGAGACCTTGTGAACGGAACTCGCCGGAAAAAGCTTCGCGGCTACTGGTTCACGTCGGGGAAGAAGTCTCTTCAAAAAGTGACGAGCGGTTGATCGTCGGCGATGCTTCATCTCACAGAGGAGGAGTGGTTGAGGATGAGTCGTCGCTGCTGCTGGTCGCGAGCTCGTCGGGAAGGTCACCGGGGTTGCTGTTCGGACGGAGATCTCTGGTTCATTGTTCACGGCGACGCTGCGCGAACGGAAATCGCCGGAGCTGCTACGGCATGTACGCGGATGGGGAAAGAGGAAGCTGATGGCGATGATGATGATGCTAAGGATGAGGATGATGGGATCGGGATGGATCAGAGAAAGAAATGACTTGAGAACAGGTTTTTAAAACAGGAAGGAACATGATAGGAAGAGCTATTTTCGGATCAAGATGCTCTTCTTCACGTGAAAAGGCTATAGAGACATATGATGTATGTAAATTGAGAGGAAGAAAATGTATTATTTAACATAATAAATATGTTAGTTTGACTATTCCATTGCAAGAACTACACACGAACCGGGTTTTTGTTCACGCGGTTATACTCGGACTCGATTAATCACACGATAAATTAATAAAAATCAAAAAATATTTTATTTAATACATACATTATTTTAAAATAAAAATATTAATAATAATAATCTCAATTAATCCACTTCTAGAATAAACGGACCAGAATAAAATTTTAACACTAGCCCGATTACTGAATAGAATTTAACAAAGAATATAATTATATTATCCACCTAATAATATAATATATATAATCACATAATCAAAGAAAATCAGAAAAATCTAATATTCAAATAGGGCATTACAAAATAAATGCCAAATAATAATATCCAATTATTCCGGAACAAATGGGGCGCTACAGAGATGGAGGCACGGGCGCCTCGCGTCCGACAAAAAAGGATTTCACCTTTGATGGGGGATATGAGCACGCTTGCGGAACCATTATCCGCTTGGAAGGAAACAAGGTGAAGGCCCGATTCACTGAAGCCGAATCTGACACTCTTGTCGGTAAGTTAGCTAACACCCTGGTTTTTAAGTTTTCTTATGCTATCCCTGCCCCCCGAGATATATCTGTTGGATTAGGTAATTTGGGTTTTAAGGGTAGAGTGTCGTCTAAATGGTATAATTTCAATCACCTCCTAGTCACTTTTCATCTCCCCGAGGACTACAATGAGGTTTGGCTTAAAACCTCGATTCATCTATGTGGATGCCCAGCTAGGGTGTTCAAGTATAATGTAGGGTTTAACCCGAAGACGGAGACGTCAGTTGTGCCCGTGTGGTGACGTCTTCCCGGCCTCCCAACCCACCTTTACGACCGTGCTGGCATCACTACGCTTGCTAAGTGTATTGGACAACCGATTCGTATTGACGCCTCGACGGTCCTTCAGTCGAGGGCTAACGTGGCATGATTTTGTGTAGAGATAGACCTCAGAGTTGAGCCCGTCCATGAGATTGAGATTGAGCAGGGCTCGGAGACCTTTGTTCAGCGGGTAATCTATGAGAAGATCCCCGCGTTCTGCACCTTGTGCAGTCATGTGGGACATATTGCGGCTGATTGCTACATTAGTGGCAATAAGCCACGGCCCACACTTCCGTAGAGCCACCGTGCGACTCAGCCAGGGCCCGCCACCGGCCGGAGGGACCCGAAGGGAAAGGGCAAAAGCCCTCTCCGTGCGCCTGTGACCCCGAAGGGGTCTAAGTATAAGGGCAAGGCTGTGATCGACGCCACTGCCCAAACTGAGAAGGACGCTCATCCTAACCAGCCTAAGCAGTTGGCCATAGTAGGGCCCAGCCCAAGTCCACGGGCTTTCTTCCCAGACAGACCTTACAGTCGGCCTTCAAGGCCAACCACTCGTACTCTGCTATTCTCTCCCCAGAGGCAGAGAAGGAGGTTGTGCCTTCCACCAGTGGCCCACCTAGGATTACGGACCTTACGCTTCTTGACGATGACGACCTCCTTGTAGACGATATGTGCCTTCCACCAGTGGCCCACTTATCTGATGACAGTGCGCGCGATGCTGGTCCTTTGACTGTGCATGCCTCTAGCCCGGACCGCTCTCTGGATCAGAGGGCCACTGTCGTCACCGCTTCCCCGAAAGAGGGATGAGTCGGCTCATCCTCTCGCTGCTGAGATTGGGAGCTCGGCTGAGCATATAGCCAGCCCCCATCCTCCCTCTGGCGGCGAGCACCGGAGTGCTCCTCCTATTGGATCCTCTCTTTCACACATCCCCGAGCAGGCATGCGGTCTTAACCGCGCCCAGCATGACGTCTCGTGCGAGAGCTTTGCCTCTAGTGCCTTCGTTCACTATGACAGACAGGAGACAGCCCCGGAGGTGGGGCAAACCGCTAGTGCCGCTCCTGGTTAGACAGCCCAGCCAGACGACACATAGGCCACGAGCACCTACCAAGGCTGGCAGTCCACGAGGACGAGAGCCACGCAGCGCACGACACGACAGAATGGCCGTGGCCTGGCGAATAGGACCACTCTCACTCACCTCCACTCTCTCATTCGTGATCACAGACTTGATTTTGTTGGCTTTATTGAGCCGATGATTCGCACCCCTTCTTTTGACTACTACTCACATCGCCTTAGCTTTCACGCGGGCGTGGGTAACATTTCGCATAAGATCTGGTTCTTTCACTTGCGTGGCTACACTTGTCGGGTCCTCCGTGGCACCGATCAGTTGCTTCACGTAGAACTTTCTGCTGCCCACCTCCCAGAGCCCATCTTTCACACCTTGGTCTATGCCAAGTGTACTAGGGTCGGGCGATATGATCTTTGGGACACCCTGCGTGAGATTGCTGAGAGTATGGAGGGATTGCCATGGATGGTTAGTGGTGATTTCAACATCTTTCTGCATCCCGATGAGCGTGTGGGTGGCCGTTCGGACCGGTCACGGGAGATGTGGGACTTTGCTCAGGCAGTGGCGGATTGTGAGTTAATTAACGCTGGATGTGATGGTGAGCCCTTCACGTGGATGAGGGACGGATTCAAAGAGAGGCTTGACCGTGCCTTGGTTTCTGAGGCGTGGGCGAAGGTGTTTGCGGTTACGACCGTCACACACCTTACTCGATTTGAATCTGACCATTCACCCCTTCTCATCCGGTACCGATTTTCGAGCACCCCCCGCCGCTCCTCTTTTAGGTTCCAGAACATGTGGATTCGCCACCACTCCTTCCACGACACTGTCAGGGATTCCTGGCTTCAGCCAACTGGGCTCTTCGGGATGCGCAATCTCGAGGCGAAGCTCAGCAGACTGCAGCGTCGGTTGAGACAGTGGAACTGGGATGTTTTTGGAAACCTTCATCAGCGCCTTTCTGCGGCTTAGAGTGCGCACGCGACGGCTGAGCGGGCCTATGACCTGGACCTCACTTCGGAGAATAGGACTGCGATGCATCGCTGCCACGCCGAGTACCAGCTCTGACTCCTTATGAAGGAGGACTTCTGGAAGCAGAAGGCGGCCGTTCGCTGGGTGGCCGAGGGCGAGCGGAATACTAGGTTCTTCCAAGGCTACGTTAGGCAGAAGCGTGCTAAGTCGTACATCCATAGTATCGAGGCTGATGGGTCATCCATGACCCAGGAGGCTCAGATTCGGGAGTCGACTGTTGCTCACTTTCAGACCCTCTTCACCTCTGACAGAGGGTCCCTCATGGCCCCGACCGCTTCTCTTTTCCCCACCATCCCTCCTTCGCTCGATCTCATTGGCCTCTGTGAGCTCCCGAGTAGGGAGAAGGTTAGGGATGCTGCCTTCGGGATTGATCCGAATAGCGTTTCTGGCCCGGATGGCCTCTGCTCTCTCTTCTACCAGGTCTGCTGGGATTTAGTCGAGACTGACGTCAAGGAGGCAATGTTGGATTTTTTCTCCGGCCACAGGATGCCGGATTCCTTCACGTCTACCTCTGTCGTCTTGATCCCCAAAAGACCCAACCCGAGCTCTTAGTTTGATTACAGGCCCATTAGCCTGTGTAACGTGACCAACAAGCTCATCTCGAAGATTCTTAACAGCCGACTTTCACCCCTTCTCCCCTTCCTCATCTCTCCGAACCAGAGTGGCTTCGTCAAGGATCGGGTCATTAGTGATAACATCCTTCTGGCCCAGGAGATGATCCACGACATCTCCCGTGCGGATTGGAAGCGGACTCCGAATATCGCGCTGAAGTTGGACATGGCTAAGGCGTATGATAGGGTTGAGTGGCCGTTTCTTAGGGAGGCACTGGCTAGGATGGAATTTCCTGAGCATTGAATCAGTTTTGTGGAGGCGTGTGTAGAGCACTGCACGTTCTCGGTCCTGGTTAATGACAGCCCCACCGACTTCTTTCCCTCTTCTAGAGGCCTTAGACAGGGCGACCCCCTTTCCCCTTCCCTTTTCGTTCTTGCGGCCGATTACCTCTCTCGATGCCTTGACGGCTTCATCCGCGACTCTCCTCATATGACCTATAGCACCCGTGGCTATGGTCCTCCCATATCTCACCTCTCTTATGCAGATGACATAATCATCTTCACGCGGGCGGATGATGATGGACTAGTCGAGCTTATGCGCCTTCTGGAGCACTATGGCTCGGTCACCGGTCAGTTGGTTAGTGTGCAGAAGAGCACCTTCATCCTATCCTCTTCCACCGTGGACAGGTGGGCTCAGTGGGTCCACGACATTACTGGCTTTGCGCGTGGCGACCTTCCCATTACCTACCTTTGTGTCCCTTTATATAAGGGCAACCTCACGAGAGTGCTCTTCACGGGCGTCAGGCAGAGGATGATCGACAGGATCTCTGGTTGGTCGCATAGACATCTTTCTTTCGGTGGTCGGCTTGCGCTGATCAAGAACACTCTTAGCTATCTTCCGATTCACTTGCTTATGGTCCTCGACCCCCCTAGGGCTACTCTTGATGAGATTGACCAGATTATGCCTCGTTATTTTTGGGGTTACGAGGACGGTTATGGGAGGGGGAGACGTACCCACTGGGTGAGATGGGACTCTATCTGCTGCCCCCTCCTCGAGGGTGGCCTTGGCATCCGCCGCCTCAGGGACATTGTTACAGCCTTCTCTTACAAGCTGTGGTGGCGCTTCAGGGAGGGAAAGTCGCTTTGGGCTCAGTACCTTCGCGGCAAGTACTGCCCTAGATGTGCCAACCACCATTGTTGGGTGACGGCGGTTGATCATGATAGTAGACAGTAGCGACGCCTCACTAGGGTTGGTAAGCGCGCCCAGGATCACATCTTCTGGGTTTCGGGCGAGGGCGATGTTAGTTTCTGGGATGAGTGGTGGGTAGGTGATAGGCCGTTGTCTAGGGATAGGCAGGTGTCGCATTCCCCCTACCTGCTTGTGAGCGACCTCTGGACGGACGGGTCGTGGGATAGGGGGAAGCTAGATAGGGAGTTGGGCTCTGGTGCGGGTTTTAGCGAGCATTTATTAGATCAGATCCCGCAGATCCCCATCTCGGGGGACGGTTCAGATGGCATGAGGTGGAGACTTACATCATCGGGTGTGTTTACTACTACCTCGGCTTGGGAGCAGATCAGGCTGAGGGATCGGCCTAATCTCCTCTTCGGGGCCATCTGGAGTGACCTTTTCACCCCTACCATTTCGATTTTCCTTTGGCGCCTCCTCTTACGCCGGATACCCGTGGATATTGTACTACACGCGAGGGGGATCTCCTTCCCCTCTCGGTGTGTGTGTTGTTTTGAGACTGGTCTCCATGAGACCGAGACCTTTACCCACCTTTTTCTAGAGAGTGAGATTGTGAGGAGAGTGTGAGAGCATTTTGCCACTTGGACCCATATATCTCTACCCACCACAGACAGTTTCTTTGAGCTCCTAAGTTTTTTCTCACAGAGCACACACCTTAGACACGTGAGCTTCCTCATTCCTTGTCTAATCCTTTGGTTCACCTGGACGGAAAGGAATAGTGCGAAGCATAGGGATATTACTTTTATGTTTTCTCACATTGTTTTGCAGGTGGAGAGACACATTTCACTCCTCATAGCATTGGGCAGGCTTACGGCCCGAGACTGGACTGGCTGCACGCCACCACACCGCTACATGGTGGCCCCCCCACCGCCTGTTCGGCCCCCTCGACCCAGAGCTGTTGTTTGGCCTCGACCCGAGTCTCCATGCGTCAAGCTGAACACTGATGGCTCTTTTGATCGCCATACCGGAGCTGCCAGAGGAGGAGGCTTGATCTGGGACCACAGCGGTGCCCTCATCACTGTCTTCTACGCGCCCCTTCAGGCCTCCTCGAGCTACGACGCAGAGATTCAGGCATTACAGATTGGCATTCATATTCAGCACCCGCTTATGCGCATTAGAGCTCTACTTCGGTCTGTCCATCATAGGATCATGCACATTTTCCGTGAGGGGAACATACCTGCTGACTATCTTGCCAGCCTTGGCGCCACCATACCAGACCCACATACATTTCAGACCGACACTACTCCACTCCGCCTTCGCACGCTTGTTTGGATGGACCAGCTTGGATATCCATCATTCCGCTTTCAGTAGTTAGGTTTTTGTTCTCATTTGATTAGACCTTTATTTCGGGCATCTGTTAGCCCGAAGAGAGACTCTATTTTGTTATTTCCTGTCTTTTCGCATCTTTTTTAGTGAGACTCAAAAAAAATAAAAAACCTAGCAGCAACGGACAACTAACCTAGCAATTAAAGACAACTAACCTAGCAACTACAAGCAAATAACCTAGCAACTAAAGACAACTAAACTAGCAACTACAAGTAAATAACCTAGCAACTACATATGCATCTTACAAGAACTATTTGTCCACCAGAAATCAAATAAACACCAACCTGAACAAAATCATCAGACATCTTCTTCTGTTTTGGTTTTAATGAGTCTAATAGCAAGATTTCCATACGATTAGCAACAAAACCTCGGCCAAAATCACCAATTTTTATCTCAGCAATGGTTCTCTTGCGCAAGAGCTCACAGTTCCAACCAACAAAGGAAGGGATACTCCTTGTAACTTCACGATTTATAAAAACCAGCTGATCAACGTATAAAACCTGCATTTTGAAAACATATATAATATATATATATATATATATATATATATATATAAAACTGGAATATAAATAAATTGATTAAGAATAATATAGAAATAAATTCTTACAATCTGAAAAAGAAGAGGCCCATTAAAAGCAGTCCTGTTGCTCTTTTCCCATTTCAGTCTTTTTGTAATCAGACTTTGAAGAGTGTATTCAGCCCAATCCAGCTCAGAAACAGATGTTATGTCAGTAATGGACTTGAAGAAAAGAGGGTTGACATAACCAACAGAAATTGATCCAATGATCAAAGCATCAACCAAAGCAGCAAAATGACAACAAAACATTTCACCACCATCATCACACTGCAACATTTCCTTGTTGACATAGTCGGCATTGATTTTATCAAAAGATTTTTGAAACTTACTCCTCTAATTATTCAACAGCTCACAGTCTTCAGACTTATTCTTTAATTGAATAGGATTCTCCCCTCTCGGCAAGCCTAATACCTTCTCAACATTAACAACATCAATGTGAATGTTTCCCTCACTAAAACGCAATACAGAGCTAAATGGGTCAAAATTATCCAGCACCCAGTAAGATAAATGGGTTGGAATCTCTTCGATTTTGAGATGCAGCAAATATCCAAACCCCATTTTTTCTACTGCTCTTTTCTGGTCATCATTGAGTTGAGCAATAGCTTCAACCAGAACTTTTGGAGAACAACGTGTTGACAGCTTGGGTAAACGAACATTAGGCTGCCGTTCACGAGCTTGACACACAGGAGGGCGAGATGAATTAGTCAGCAAAAGAATATCATCTTTCCCCGGACGCTCATTTGGCATAGACATTTATTCAAATTAAACTGAGTTAAAAAAAAAAAAAAAAATGTCAACTATATAGAACAAACCTTGCATCAGCAGAGAAGTAGCCTTGCAAGTAAGATTGCAACTAGATATAATTAACCTAGCAACAAAAGACAACTAACCTAGCAGCATCAGACAACTCACCTAGCAGCAACAGACAACTAACCTAGCAGCATCAGATAACTAACCAGCAGCATCAGACAACTAACCTAGCAGCATCAGACAACTAACCTAGCAACAAAAGACAATTAACCTAGCAGCATCAGACCTACTTCGGTCTGTCCATCACAGGATCACGCACATTTTATGTGAGGGAACAGACCTGCTGACTACCTTGCCAGTCTGGGTGCCACAACACCAGATTCCCATACGTTTCAGACCGACACTGCTCCACTCCGACTTCACACGCTTGTACGGATGGACCAGCTTGGATATCCATCTTTCCGCTTTCAGTAGAGGAGGCTTATTGCTTTCATTAGATTAGGCTTTTGCTTCCGGGCACCTGTTAGCCCGATAACTAACCTAGCAACAACAAAAGATAACCAAGCCCAGGATCACATTTTTTGGGTTTTGGGGGTTGGCGAGGTTATTTTCGGGGATGAGTGGTGGTTAGGTGAAAGGCCGTTGTCTAGAGATAGGCAGGTGTCGCACTCCCCCTACCTGCTTGTGCGCGACCTTTAGACGGACGGGTCGTGGGATAGGGGGAAGCTTGATAGAGAGTTGGGCTCCGGGGCGGGTTTTAGTGAGCAGTTATTAGATTGGATCTAGCAGATACCCATCTCGGGGGACGGTTCGGATGGTATGAGGTGGAGACTTACATCATCGGGTGTGTTTTCTACTACCTCGGCTTGGGAGCTGATCAGGCTGAGAGATCGGCCGAATCTTCTCTTTAGAGCCATCTGGAGCGACCTTTTCACCCCTACCATATCTGTTTTCCTTTGGCGCCTCCTCTTTTGCCGGATACCCTTGGACACTTTGTTACATGCGAGGGGGATCTCCTTCCCCTCCCGATGTGTCATGAGACCGAGACCTTTACTCACCTTTTTCTAGAGAGTGAGATTGTGAGGAGAGTGTGGGAGCAGTTTGCTACTTGGACTCATATATCCCTACCCTCTACAGGCAGTTTTTTTGAGCTCCTGAGTTTTTTCTTACAGAGCACACACTTTAGACACGTGAGCTTCGTCATTCCTTATCTGATCCTTTGGTTCACCTGGACGGAAAGGAATAGTGCGAAGCATAGGGATATTACTTTCTTGCTTTCTCACATTGTTTTGCAGGTGGAGAGACACGTTTCGCTCCTCACAGCGTTGGGCAGGCTTTCTGCACGTGAGTGGACAGGCTGCACGCCACCGCACCGCTACAGGGTGGCTCCCCCTCCGCCTGTTCGGTCCCCTCGGCCCAGAGCTGTTGTTTGGCTTCGACCCGAATCTCCTTGGCTCAAGCTGAACACCGATGGATCTTTCGATCGCCATAGCGGTACTGCCGGAGGAGGAGGCTTGATCCGGGACCACAGTGGAGCTCTTATCACCGCCTTTCACACATCCCTTCAGGCATCCTCAAGCTACGATGCAGAGATTCAGGCATTACAGATTGGCCTTCAGATTGCTGCCGACCTCTCTAGTCATATTTGGATTGAGCTGGACGCAGCGGCTGTCGTCACCCTCCTGGCCTCGGGTCATCAGGGCTCGTGCCATATCAGCACCCACTTATGTGCATTAGAGATCTACTTCGGTCTGTCCATTACAGGATCACACACATCTTCCGTGAGGGGAACAAACCTGCTGATTACCTTGCCAGTCTTGGCACTACCATACCAGACACGCTCACGTATCAGACCTACACTGCTCCACTCCGTCTTCGCACGCTAGTTTGGATGGATCAGCTGGGATATCCATCGTTTCGATTTCAGTAGATTAGGTTTCTAGTTTTGGTCTTCTTAGACCATCTATTTATTCTGGGCACCTGTTAGCCCGATGACAGACCTTGTTCTATTTTCATTTTCTGTTTTCGTTTATGTTTGGATTGTGAGACTATGTTGACACTTTGGAACCCAGTTTCCGGGTCTTGATCTATGTACAGGTTGGGGCTCCTGCCCAATCCCCCGCCCTTCCGGGGCGTTGTTTGTTTTAAAAAAAAAAAAAAAAAAAAACCTAGCAACAACAGACAACTAACCTAGCAGCATCAGACAACTAACCTAGCAAACAACAGACAACTAACCTAGCAGCAACAGACAACTAACCTAGCAGCAAAGGACAACTAACCTAGCAGCAAAAAACAACTAACTTAGCAAACAACAGATAACTAACCTAGCAACATAGACACTTAACCTTGCAACTAAACATCGATAACCTAACAACTCAGACACACAACCAACAGAACGCTAAAAATACGGATGATATATACTTTTATACATGGATTTACTTAAAAAAACCTAACACAGGTCATAAAAAATAACCAAAACCTATTACTTTAATCTATTAAATGAAAGAATGAAAAAACCTAAAATCGAAAAAGTGATTACAAACAAAAACAACAACAAAAATACTCACCGATTAAGATGAGAATCTGCGAGAATAGACTCCGAACGATAAAACAGAAACAGAAATTGAGACGAAAAGAAAAATCGAAATCGCAAAATGGAAGAGAAGCAAAGAGCAAATGCGAAAATGAAAGCGGGAGATGGAAAGTAAAGTAGAGATGAAAGATGAACCGCCCGCAAAATGTTAATTAATGTAATAAATTAATTCTGAACGTTAGATTAGATGAGGAGTGAACGGACGAGATCAGGTCTCACGTCCTCACTTTTAAAAAGCGAGCGCATCTGAACCATTCCCTATACACACATACACAAACACACACACACACACACACACACACACACACATATATATATATAGATAATAGATAATGAGAAAAATAAATAATGAAAGAAATAAGAATACGGCTGGACCATCGGATCAATAAAGCCAACGATCATGATCAAGTCAAATTTTAATAAATGAAGTCAAACATTAATGGCAATCTTGTAAATAATTTTACATATCATTGTCAAATATTAGCATTTGTCCACTCACTGGGGGTAAATCAGATATTACACAATTTAAATTGACCCCACCACTACCCCACTATCATTCTCTCTATCACACAAACTCTCTCTCTCTCTCTCAGACAAACACACACTTACACACACCTTAAGAAATAAAATACGCACAGATCTGTGAACAGAAATCTCACGCATGCACACAACGGGACAAGCGACGGAAAACAATGCCGCCACCGGCTGTCGTCAGCGCCGCCGCCGAAAGAATCTCCGATCAAGTCACGCTCGACAGCAGCCCGCTGCCGTATGTGGTGAAACTCTCCGTTCCGGCACTGTACGCGACAGAGGTGGACGACCGGGAAAATCGTCGGTCGTGTGGTCCTCGACGCCAGAAGTTGTCTTTGAGGCTTGACGGGCTGCGCCAGCATCGGAGGTGGTGGAGGAGAGGAGCGACGCTGTGGCATTCTGCTGGTGCCGAGGTTGCAGTGGCGGTGGAGCATGGAGATCCGGCGGCGGCTGTGGGGCAGGGAGGCTCCGGCTGCGGATTCAGATAATAAGAGGCGGCGGAGGAGGTGACTGAGGTGTTGATAGAATGAGGGCTTCTTTTTTAATAAGACAAGGCTCAAGGACTTGCATGCAAATTGAAAAAGTTAAAATATTTTAATTTAGAACATGGGTTAAAAATGTAATTTATTAAAATTTAATAAATGCACTATATTAATGAGCAAATTGCACATTATTGTATGTATAAATGCATATTAAAATACTAGTATTTCTTTACACGAAATTATTAAATCTTTATAAAAATTATTAAAATTTTATAATATGCACAATATTGATAAGTAGATTGCACAATAGTGTGTGTACATAAGCACATTAAAAATATATCATATTTATACGAAATTATTAAATCCTTATAAAAATTATTAATATTCTTTAATGCACAATACTGATAAATAGATTGCACAATAGTGTGTGTACATATGCACATTAAAAATATATCATATTTATATGAAATTATGGAAGTGTAACCGCATAAGCAAT
>BKCP01004494.1:45704-64266 GCA_008636005.1 Striga asiatica | reverse complement strand
TATATATATATATATATAGGGGGCGGATCAAATGAGACCAGCTCTTAAAATGCGCCCAGCTCTTAAAATGGGACCAGCTCTTAGCAACTACAGACAACTAACCTAGCAACTACAGAGAACTAACCTAGCAACTATAGAGAACTAATGTAACACCCAGCTCATCAGAGTAAATTTTTCGCAACTTTTACTTCGAAAATACTTATAATTCTTTCGAAATCTTTTGCGACTAACTCGGGATGCTACTCAAACTCATCTTTTCTAAAAATCTGTTTATCTTTAAACTTAGTCTAATACTTCTTTAGACATAAAAAAAAAATAGATTTATTTAAACTTGCATTTAACTATATCATATTCATACTTCTGAAATTATAAAAACTTGAAATCTGAAATTTATTAAAATACAAGTTCAAGTCTTAATAGGCGTAGCGGAAATACGTAAAAACGTGAATAATTATACAGACATATCAAGTTCAAAATAAATGTCCACTGAAAGAAGTGCACGACCACCACCACCACATATCGATCTCACACCTCTGGCCCAACCTTGTCACCTGAAAAACACAATGGGGGTGAGTACTGATCCTCTTGTACTCTGAAATTCACCCATACTAAAGTAAACAGCAATAATAATACAATATCATGATCTTTGGTATATATCTGGACTGGAAATCTGTTCCAGTAACTTAACTGAATCTGGCCGATATCTGATCGGATACTTGTGCACAGTCTGATGGATATTTCTAAGGCAACTAATGGCCTCCATCAGAACATAGGATGTACTGATAAGGCAACTAGGAGCCTTCATCCCAAGTGTATAAACTTAAACTGTATACATACCTCGAACATGATATCAATATTATACTCAATGTAATACCCAGTCTGGGTCCCCACCTTTCTTCTTTTAAAACTTTGAAAAGCGTAAGTGTTGTTCTTTGGTAGCTAACTCCTCAAGCTACATATCAATATAAACAAATATACTAAGTATTATGCTCGTATACTCAATAATATGTTGGGATTCTTAACTCTACCAAATAACTTATCCGAATCTTAAAAATACTCATTAAACATGCTATTTCTCAAATGAATCCTAAATCATTGAAAACCAAACTTTTCTTAAACCTTTACTTAAGGTCAAATACTTAACCCATATAAATCATATCTTTCAAAATCTTAGATATTGGTTTATACTCGCATGTCACTTAAATAACTCGTATGTGAAAATAAACTAAATTTCACATTAGACTTAATTGAATACATGAACTCAAAACATGCTCAACTTTTACCAATATCATATACATGATTATACAGATTTTTAATCTATCAAACTTGTCTTAAACTTGCTTGATATTAAAATCTCAAACTTGATACTTATTCAATACAAGTTTTTATCATAACAATAAATTATGATATTGATATACTAGACTTGAAACAATTTTATAAAATCACATACTCAACATATTGAGCTGAAACTTGGTCAAATTGCTCATCACTCATATAAGAATTTTTCCTAAAAATTCCATTTTAAAAACTCAACCATGTACTGAATACTCTTGCATATAAAATCATCTTGACATGTATGCCATATAAATATTTTAACTCGTTCATTTCTCAACATAAAATCATGAAATTTGGCAGTCATGTTCTTAACCCATATATAAGCATGTCGTAAAAATTTCATAATTTTATCATGCGTATATATCGAGTTATTACAATTTTAAAGTCACAGCTGAAATAAAGAACATAAAATTCAACTTGCATGCTTAACTTCAAAAATTTATAACTCAAGCTATACTATGCCAAATGACATAATTCTTTCACCTATATACTCAGCACTTACACAAGAAATATCCATAATAAGCTTAACATGCCAGGTTATGCATATCATGCTCAAATTCAAATCAAAACAGTACATATATAACATGTGATTGTGCTGGAAACAACTTATCATTTTTTTTTTCATGCTTAAAATTTCTTTAAAAATTGAATATATATATATGGCATGAAAATACATCAATATTCACTTAATATAAACTATAACATATGATAAAAAGGTAGCATCTAACCTTCTTCAAGAAATTTGAAAATGAAACTTCGGAAGTTGATCTCAACTTATCTTCGTCAAGATTTCTCTCGATTTATCTCTCTTTCTTACCCTCTTTAGCTAAGACTTTGCTTATTATGATGTGAATTTCGAGCCTATGCTGATGCTCCTTTATATAGGGTAGCAAAGGAGACAACATCACCTTCTTTACCTCAATACTCTACCATAAACAACACCTTAGGACCCTTACCATTAATGTTTTCTAAAATCTTGCACAAATGTGAGTAAGCTTTGATAATTACTTGAAAGGCATGATTTCTCTTGCATATATCAAGACAAAACTCCTCCATTTGACCATACCTTCATTATGGCTCGAATTTAATATGAAATGGCCCATTTATTACTTAAGAATACTTAAAAAATTTTATAAAATAAATAAAGATAAAGAATAGAAATCATAACTTGTAAACTTCTCCAAATCTATAGTCAATGCTTAGAAAGGGCCATAATGTGATCCTAATCTGATTTCCATGATAAAATTCGTGACTTAATGAAAAATTTCCAATTTACAGAACCGAATTATGAATTAAAACGAATGGTTACCGAAAAATCGAAAATTCTAAAAATTTCAGATTTCCATCTTTTGCTTTTGGCCTTTTTCCTTTTTATGCTGAAAATTTTTAACTCTTATTAATGATCTTGAAACTTGTAAAAAAAAATACAAGAAAATAAATTTTTCGGAAACGAAATCGGACTTAATTATCGACTACAACCGAACATCGAAAAAAAACTCGAAACTTGCGAATATAATTTCGGATATACTCTTAATAGACCTTCTTGTCCAAATAACTTCTACTTAATCCTTATTACTTATCAATCAAATAATATAAGTCACATAAAATACTTAGGCAATTTATAACATTTTCTCGACTAACTCAATTTAATGAAAAACGATTCCGATTTAACTTTAATGTCGAGCCAACTGAAAAATAAAATTCTAAGAGATTTATTAAGGCTTGGAAATATAAAAGATCATTATTAATAAAAGTAAAATAGTTCTAACTTAGAATTGAAATAATTACTTTTATGAATTACTGAATGGGATATTACAATCTACCCTTCTTAAAACTATTTCCGCCCCCTCGGAAATACTAAAACTGAGATACATACCTTCTGAGTACATATCAGAACTCAAAATCTGGAAAACGAGCTCTAATATCAGCCTTCCGCTCCCAAGTGGCATTTGACTCTTCGTGGCGATTCCATCTAATACGAACGAGGGGAATATCTCGATTCCTGAGCCGATGAACCTTTCGGTCCAAAACTGCTACTGGCTGCTCCTCATAAGTTAAATCAGGCTGAATCTGAATCTCATTGTGCTGAAGCACATGCTCTGGATCGCATACGTATGCACGTAACATCGATACGTGAAAAACATTATGCACACTTGACAACTCAGGAGGTAAAGCTAAGCGATAAGATACTTCTCCAACTCGCTCCAGAACTTCAAATGGACCTATATAACGAGGATGCAACTTGCCTCTCTTCCCGAAACGAACGACACCTCGCATCGGTCGAACTTTCAAGAATACTTTATCTCCAACTTCAAACTGCATCTCCCTTCTGTGCTTATCGGCTGACGACTTTTGACGACTCTGAGCAGTCTTTAGCCTTTCTCGAATCCAGGCTACTTGCTCAACTGTCTCCTCGATCAACTTTGGACCAAGGACTCGTCTCTCTCCAACATCATCCCAATAAAGAGGCGAACGACACTTACGGCCATAAAGTGCTTCATAAGGAGCCATCTGAATCGATGCGTGGTAACTATTATTGTAGGCAAACTCTACTAATGGTAACCACTTCTCCCACTTGGCACCTCTATCCAAAATGCAAGCTCTGAGCATATCCTCGAGCGTCTGAATAGTCCTTTCTGACTGGCCATCTGTCTCTGGATGATAAGCCGAACTAAACTTCAATTGTGTGCCCATTGCCTCATGCAAACTCTCCCAGAATCTGCTAGTGAATCTGGGATCTCGATCTGATATGATCGTAACAGGCACTCCATGGAGTCGAATGATTCCACTAGTATAAATTTCGGCTAACTGGTCCATTGACATGGTCATTGTTACAGGCATAAAGTGTGCAACTTTCGTCAATCTGTCCACTACTACCCAAATCGCATCGTGCTGCTTAGATAACTTAGGTAGCCCTGTAACAAAATCCATGGTAACTTCTTCCCATTTCCACTTTGGAATTTCAAGTGGTTGTAACAGACCTAATGGACTCTTGTGCTCAGCCTTAACTTGCTGACAGACCAAACACTTCCTTACAAAGTCTGCTACATCTCTCTTCATCCCTTTCCACCAAAACGACTTTTTTAAATCGTGATACATTTTGGTGCTTCCAGGGTGAGCTAAATAAGGCGCACTGTGTGCTTCTGTCAAGATCTCCTTTCGCAAGGACTCGACTTTTGGCACAACAATCCTGCCTCTGAACTCTAAGGCTCCATCTGTTCCTTGGTAAAAGCCTTCTACTCCTCCAGTATGATCTTCTATCTTTCGAATAAATTGATCGAAAGTTTGCTCTCTCCGAATTCTATCTCTTAACATAGGTTGAATTCTCATCGAGTTAACACTTCCTGTAATCTCTTTAGGAAGTGACTCAACCACTTCAATTTGCATCTGGGCAAACTCTTTAATGAGTTGCTTCTGTTGAGATATACAATAAGCCAACTCACCCTTCACCTTACGGCTTAGTGCATCAGCTACAACGTTTGCTTTTCCCGGATGATATTGAATAGTGCAATCATAATCTTTCACAAGCTCTAGCCATCTTCTTTGGCGCATGTTGAGCTCTTTCTGTGTGAAGATATATTGCAAACTCTTATGATCAGTGAATATTTCACACCGACCACCATAGAGATAATGCCTCCAAATCTTGAGTGCGTGCACTACTGCTGCCAATTCTAGATCAGGAGTTGGATAATTCTTCTCATGTGGCTTCAATTGTCGTGAAGCATATGCAACAACTTGACTATCTTGCATAAGCACACATCCAAGACCCTGCTTTGAAGCATCACTATAGATAGTGAAACTTCTAGTAGGATCTGGGATAATCAGTACTGGAGTCGTGGTAAGCTTCTTCTTAAGCTTTTGGAAACTCTCTTCACAACGATTTGTCCATTCAAACTTCACAGATTTTCTCGTTAGATTTGTCAAAGGGAGAGCAATCTTCGAAAACCCCTCGATAAATCTACGATAATAACCTGCCAATCCGAAAAACTACGAACCTCAGACGAATTCTTAGGTACCGACCAGTTCTGAACTGCTGCAATCTTTGCAGGATCAACTTCTATGCCTCTTTCTGTGATAATATGGCCTAAAAACGCCACTTTCTTTAGCCAAAACTCACACTTAGAGAACTTGGCATATAACTTCTCTCGTCTAAGGGTACGAAGAACAACCCTTAGATGTTGCTCATGCTCTTCCATACTCTTGGAATAGACCAAAATATCATCAATAAAGACGATAACAAATTGATCTAAATACTGATGGAATACACGGTTCATTAAATCCATGAACACTGCTGGTGCATTACTTACTCCAAATGGCATAACCACGAACTCATAATGTCCGTATCTTGTTCGAAACGCAGTCTTGGCTACGTCAGATTCTTTAATCTTCAGTTGATGATAGCCTGAACGTAAATCTATCTTAGAAAATACGCAAGCTCCTCTCAACTGATCGAACAAATCATCTATTCTTGGGAGTGGATACTTGTTTTTTATCGTTAATCGATTCAAATCCCGATAATCGATACACATCCTCATGGATCCGTCCTTCTTCTTGACGAATAAAACAGGTGCTCCCCAAGGTGAAACACTTGGTCTGATGAAACCAAGCTTCAACAACTCCTGAATTTGAGTCTTCAACTCTTGTAACTCCTTTGGTGCCATCCGATATGGTGCCTTCGACACTGGTGCTGCTCCTGGAACAAGGTCAATTGTGAACTCCACTTGTCTGTTGGGTGGTCCTCCTGGTAATTGATCCGGAAACACATCCACAAACTCACGAACAATTGGAATATCATGAGGTGTCTGTGCTTTCGCATCATCTTCGGCTAGGCTCACCAAGTAACCTTGGCAATCTTCCCTTTGCAGAATCTTTCTCGCCTTCGCCATAGAGATTACACGGGGTAGGGATCTTGTCTTTGCACCAAAGAAAGTAATCTGATTACCTTCTGGAAGATAAAGAATTACTTCTTTCTCATGGCAACGAATATCAGCTCGATAATTCGTTAACCAATCCATTCCAAGTATGAGATCGAAATCCCTTATTTCGATAACATACGCCTCTAATCTCAAGATTTTTCCTCCAATATTAACACTAAGGTTCTCTACCTAAGAGCTTGTCTCTATTTTCCTTCCTGAGGCTAAACTTACCTCAAGAGGGTCAATAGTGTCAATAATCTTAACTCCAATTGCATCTATACATCTCTTTGACACAAATGAATGTGTTGCTCCAGTATCGAATAATGCAAAAATAGGCATTTCATTTAAAATAATCATCCCAGACATGGTACCTGGGTTCTGCTCAGCTTCAGCTTGATTAATAGCATAGACCTGGGCTTGTTGTCATCCTCCCTTCTGCTGCTGAGGTTTCCCCTGAAGCTGCTGCTGCTGCCTATCTGGACAAAACTTTATGCCATGCCCAGGCTTTCGGCAATGGTAGCATACATTTTGTCCAGCTAGACATTCTCCTCTGTGATGCTTTCCACAGTTGACACAGACTGGAAACCATTCACCTTGCTGCTTCTGCTTATTTTTGCGGTCATTCTTGTGACCTTTCCACTTTCTCTTGTTCTTCCCATTCTTTTCTTGCTGAACAGGCACCAACTGAGCTGGTGGTACTGCTGGAACTTGTGATAATGGCTGTATCACAACTTGATTATCTCCCCTCTTGAAACTAGCCTCGATCTCATGAGCCTTGGCCACAATATCAGCATAATTCTGAATATTGTGTCCGGCGACATGATGACGGATAGAGGGTAGCAGGCCATCTCGGAAACGTCTCGCCTTCTTTGCCTCCGTCTCCATTAAATTGGGAGCAAAGGATCCCAACCTAGTAAATTCTCGTTCATACTCATCTATTGAACGATTTCCCTGGACTAGCGCCAGGAATTGGCATTCCATCTCAGCCTTATAGTAGTCAGGGTAGTACTTATCATTCATCATCTCTTT
The DNA here is from genome assembly GCA_008636005.1 of Striga asiatica. Classification (NCBI taxonomy): domain Eukaryota; kingdom Viridiplantae; phylum Streptophyta; class Magnoliopsida; order Lamiales; family Orobanchaceae; genus Striga; species Striga asiatica. The sequence goes on along the minus strand of BKCP01004494.1, from coordinate 56,986 downwards.
AAACTGGGCCCAGGTGAGATTCTCTTTCTCACCAGGACGCATACCCCAGTAAGAATTCCACCAGAGACGAGCATCTCCAGTCATTTTCAACTGAGCACAGAGAATGCGATGTTTCCCCGAGCACTCAGTAATCTCAAAGATTGTCTCCAGACCTTGGATCCATTCTTCCACTAGACGAGGATCTCCTTGTCCAGAAAACTTCTCAGCATTGTAGCCACGAAACTGGGCAACTACTTCTGCTGAGGTCATCTCTCTTTGACATTGATTCACTCTTCGTGCCATCTGGATTATTAATCTTTTTTTTTTTTTAATTTTTTTTTTTTTTACGAGTTACTTATTAACTCGATAACTCTGAATTTCTTAAATCTAATAGGGAGTAATATGATACTTCTTAAAATCTTTGATTGAGTATCTTTTCGGATTTCTAAAATTTGGATATCCGAATCCTATTGAGCATAGACTTAGTAATTTGCTTATATAAAAACTTTCATAAAAACTTTTAACAACACTTACCTGGTAGTCGGTGAGGTGTGAGTGTGGTGTGGTCGGTTTTCCTGAAACTGTTTTCTGAAACTTAAACTTTTAGTATACAGAGCACTTACTATAGCTCTGATACGACCTGTAACACCCCGCTCATCAGAGTAAATTTTTCGCAACTTTTACTTCGAAAATACTTATAATTCTTTCAAAATCTTTTGCGACTAACTCGAGATGCTACTCAAACTCATCTTTTCTAAAAATCTGTTTATCTTTAAACTTAGTCTAATACTTCTTTAGACATAAAAAAAAAATAGATTTATTTAAACTTGCATTTAACTATATCATATTCATACTTCTGAAATTATAAAAACTTGAAATCTGAAATTTATTAAAATACAAGTTCAAGTCTTAATAGGCGTAGCGGAAATACGTAAAAATGTGAATAATTATACAGACATATCAAGTTCAAAATAAATGTCCACTGAAAGAAGTGCACGACCACCACCACCACATATCGATCTCACACCTCTGGCCCAACTTTGTCACCTGAAAAACACAATGGGAGTGAGTACTGATCCTCGTGTACTCCGAAATTCACCCATACTAAAGTAAACAGCAATAATAATACAATATCATGATCTTTGGTATATATCTGGACTGGAAATCTGTTCCAGTAACTTAACTGAATCTGGCCGATATCTGATCGGATACTTGTGCACAATCTGATGGATATTTCTAAGGCAACTAATGGCCTCCATCAGAACTTAGGATGTACTGATAAGGCAACTAGGAGCCTTCATCCCAAGCGTATAAACTTAAACTGTATACATACCTCGAACATGATATCAATATTATACTCAATGTAATACCCAGTCTGGGTCCCCACCTTTCTTCTTTTGAAACTTTGAAAAGCGTAAGTGTTGTTCTTTGGTAGCTAACTCCTCAAGCTACATATCAATATAAACAAATATACTAAGTATTATGCTCGTATACTCAATAATATGCTGGGATTCTTAACTCTACCAAATAACTTATCCGAATCTTAAAAATATTCATTAAACATGCTATTTCTCAAATGAATCCTAAATCATTGAAAAACCAAACTTTTCTTAAACTTTTACTCAAGGTCAAATACTTAACCCATATAAATCATATCTTTCAAAATCTTAGATATTGGCTTATACTCGCATGTCACTTAAATAACTCGTATGTGAAAATAAACTAAATTTCACATTAGACTTAATTGAATACATGAACTCAAAACATGCTCAACTTTTACCAATATCATATACATGATTTATACGGATTTTTAATCTATCAAACTTGTCTTAAACTTGCTTGATATTAAAATCTCAAACTTGATACTTATTCAATACAAGTTTTTATCATAACAATAAATTATGATATTGATATACTAGACTTGAAACAATTTTATAAAATCACATACTCAACATATTGAGCTGAAACTTGGTCAAATTGCTCATCACTCATATAAGAATTTTTCCTAAAAATTCCATTTTAAAAACTCAACCATGTACTGAATACTCTTGCATATAAAATCATCTTGACATGTATGCCATATAAATATTTTAACTCGTTCATTTCTCAACATAAAATCATGAAATTTGGCAGCCATGTTCTTAACCCATATATAAGCATGTCGTAAAAATTTCACAATTTTATCATGCGTATATATTGAGTTATTACAATTTTAAAGTCACAGCTGAAATAAAGAACATAAAATTCAACTTGCATGCTTAACTTCAAAAATTTATAACTCAAGATATACTATGCCAAATGACATAATTCTTTCACCTATATACTCAGCATTTACACAAGAATTATCCGTAATAAGCTTAACATGCCAGGTTATGCATATCATGCTCAAATTCAAATCAAAACAGTACATATATAACATGTGATTGTGCTGGAAACAACTTATCATTTTTGTTTTCATGTTTAAAATTTCTTTAAAAATTGAATATATATATATATATATATGTGTGGCATGAAAATACATCAATATTCGCTTAATATAAACTATAACATATGATAAAAAGTTAGCATCTAACCTTCTTCAAGAAATTTGAAAATGAAACTTCGGAAGTTGATCTCAACTTATCTTCGTCAAGATTTCTCTCGATTTATCTCTCTTTCTTACCCTCTTTAGCTAAGACTTTGCTTATTATGATGTGAATTTCGAGCCTATGCTGATGCTCCTTTATATAGGGTAGCAAAGGAGACAACATCACCTTCTTTACCTCAATACTCTACCATAAACAACACCTTAGGGCCCTTACCATTAATGTTTTCTAAAATCTTGCACAAATGTGAGTAAGCTTTGGTAATTACTTGAAAGGCATGATTTCTCTTGCATATATCAAGACAAAACTCCTCCATTTGACCATACCTTCATTATGGCTCGAATTTAATATGAAATGGCCCATTTATTACTTAAGAATACTTAAAAAATTTTATAAAATAAATAAAGATAAAGAATAGAAATCATAACTTGTAAACTTCTCCAAATCTATAGTCAATGCTTAGAAAGGGCCATAATGTGATCCTAATCTGATTTTCATGATAAAATTCGTGACTTAATGAAAAATTTCCAATTTACAGAACCGAATTCTGAATTAAAACGAATGGTTACCGAAAAATCGAAAATTCTAAAAATTTCAGATTTCCATCTTTTGCTTTTGGCCTTTTTCCTTTTTATGCTGAAAATTTTTAACTCTTATTTATGATCTTGAAACTTGTAAAAAAAAATACAAGAAAATAAATTTTTCGGAAACGAAATCGGACTTAATTATCGACTACAACCGAACATCGAAAAAAAACTCGAAACTTGCGAATATAATTTCGAATATACTCTTAATAGACCTTCTTGTCCAAATAACTTCTACTTAATCCTTATTACTTATCAATCATAATATAAGTCACATAAAATACTTAGGCAATTTTTAACATTTACTCGACTAACTCAATTTAATGAAAAACGATTCCGATTTAACTTTAATGTCGAGCCAACTGAAAAATAAAATTCTAAGAGATTTATTAAGGCTTGGAAATATAAAAGATCATTATTAATAAAAGTAAAATAGTTCTAACTTAGAACTGAAATAATTACTTTTATGAATTACTGAATGGGATATTACAACTAACCTAGCTACTACTAACCTAGCAACGAAAGGAAACTAACCTAGCAACTACTAACTTAACAACTACAGAGAACTAACCTAGCAACAACAGAAAACTAACCTAGCAACAACAGACAACTAACCTAGCAACTACTTAGAACTAACCTAGCAACTACTTAGAACTAACTTAGCAACAAGATAGAACTAACCTAGCAACAACAGACAACTAACCTAGCAACTACAGACAACTAACCTAACAACTACAGAGAACTAACCTAGCAACAATAGACAACTAACCTAGCAACTAGACATAACTAACCTGGCAACATCAGACAACTAACCTAGCAACTATAGAGAACTGACCTAGCAACAACAGACAACTAACCTAGCAACTAGATTTCCCTCTCTAAAACATGCTCTCACCTCTCACTACATTTCTCTCTCTAAAATTTTCCCTCCGCCGCACCCTCCACCTCTCCTCCCCTTCAATCTATCCCCCAGTATAGTCGTCCTCCCCGGCGGTCGCCGCCGGCGGCTCCCCCGGCCACTGGCCTCGTTTCTTTCTCACTCCCGTTTTTAGATTCACTTTCAAACCAGTATCTATGTACCCTCCGCCAACTCCCTTTCCGTCCCTACCGCAAACCCAACCCCAACCTCGGGCCAGCATCTCGCCGGATTTCTCTAATCTTTTTAACCTCCCAGAATTCCAGCAAGCTATAGCGGTCTTTTTGGGCAAAAATCTCGAAGAAGGAGAAATTCCGTTTAGCGAGTCCGATAAACCGAGTGATGTTGTTGTCAGATTTTCAGATCCCTGCCAGGTAGGATATTCACGGCCAGTTGTGTTTGGCACCTTACCGTCAGACATCTCCTCGGCGGCCAACCCATCCTCGAAACTTGTAGACGGCGGTTTAGGGAGTATAAAACCTCAGCTCCCTTTGGTCAATCTCGATCCCACCAAATCTGGGCCCGCTCCCAGGGCTAAACCAGCAACAGGTAATGGGCCAGTTCCTGTTGGGCCCAATTTAATTAAACCTCCTTTAGCCCTCACTCATAACCGCTCATCCACTCCATCTCTAGCCCACAATCTCGCCCAGCAACCCATCAAACACTCGAAACCCAGCCCATCAGCAACCCAACAGCCAAACAAACCCGCCTCACAATCTCCAATTCTATTGAGCCCATATTTGGGCCTCCCCATTATCGGGCCATCCCCCACTACCGAGCCCAACCCTGACAACCCATCCATGGCCAACCCCCAGCCCAATCAAAACCCCTCCCAACCTTCTACCTCCGGTCCTTCCCAGCCTTCCCTCGAGGCCGACTCTTGCCGTCAGTTCACCTCCCCCGCCACCAATCAAACGGCAGACCCCGCCCAACCTTTCACCGTCGTCGGCGCCTCCGTCGGTGGGACCGCCGGAATTTCTCAATCGGCAAAATCTCAAGTCGGGGCGGACTTGAAAGCGAGTCGTTCCAAGGGGATACTCGGACCCCGACCCATTTTATCCTCTCCGACCAAGCAACTCGCCAGATTAACCTCGCCTACCGCCAGAGAAAACGAACCGGCCGTCTTGTATGTTCGGGAAGACGGTGTTATTGTTGGGAGCCCAAGCACGGTGGCCGCGGCCTATCTTACCGGACCTCCCATGAATGGGACACCGCCGACGAACACCACCACGTCCAACACCGCTGCAGCCGGGCCACCGCCGGGCACCTCCACTGGTCCTCTTTCTTTCCGGGAGGCTATTACGAGGAGAAAAGATGGAGGCACGGGCGCCTCGCGGCCGACGGCCAAGGATTTCTCACTTGACGGGGACTATGAGCATGCATGCGGGACCATTATTCGATCGAAGGGAAACAAGGTGAAGGCCCAATTCACCGAAGCCGAATCTGATGCTCTTGCCGGTAAGTTAGCTAACACCCTGGTGTTTAAGTTTACTTATGCTATCCCTGCCCCCCGAGATATATCTGTTGGATTAGGTAGATTGGGTTTTAAGGGTAGAGTGTCGTTTAAGTGGTATAATTTTAACCACCTTCTATTCACCTTTCATCTTCCCGAGAACTACAACGAGGTATGGCTTAAGACCTCGATTCATCTGTGTGGATGCCCAGCTAGGGTGTACACGTATCATGTTGGGTTTAACCCGAAGACGGAGACGCTTGTTGTCCCTGTGTGGTGTCGTCTTCCCGGCCTCCCACCCCACCTTTACGACCGTGCTGCCATCACTACGCTTGCTAAGTGTATTGGACAGCCGATTCGTATTGACGCCCCGACAGCCCTTCAGTCGAGGGCTAACGTGGCGCGATTTTGTGTCAAGATAGACCTCAGAGTTGAGCCTATCCACAAGATTGAGATTGAGCAGGGCTCGGAGACCTTTGCTCAGCGGGTGATCTATGAGAAGATCCCCGCGTTCTGCACTCTATGTAGTCATGTGGGTCATATTGCGGCTGATTGCTACACTAGTGGCAATAAGCCACGACCCACACTCCCCCAGCGCCACCGTGCGACCCAGCTGGGGACCTCCACCAGCCGGAGGGACCCAAAGGGAAAGGGCAAAAGCCCTCTCCGTGCGCCCGGGACTCCGAAGGGGTCTAAAGATAAGGGCAAGGCTGTGATTGTCGACACTGCCCAAACTGGGAAGGATGCTCATCCTAACCAGCCTAAGCAGTTGGCCATAGTAGGGCCCAAGCCCAAGTCCACGGGCTTTCTCCCCAGACAGACCTTACAGTCGGCCTTCAAGGTCAACCACTTGTATTTTGCTATTCTCTCTCCAAAGGCAGAGACTGAGGCTGTGCCTTCCTCCAGTGGGCCACCTAGGATTCAGGACCTCACGCTTCTAGATGACAACGACTTCCTAGTAGACGATATGGACCAGCCAGACGCCTCGTCCAGGGGAGAGTCCATCCATTTATCTGATGACAGTGCGCACGATGTCAGTCCTTTGACTGTGCGCGTATCTAGCCCGATCCGATCTTCGAATGTGAGGGCTACTGCCGTCACCGCTACCTCGAAAGGGGATGAGTCGGCCCATCTCCTCCCTGCTGAGATTGGGAGCTCGGCTGAGCATATAGCCAGCTCCCAGCCTCCTCCTGGCGGCGAGCACCCTAGTGCTCCGCCTGCTGGATCCTCTCTTTCACCCATCCCCGAGCAGGTATGCGGTCTTAACCGCGGTCAGCATGACGTCTCGTGCGAGAGCTTTGCCTCTAGTGCATTCGTTCACTTTGACAGACAGGAGACAGCCCCGGAGATGGGGCAACCTGCTAGTGCTGCTATAGGTCAGACTGCCCAGTCTGACGACACACAGGTCACGAGCACCTACCGAGGCAGACAGTCTACGAGGACCAGAGCTACGCAGCGCATGACACGTCGGACGATCTCCCCTGCTATTCGATCCTTCCGCCACATGCCTTCTTTAGGTGGCCCGACTCAGCCTCGCCACAGGCGGACTATGTCCGGTGGCTCTTGCAACCGTTGATATGTCAATCACATCTATTACTTGGAATGGCCGTGGCCTGGCGAACAGGGCTACTCTTTCTCACCTTCATTCTCTCATTCGTGATCACAGACTCGACTTTGTTAGCTTCATTGAGCCGATGATTCGCACCCCATCTTTTGACTACTACTCGCGTAGCCTTGGCTTCCACTCGGGCGTGGGCAATATTTCTTATAAGATCTGGTTCTTTCACTCGCGTGATTACACTTGTAGGGTCCTCCGCGACACCGATCAGGTGCTTCACGTTGAGCTTTCCGCTGCCCACCTCCCTGAGCCCATCTTTCACACCTTGGTTTATGCCAAGTGTACTAGGTTCGGGAGATATGACCTTTGGAACACCCTACGTGAGATTGTCGAGAGTATGGAGGGATTGCCATAGATAGTTAGTGGCGATTTCAATATCTTTCTGCATCCTGATGAGCGTGTGGATGGCCACTCAGACCGGTCACGGGAGATGTGGAATTTTGCTCAGGCGGTGGCGGACTGTGAGCTAATTGACGTTGGATGTGATGGTGAGCCCTTCACGTGGGTGAGGGATGGACTCAAAGAGAGGCTCGACCGTGCCTTGGTTTCTGAGGCGTGGGCGAAGGTGTTTGCGGTTACGACCGTCACACCCCTTCTCATCCGGTGTCGATTTTTGAGCACCCCCCGCCGCTCTTCCTTTAGGTTCCAGAACATGTGGGTTCGCCACCACTCCTTCCACGACACTGTCAGGGATTCCTGGCTTCAGCCGACTGGGCTCTTCGGGATGCGCAATCTCGAGTCGAAGCTCGGCAGACTGCGGTGTCGGTTGAGACAGTGGAACAGGGATGTTTTTGGAAACCTTCATCAGCGCCTTTCTGCGGCTCAGAGTGCGCATGCGACGGCTGAGCGGGCCTATGACCTGGACCCCACTCTGAAGAATAGGACTGCGATGCACCGCTGCCACGCCGAGTACCAGCTCCGACTCCTTATGGAGGAGGACTTCTGGAAACAGAAGGCGGCCGTTCGCTGGGTGGCCGAGGGCGAGCGGAACACTAGGTTCTTCCAGGGCTACGTTAGGCAGATGCGTGCTAAGTCGTACATCTATAATATCGAGGCTGATGGCTCATACCTGACCCAAGAGGCTCAGATTCGGGAGTCGGCTGTTGCTCACTTCTAGACCCTCTTCACCTCTGACAGAGGGTCCCTCGTGGCCCCGACTGCTTCTCTCTTCCCCACCATCCCTCTTTCGGTAGATCTCATCGGTCTCTGTGAGCTTCCGAGTAGGGAGGAGGTTAGGGATGCTGTCTTCGGGATTGATCCCAACAGCGTTTCTGGCCCGGATGGTTTCTTCTCTCTCTTCTACTAAGTATGCTGGGATTTAGTCGAGACTGACATCGAGGAGGCAATGTTGGATTTTTTCTCCGGTCACCGGATGCTAGATTCCTTCATGTCTACCTCTGTCGTCTTGATCCCCAAAAGGCCCAACCCGAGCTCTTGGTCCGATTACAGGCCCATTAGCCTGTGTAACGTGACCAACAAGATCATTTCGAAGATTCTTAACAGCCGCCTTTCCCCCCTTCTCCCCCTCCCCCCCTCATCTCTCTGAACTAGAGTGGCTTCGTCAAGGATCGGGTCATTAGTGATAACATCCTTCTGGCCCAGGAGATGATCCACGACATATCCCGAGCGGACTGGAAGCGGGCTCCGAATATCGCGCTGAAGCTAGACATGGCAAAGGCGTATGATAGGGTTGAGTGGCCATTTCTTAGGGAGGCCCTGGCTAGGATGGGATTTCCTGAGCGTTGGATCAGCTTTGTTGAGGCGTGTGTGAAGCACTGCACGTTCTCGGTCTTGCGGCAGACTACCTCTCTAGAGGCCTTAGACAGGGTGACCCCCTTTCACCTTCCCTCTTCGTTCTTGCGGCAGACTACCTCTCTCGCTGCCTTAACGGCTTCATCCGCGACTCTCCTTATATGGCCTATAGCACCTATGGCTGTGGTCTTCCCATCTCTCACCTCTCTTATGCGGATGACATCATCATCTTCACCCGGGTGGATGATGATGGACTGGTCGAGCTTATGCGCCTTCTGGGGCACTATGGCTCGGTCACCGGTCAGCTGGTCTGTGTGCAGAAGAGCACCTTTATCCTCTCATCTTCCACCGTGGATAGGTGGGCTCAGCTGGTCCATGACATTACTGGCTTTGCTCGTGGTGACCTTCCCATTACCTACCTTGGGGTCTCTTTATATAAGGGCAACCTCACGAGAGCGCTCTTTGCGGGCGTCAGGCAGAGGATGATAGACAGGATCTCTGGTTGGTCGCATAGACATCTTTCTTTCGGTGGTCGGCTTGCGCTGATCAAGAGCACTCTTAGCTCTCTTCCGATTCACTTGCTTATGGTTCTCGACCCCCCTAGGTCTACTCTTGACGAGATTGACCAGATTATGGCTCGTTATTTTTGGGGTTACGAGGACGGTTCTGGGAGGGGGAGACGTACCCACTGGGTGAGTTGGGACTCTATATGTCGCCCTCTCCCCGAGGGTGGCCTGGGCATCCGCCGCCTCAGGGACTTTGTTACAGCTTTCTCCTACAAGCTGTGGTGGCGCTTTAGGAAGGGAAAGTCGTTTTGGGCTCAGTACTTTCGAGGCAAGTACTGCCCTAGACGTGCCAACCACCATTGTTGGGTCACGACTGGTGATCATGATAGCAGACAGTGGCGGCGCCTCAATAGGGTCGGTAGGCGGGCCCAGGATCACACCTTCTGGGTTTTGGGTTAGGGCGGGGTCGGTTTCTGGGATGAGTGGTGGGTAGGTGATAGGCCGTTGTCTAGGGATAGGCAGGTGTCGCATTCTCCCTACCTGCTTGTGAGCGACCTGTGGTCGGACGGGTCGTGGGATAGGGGGAAGCTAGATAGGGAGTTGGGCTCTAGGGCGGGTTTTAGCGAGCATTTATTATATCAGATCCAGCAGATTCCTATCTCGGGGGACGGGTCGGATGGCATGAGGTGGAGACTTACATCATCGGATGTGTTTTCTACTACTTCGGCTTGGGAGCAGATCAGGCTGAGAGATCGGTCTAATCTTCTTTTCGAGGCCATCTGGAGCGACCTTTTCACCCCTACCATTTCGGTATTCCTTTGGCGCCTCCTCTTGCGCCGGATACCCGTGGATACTGTTCTACACGCGAGTGGGATCTCCTTCCCCTCTCGGTGTGTGTGTTGTTCTGAGACTGGACGCCATGAGACCGAGACCTTTATCCATCTGTTTCTAGAGAGTGAGATTGTGAGGAGAGTGTGGGAGCATTTTGCCACTTGGACACATATATCCCTACCCACCACAGACAGTTTCTTTGAGCTTTTGAGTTTTTTCTCACAGAGCACACACTTTAGACACGTGAGCTTCTTCATTCCTTGTCTGATCCTTTGGTTCACCTGGACAGAGAGGAATAGTGCGAAGCATAGGGATATTACTTTTTTGTTTTCTCACATTGTTTTGCAGGTAGAGAGACACATCTCACTCCTCATAGCATTGGGCAGGCTCACGGGAGACTGGACAGGTTGCACGCCGCCACACTGTTACATGGTGGCTCCCCCACCCCCTGTTCGGCCTTCTCGGGCCAGAGCTGTTGTTTGGCTTCAACCTGACTCTCCGTGGGTCAAGCTGAACACTGATGGCTCCTTTGATCGTCACACCAGAGTTGCCGGAGGAGGAGGCTTGATTCGGGACCACAGCGGCGCCCTCATCACCGCCTTCCACGCGCCCCTTCAGGCCTCCTTGAACTACGATGCAGAGATTCAGACTTTACAGATAGGCCTTCAGATTGCTGCCCACCTTTCTAGCCACATTTGGATCGAGCTAGACGCTGCGGCCGTTGTCACTCTTTTGACCTCGGGCCACCAGAGCTCGTGGCAGATTCAGCACCCGCTTATGCGTATTAGAGCCCACTTTGGTCTGTCCAGCACAAGATCACGCACATTTTCCGTGAGGGGAACAGACCTGCCGATGACACACTTTGTTTTATTTTTCCTTTTCGTTTTCTATCGTTGTTTTGTTTTGTTTTGCATGAGAGACTTTGTTCTTTGTAGTTTGTTGACATTTTGGGCCCCAGTTTTTGGGTCTTGATCTATGTATAGGTTGGGGATCCAACCCAATACCCCGCCCTTCCGAGGCGTTGTTTGTAAAAAAAAAAAAAAAAAAAAAACCTAGCA
>BKCP01004494.1:16412-45531 GCA_008636005.1 Striga asiatica | reverse complement strand
TATATATATATATATATGGTCGCGCTCCGGTGAGAATGGTGCTTAGAGAAAGAAATAAGAATAAATCACAACCATCGGATCAAACAATCTAATGGCTGTAAAAAAGTCAAAATTATACCTTCATTAAGGGTATTATAGACATTTTATCACTAACTATTAACCACATCTATGGGTCCCACTATAAACACAATCAATCCAACCCCACTACCACACGTTTTTTCAGATTCATAATTACTCTCTCTCTCTCTCCGCACACTACACACACCGAAACACACACACACACTTTATCTCTCACAAACACACGCACGGGCCGGTACACACACACCTCCGACCACCTCTCACAACGCCGCCGCTCGCCGCCGAAGCCCCGCCGTAGATCCATCGCCGCCCGACTCTTGCCGACGCACCTCCCCGTCGCCTTACTCTCGCCGGCATCGTCGCCCGAATCTCGCCGGCATAGTCGCCCAGGTTATCGCCGCCGCACGTCGCCCAGGTACAGTCGCGCTCCGAATGTGGTGGAGCTCCGGGTCTCCACCGTTAAACTCATCATGTCCGGCGCCCTCTTCCACCAAGAAGTTCCGTCGCCGGCAACCAACCGCCGTCGTCTATTTATTCCTTACTCTGCCTCGTCGATTCAGTTGCAGCGGGCACCGACACCGGAAAATTGACCTTCGAGCTCGAAGGTCGAGCTTTAATGGCAGATCTCATTAAAAAAAAATAAAAGATAAAAAATAAAAAAAATACTTACCTGAGGTGATTGTGCGGTGGTGGGGGGACGTGAAGGACGATTTTGGTATTAGGGGCAATTGTTTGGAAATTAAATGATTTTCGGGGATATGGTTGTACTTTCATAAACTTTTATTGTATTTCAATTTAGTTCATGTGCCAAATTTGCAATTTATAGAAAAATTAATAAATGCATATTAAATGGTAAATAAAATGCATAATGTATTATGTATATTCACATTAAATATAAATGCATTACGAGTACACTATTGTGATATACAAAATACACATTAATGACTAATAAACTCCACGCTAATGACTGACATATTGCACAATAGCTGTCGAAACGACTGAACTAAAATATTCAAATTTTTATATGTAGGTTCTACTATCTGTATTTTATTTTAAAATTTAGGTTATAAAACATAAATATTTAGGTTCGATTTTAGGTTGAATTTGTACAAAAAATAAATAATAATAATAAATATACGTTTATAATAAATTATTTTAATTATTTAAGTTAATTAGATGTATAATTATATCTATTAACATATAATTTTCAAAAATACATAATTTTTATGTGATCATATAAAGTAGTGCACTTATATATCAACACGATGCACTTTATAAAACAACACATTGAACATTATAAAACAACACGTTGCACTTTATCACTAAAATTCACAATTAACGTTAACAGCTCCTGCCAAAATAGCACACAACATAAATATAAAAAACGGATAAAAATAATACTTTAGCATCAATCACATCATTTATCCACATAAAAACACAAGCATGATAACGTACGTAAATTACAGTAGTTAAATTTTATAAATCGTCACGTTGCACTTTATAATACAACACATTGCACTTTACAAAACGATAAGTTGCACTTTATCGCGACTAATGTACTGCACAAGAGATCGAACTCAATTTTTTTCAACAAAAACTAGTATAACAATAATAAATAAAATTATTAACATATTAAATATAATTATAATATAAGTTACAAATTGTTATGATTATTTAGGAAAATTTTGTTAATCGAACCAAATAAATCAATTAATTACAGTAGTCCATTATATACATCATTACGTTGCACTTTATAAAACAACGCGTTGCATTTTACAAAACGACACGTTGCACTTTAACACACTATCAGATTGCACAATAGAAAACGAAACCAACCAACTTTCAACCTAAAATAATATAAAATAATAAATAAAATTAGTAACATATTAAATAAAATTTTGAGATAAATAACAAAAAATCGATTATTTGAGATAATTCGGTTAACCGAACCGAATAAATTAATTAAATTATGTTCGTTTTCAATTTGAATTGGGACAAACATTCGGATAGTTCGATATGCACGATACATACCGAGACCGTGCACTATAGTGATGTACTAATTGCACTTTAATAACTGATATATTGCATAATATATTTTATTTACGTATATACCACATTTTTTAATAAAATAATAATATAAAATAGTAATTAAAAAATATAAAATACTAATAATAAAATTTATGATAATTTAAGTTGAAATAACCATAAATATATAGTTAAAATTAATTAGCAACATTCCATATTTAATAATTTTTTAGAAAATTATATCATTAATCACCAATTATATTATCATCATCATCAATTATTCAAAGAAAAGCAAGCAGCAAAGCCACAATTTGGAATTACAAATTTTTAATTACAAATTAGTGCATGTGGTTTATCTAATTTACATAAAAAAAAACCCCACAAATCACTTTCCAAAAAATTGAATGAATGAACTCAATCAAACATTTTTTTTTTCTGGCCCTCCATCCCCTACAGCACACCACACGGCCGTCTATTTGGCCAACGCCGTCGCCACTGTACCGTACCATTTACCGGCAAGCAGGTCCAAATTGCCGCCGCTTGACGGCATAGTGGCCGTGCCGGACTGCAGCTGTGACACCCCACTTTTATTTGACAAAAATCGGAATAAATTTAATGACCGGTCTCACAGACCGTCTACCACTCGCTCTACACCGCCGTCATACCTGCCTCGCTTAACTTGAAACGTGAATTTCAGGTGGGGATGAGCACAGTTGGAAAAAGTAGTGCTCACCACTATGCAGTAATCATTATTCACAATAATAAAACAGTAATCAATAATCATTAAGGTATGGACGCAGCATGTATACGAACAATTAAGTAACCCAACCTCCCATCATAAATTCACAGTTTTCATACTCATGTGCACACCTACGCATAGACTACTGCCGACTATATATCGAATGCTATCCAGCCTTACATCGAGTGTCCAGCCAGTAGGAGTATTCCCCCGTCGGCCGAGCACCGCCCTGGTCTCACAACGGGGAACCGACCGAGCACAGCTCTGGTCTCATACCTCCGACCGAGCACAACCCTGGTCTTACAGGCGTAAAGAACCCCACGGGTTTCGTTTCATAAATACAGGACAACCGTTCGACGGCCACCGGTACAGCTCACATCAAAGGCTACATAATTCGTAAGCACACATTGATCATACCATAATTAAAACAGTAATAACATTTACAGCATAGCTAATTTTTAGAATTAAACCCACCTGGACGCAGCGACAGATCAAATCACGAATCTCAATAATGAGACGAGGTCAACACCTCTAGACACCTACAATAGGTCCAGATACTAAAGTCAACACTTTAATCTAGACCTGAGTAGAAAATTCACAATTTGACTTAGCTGAACTCGATTCGACTAAGTGGTTCGTGAAGTTTTGTGGATATGGGAACACTAGGACTTAGACTCGATCAAACTACATAATCAAGTTCACATAATTGCCAGTGAGAGACAAACGAACGAGTCACATGTAAACACATAGCAAAATCGGTCAACAACACTTAACCGAAAATCACTACTTAAAAACAATTTCCAAAATTACACTTGATTAGAAGGTATATCAAACCTACGAGTTAGGCTCTGAAAATTTTATATAAAGTTCATCTCCCAGAATTTAGTAAAAACTCCAAATTTCAGCCTCAAACTCATTAAACCCAAATAAAATTCAAACAAGTTTTTTAACAAAAACAAGCTTAAATTAGAAACACATGATAATGAACGATTCATACCATGAAATTTTTGTCTAAAATACTTCAGCATATGAACAACAACACATAAAAATATCAACCTTTAACACTCAGTATATGAATTTATAAAATTAATACAACATTAAGCCAATTATCAAATTTCTATCATAACTGACCCTAAACGAAATACAAACATTCCAATATTTTTACAGCATGCTAAACATCACATAATCAGCTTCTCATCCAAAATTAAGAATTTTTCATCTTCAGACCAATTTATAATAATTAGAACAAATTCGGGCAGAAACACAAAATAAATTATTAAACCTATCAAAGCTAGTCCAAAAATTCTAAACATTTTATGCAACACATAAACATGACAGATATATAACATACTCGAAAATCAGCCAAATTAGAGCACTACAAAATTAATTATGCATTTAATAAGAATCTGCAAAGAATTCAGAATAATTATTAAAAATAGCTAAAGGCCTTTAAAAATCACAAAAAATTTACACAAGCTACATATTTATCAACATCAGTTGCACCTAAAATGTCAAGGCAATCGGACCAGTATTCAATTTATGGTGAATTTTATATTCAAAACAACGATTACAATTTTCGAAAAATCATAACTACACATATACACGTTCAAACGACACAAGGTCAACGCCATTGTGTTCGTAGAAATCCTAAGCTCCTAAATCCACAGCAACTAATCACTTACGATAAGTTCTCGTTCGATTCGTACGAATCGACGAGTTTCACATAAAATAACGAATATATATTCATAACGAACAATTCAAACACGCATATAATAATTCAACAAACACGCAATGCACGTACGATCACGACATAATTCACGTAAAATTAAGCGAGAAAGGTTCGAACGAGAGAAGATGGCTCGACGGGGCTCGATGGCTACGCGCGGCTCGCCGAGGGAAGAGCTGCGGTGGTCCCTCACGAATACGGGGTTGCTGCGACGGCCGAGGCGTCCCATCGGAGGTGGTGCTGCGGGGGAAGAGCTTCGCCGGAAAAACTTAAGCTAGCCGGAAAGATCTCACGTGAACAGGGAGGAGCTCGCCGGAGATGCTTTGTAGATGCAAGGAGACGACGACATGCTGCGAAGGAGTGGGGCTCGTCGCCACTGGATTCACGTCGGCGCGCGGCGGCTCACGGCGGGAGAAGGCAGTGGGGGTCGCCGGAGATTGTTCTCGTCGCGTGGAGGTTTGCTTGCGATGACGGGGCTGTTGAACCTCGTCGGAAGTCGCTGGTGCTCGATGACGGCCGGACTTGCAGGCTTCACGGTGGTCTTGCGACAGTGGCGAAAGTCCACGACGAAGAAGATGATGGCTTGCCGGATTTCGTCGGAGAAGGTGACGATGAAGCTTAGCGAAGATGATGGTAACTCGATGATGAGAGGAAGAAGTCGATGGGTTGATGGTTCAGCGAAGAGATGATGACGGCAGGTCAGAGAAACCGAACAAAAGAAAAAAAAAAAACTGCGGGGAAGGGGCTTTGAATCTGATTGTGAAGAAAAGATATATGGCTGCGGGTTTAATTTTCTGAATGTGCGTGAAGAAAGAGAGAGAACAAACATATATATATAATTATAATATTAGGTTTTATGTCTTGCCCAATAAGACACACAAACACACACACACTCACGGGCCGAATTAACGGGTTGGGCCGGCGGTTATCGGGCTCGGGGTTCGGTTAAATAAAATGAATCGGCTCTCGGGCCCGACTACGTAGAATTAATATGGTTCTTCTTCTTGGGCTCGATAAATCGCAACATAAATATATTAACCGGATATAATATATATTTATAATACACACAATTTAATTTTTTTTTTAAAATAATAATAATATTAGTAAAATACAAATACACATTTTATTTAAATAATAACACTTAGACAATTTCGCAATTAATTAACATTTAGACAATTAAGGAATTAACAAGCGAATCACATTAAACATTTAATTTGCAAATTTAACAGATAAATCATATAAACATTTAATAATATTCAACATTCAACAAATAATAATACAACTAATAGAGATAATAAATAATAATAATAATAATAATAATAATAATAATAATAATAATAATAATAATAATAATAATAATGATGATGATAAATGATAATCCCAAAATTATTTAAGTCAACATCGCGACCACTAAATATTATTGAAAATATAGTATTCGATAAATAGAATATTACGAAAAATCCTATAAATCGAACAGGGCGCTACAATCCATCCTCCTTAAAATATTTCTGAATACGAAAGAATACACATTAAAAGAAAACGATAGACTCGCACAGGAATTCCCAATCACGATGTCCGACATCATTCTCAGGAACTCGATTCCATTCCCATGAGTCCTATCGCTTTATACTCGAAAGGCACGTACTCACATACGAGAACCAATCCGACTCGCCCATGCTCATGTGTTTACCTTCTTGCTTGGGAGGGTGATCAGTCCTGCCCGAGCTCAGGCATACATCCTCTTGCAAGGGACCCAGACCGGTTTAGCCTATACTCGTGAGCATCAACGACTTGCTTCGTACCTAACAACACACAAGACCTCAACAGGTCGTTCGGTGTATTGTCAGCGTACTCCGACTACCTCACCATCAAGGTGGGCATGTGACGCCAAGTTTCAGTCTCGTATCCGAGTCACACTGATAACTTGCTCACGATTTCCTGACAATCCGTGCATCTCCATCCGAGACCACCACACGGTCCCACTAAATACCACACGACATTCCCAATTTGCCGACTCGAGAAACACTCAAGTAAAGCTTAAGGACTCATCGACTATACTTTTTAATCCGAAATCATCGATTAAGGATTTATACACATTTAGCGGGACTTGAAGCTCTCGGTTCAAGTTTCAAATGAAAGGGGTTCAAAAGGATAACCAAGTATTCCAGTATGAAACGATTTCAACAGTTCAGTAAAAACATCAATGGTTAGCCGTATACGCTGGCCTAGGGAGTTCGTACGTACGGTGATGGCGGCTGCAATTCGCACGTGAGTCAACGGTCGGCCGCGCGCAAGCCTCCCGTCTCTCAGCATGGTCGTGCGTGCTCGGCCACCGGCGTTCGGGTCAAGGTTCCACAAGGGTTTATAATCTGAGACAATCCACCGGAAAAGAATTGGTTTCACCAAATTCGAAGATCTTTGGGGTAAAACAAACAATATATATAACAGTCATTCCAAGCAAGGAAGGAAAAGACGAGCGAAATTTCTAAGTTACGAAAATTGAATAACCAAGAGGAATCTCCAAAACACAATTCAAATTTGTCTTGCGAGAAAAAAGGAAATAAACAAAGTTTGCCAAAAGCCAAGATTATTGAAAATCTGATAACAAAAGGGACAAGTAATCATCTCATGACCAACATTCGGTCAGGCTACTGTCGTGGCTGCTAAATCTACTGCTGATGCGGTGGTGGAAGTCGCTGTTGCTGCTGGAACGGCTGCTGATAGGGCTGCTGCCTCTTGGGTTCGGGGCACGTGCTAATGAAATGTCCGGGGCGCTGACAATTGAAGCAGACCTTCTGAGTGTGCCAGCACTCTCCCGCATGGTGACGGCCACAGTTAAGGCACCTCGGGTTCGAGCATTGCGAGGCGGGGCGCTCGCCAGATCGGTTGGGGCCTCCACGTTTTCCCTCTCGATTGTCTCGGTGGGAATCAGACTTTCTCTTATGGGAGCTGGAGCCAGGAAGGACTGAGGTGATGGGCTGCACGGATTGTGTAAGAGGCCGAGAAGGAGCTGAGGCAAAGAGTTTCTGATAGTTCTCCAGCTACTGGGCACGGATGACAGTTTCCCCATAGGGAAGATTGCCCTGGCTATTAAGGTGCATGCAGAGGTCAGGGCAGAGCCCATCACGGAACTGAGTGGCCTTCTTCTCCTCGGTGTCCACCAGCGTTGGAGCAAAGGCGCTCATGCGGGCAAAATCCCGCTCGTACTCATCAACAGTCTGGGTCCCCTGGCGGAGATCCCAGAACTCGCGTTCCATCTGCTTCTTGTAGCTGAGGGAGTAGTACTTGTCGAGTATCACCTCCTTCAATCTGTCCCAGGTGAGATTAGCACGCTCAGCTGGCCTAAGCCTCCAGTGGTCGTGCCACCAGATGTCAGCATCACCCTCCATCTGATACTGGGCACAAACAATCTTCTGCTCATCGCTGCACATCAAAAGATCGAACATCCGCTCTATCTTGCGGAGCCATTCAGCCACGTCTGTGGGCCCCTCGACCCCGGTGAAAGCCGGTGGGGTCAGCCGTTGAAACTTGATAACCGTCTCACGGTGGTCATTCTGCTGAGGTAGAGGCGGAGGTGGGTTTTGCTGATTGCGGTTGCGGGTGTTACGATTGGCCATAATTCTACATCAAATAGGCCGAAAGGATTTAGTATAATTAAATAGAAGAAGTCTAGAGTTCGCCATGAAACACTAGAGTTCAAACAAATTAACGGTGGATAGATCCTAAGCCCCAATTCACATCATATCATTTTATTTCATGAATCAGCCAATCATACTCTATTACACTTAATCATGAATCTCATACCTGAGCTGGCGAGGCACGACGGAAGCGAGTGGTCATATACTACATCAATAATACAAGTACTTCACATAATTCGCACATACTAGTCTACAGAAACGCAGGCTGGCTCTGATACCAAACTGTAACACCCCACTTTTATTTGACAAAAATCGGAATAAAAATTTCAAATTTTATTTCAACACATTTAAGGCGTTACTCATTTATTTTTCAAAACACATCATTAATTCATCACATGAATCAAACTCCCAAACTGTGATCCAAAAATTCATAAATTACCATTTTGCCCAAACGGGTTTCCATACTAAAAATTCATGTTTTTAAGACATGACAATGTCAACGGGCATCTCCCTAATGGTATCTCAATACCTTATAAATTCTCAAATTCGAAAATGCATAAATCGTAAATAGCCATTTGGATAGCGAAAGCAAAATCATTTAATGACCAGTCTCACAGAACGTCTACCACTCACTCTACACCGCCGTCGTACCTGCCTCGCTTAACGTGAAACGTGAATTTCAGGTGGGGATGAGCACAGTTGGAAAAAGTAGTGCTCCACTATGCTGTAAACATTATTCACAATAATAAAACAGTAATCAATAATCATTAAGGTATGGTCGCAGCATGTATACGAACAATTAAGTAACCCAACCTCCCATCATAAATTCACAGTTTTCATACTCATGTGCACACCTACGCATAGACTACTGCCGACTATATATCGACTGCCCTTTGGCCTTACATCGAGTGTCCAGCCAGTAGGAGTATTCCCCCGTCGGCCGAGCACCGCCCTGGTCTCACAACGGGGAACCAACCGAGCACAGCCCTGGTCTCATACCTCCGACCGAGCACAGCCCTGGTCTTACAGGCGTAAAGAACCCCGCGGGTTTCGTTTCATAAATACAGGACAACCGTTCGAAGGCTGCCGGTACTCACATCGAAGGCTACATGATTCGTAAGCACACATTGATCATACCATAATTAAAACAGTAATAACATTTACAGCATAGCCAATTTTTCGAATTAAACCCACCTGGACGCAGCGACAGATCAAATCACGAATCTCGAAAATGAGACGAGGTCAACACCTCTAGACACCTACATTAAGTCCAGATACTAAAGTCAACACGTTAATCTAGACCTAAGTAGAAAATTCGCAATTTGACTTAGCCGAACTCGATTCGACTAAGTGGTTCGTGAAGTTCTGTGGATATGGAAACACTAGGACTTAGACTCGATCAAACTACATAATCAAGTTATCATAATTGCCAGTGAGAGACAAACGAACGAGTCACATGTAAACACATAGAAAAATCAGTCAACAACACTTAACCAAAAAGCACTATATAAAAACAATTTCCAAAATTGCACTTGATTTAGAAGGTATATCAAACCTACGAGTTAGGCTCTGAAAATTTTACATAAAGTTCATCTCCCAGAATTTAGTAAAAACTCCAAGTTTCAGCCTCAAACTCATTAAACCTAATTTTATAAAATTCAAACAAGTTTTTCAACAAAAACAAGCTTAAATTAGAAACACATTATAATGAACTATTCAGACCATGAAATGTTTATCTAAAATACTTCAGCACATAAAAATATCAGCCTTTAACACTCAGTATATGAATTTATAAAATTAATACAACATTCAGCCAATTATCAAATTTCTATCATAACTGACCCTAAACGAACTCCAAAAAATCCAATATTTTTACAGCATGCTAAACATCACATAATCAGCTTCTCACCCTAAATTCAGAATTTTTCAGCTTCAGACCAATTTATCATAATTAGAACAAATTCAGGCAGAAACACAAAATAAATTATTAATCCTATCAAAACTAGTCCAAAAATTCGAAACATTTTATGCAACAGATAGACAACCCAGATACATAACATACTCAAAAATCAGCCAAATTGGAGCACTACACAATTAATTATGCATTTAATAAGAATCTGGACAGAATTCAAAATAATTAATAAAAATAGCTAAAGGCCTTTAAAAATCACAAACATTTTACACAAGCTACATATTCATCAAAAACAGTTGCACTTAAAATGTCAAGGCAATCGGATCAATATTCAATTTATGGTGAATTTTATATTCGAAACAACGATTACAATTTTCGAAAAATCATAACTACACATATACACGTTCAAATGACACAAGGTCAACGCCATTGTGTTCGTAAAAATCCTAAGTTCCAAAATCCACAGCAACTAATCACTTACAATGAGTTCTCGTTCGATTCGTACGAATCGACGAGTTTCACATAAAATAACGAATATATATTCAAAACGAACAATTCAAACACGCATATAAGAATTCAACGAACACGCAATGCACGTACGATCATGACATAATTCACGTAAAATTAAACGAGAAGTCGAGACTCGATACTGTTCTCGGGAAACGAGCGAGAAAGGTTCGAACGATAGAAGACGGCTCGACGGGGCTCGACGGCTACGCACGGCTCACCGAGGGAAGAGCTGCGGTGGTCCCTCACGATTACGGGGTTGCTGCGACGGCCGAGGCGTCCCATCGGAGATCGTGCTGTGGAGAAAGAGATTCGCCGGAAAAACTGAAGCTAGCCGGAAAGATCTCACGTGAACAGGGAGGAGCTCGCTCGTCGCCACTAGATTCACGTCGGCGCGCGGCGGCTCACGGCGGGAGAAGGCAGCAGGGGTCGCCGGAGATTGTTCTCGTCGCGGGGAGGTTTGCTTGCGATGACGGGGTTGTTGAACCTCGTCGGAAGTCGCTAGTGCTCGATGACGGCCGGACTTGCAGGCTTCACGGTGGTCTTGCGACGGTGGCGAAAGTCCACGACGAAGAAGATGATGGCTTCCCGGATTTCATCAGAGAAGGTGGCGACGAAGCTTGGCGACGATGATGGTAACTCGATGATGAGAGGAAGAAGCCGATGGGTTGATGGTTCAGCGAAGAGATGATGACGACATATCAGAGAAACTGAACAAAAGAAAAAAAACTGCGGGGAAGGGGCTTTGAATCTGATTGTGAAGAAAAGATATATGGCTGCGGGTTTAATTTTCTGAATGTGCGTGAAGAAAGGGAGAGAACAAACATATATATATATATATATATATATATATATATATATATATAATTATAATATTAGGTTTTATGTCTTGCCCAATAAGACACATAAACACACACACTCACGGGCCGAATTAACGGGTTGGGCCGGCGGTTATCGGGCTCGGGGTTTGGTTGAATAAAACGAATCGGCTCTCGGGCTCGACTACGTAGAATTAATATGGTTTTTCTTCTTGGTCTCGATAAATCGCGACATAAATAAATTAACCGGATATGATATATATTTATAATACACACAATTTAATTTTTTTTAAATAATAATAATAATATTAGTAAAATACAAATACACATTTTATTTAAATAATAACACTTAGACAATTTCGCAATTAGTTAACATTTAGACANAATCCCAAAATTATTTAAGTCGACATCGCGACCAATAAATATTACTGAAAATATAATATTCGATAAATAGAATATTACGAAAAATCCTATAAATCGAACGGGGCGCTACAGCAGCCGTCGTCCTGACAGAACCGGCCGTGAATGCCGGGTCCGACGTGGTGCTCAACAGCGGAGGCGGATGCGAATGACGTCGGGAATCCTTGCCGTGAACTCTGGACGGGTTGTCGGAATCGAAGGTCGGTGGCGGCATCGGGTCTGTCGGCGGCGGCGACATGACCGGCAGGCTTCTTGCGGTGGTAGTATGCTTCTGCAGTCGGACTGTAAGCTGTGGGCGGGTGGCCGGAATTGAGAGAGTTGTGTGAGTTTTTGTGTGTGTGCGCGACGGAGAGAGAGATAGATAGGGGAGAGAGGAGATAAGAGAGAGGGATCGTGGTGGGTGGGTGGGAGATTTTATGGGTGGGGTCCACCTATTTGGTTGTTTGCCAAATTACATAATTGTCCTTTCTGTTATTCATTTGTCCATAATATAGTATTATAATTTACAATCTTGCCATCGCAGATCGCACCGATCCAATGACCCATAATCATTCTTATTTCTTTCACTATCTACCATTCTCATATGATCCCTTCTCTCTCTCTCTCTCTCTATATATATATATATAGGGTTGGGTTCCGGTGAGAAACGGTCTCAATGAAAGAAATGAGAATAAATAAGTTTCACAAGATCAATTAGATCTGATGGACACAATCTGTACACGGTAATTCGCGTTGGAAAACATTAAATGGAAACAGAGGGTATATTGATAATATTTTTATCACATTAACACAAATCAATGCCTCTCGCCTTACAGAACCTGCAGCCCGCAGCTGTGAAATAAATGGCACATTAATGGCGAATCCCTAGCTCGAACTCTAAGATTTCCGACCGAGATTCAGTTTCGAATTCTGAAATTAAGAGCATATCGATCAACCTCATTTAATTTGTAGCTGATTTTTTTATAATCTCGTGATCAATTTCCTGTGAATGTTGTAACCTAACTGATCACAACTCCGTTCACGACAACGAATTCCTATATCAGGTATATAATCTTAGTATTTTGTTCATTCAAGCTTAATTTAGTTCAATTATTCTTGTGTTCGAGGAGCATATGGATAAAAATTTAGTTCAATTAATTTAATTACTGACTTGTTTATGTAATAACAACAAAACTAGTACAACACCCATGTATTACATGGGTGGCGACGGTGCCTCATCCCGGACCGTTCATGGACGGATTCATAAAAGTGGGATGGGTATCCGGACAAGTCAAATCCAGGACCGTCCCGGCCGGCGCCCACCCTTACCATAAATATTCAACATATTATAGATAATCCGAACCTAAATATATTTGGATTAGAAGTAAACTAAATTTATCCAAGCCTAATAACGAAGCATGTATTTTTTACACATAGGATCCCGAAGCATGCGAGCCTGCCACGTAGGCTCAACACGTTCTCAATTAATATATAGACGGGATATATCCCAGTTTAGAATTCTAGAACGTGAACATAAATCAGTTGTCTTGCATTTTGTTGTTTTTTCTTTAGGCCGCATACACAATGGATTCGGGTGAATCACAGACAGGTACTTTTTATGTTAGATAGCTGACTATGGATACACTAGCTTGTTGTTTATAGAATGCTTTACTCATACATGAAAGAGCAGACGTGCAGTCCTCTGTGTGTTGTTCACTGTACATTATCCTATTTCATATTGTGATAATGTGCAACCTGTTCAATATTTATGTGCAATTGTATTATCACAAATGTGCAGTCAACTGACTTTTCTTGTTTTTTCACCACAAATATTCAAGGTTCACAGACAGCCGTTACACACCAACAATTTGTAGCCACGCCCGGGGAACTAAATATTGGATACCGGAGTGTGAGGAATCAACCAAACCTTACAATGTAATATACACCCGCACACGTTAATATTCATATATCACATTTAATATGAATGATAACACTGTATGTTATTGTGCCTACACGGAATAAACAATACAATTGCAGTATAACATGTATGTGGAATCGAAGTTGATGGGAATTATCACAGAGCACGTGATACACCCGGACGTTGTGTGAACCATTGACAAATGGTGCATTTTGTTATGTCGTCAAACGTTACCATTATTTAGACGTCAAACATTATAATGATATTCAGTTTTATATTGTTTTTGACCAAAAAAGATTGCAGCATATCAGATTGCGTGTAGTCTTTATCGATGAATGGTGATCACAAGCAATAAATGAATAATGCACCTCAGTGTACATCATATTGCACTTTTCATCAAATTATACTTTATCTAATAATAGTTAAATAATAGGGTATATGCAAGAACAAATTTGTGTATAAACAATATCTCTCGATGATACAACCAATGAACATATGTTTGCAAAAAAAATAGAAATATAAATAAAAATAATAAAATAATAATAATAATAACACAACATCGTAGCACAATCACTTACAATTGCACTGTAACATTGCACTTTATACAACATTGTACTGCACTTTATGTCCAAACTCACCGCACTTTATCATAAGATAAAAACAAACGTAATATGTCAACGTGTGACGTGTCCTGGAATAGACGTTCATGAAAAAATAGTTTGGCAAACTAAGATATATTTACTAAAGCTAAATGCATCCAAAAAAAAAAACAAAAAAATGATGTCTACTAGGTTCAGGAAATGCACCAATAAAGCCACCATACATGATACAACGACANACACGTTAACTATAATAAAACGTACCAACCGTCATAAGCATACCAACATGTGTTAAAAAACAGTCATAAACGTACCAACGTACGTACTTATAAAAGATGTTCAAAAAATCAGTCATAAACGTGCATCAAAATAATATATATAATCCGTCCATACAATGCAATATCCAATCCAACATGTTACGAAACAGCCCGTGACTTCACCTCCATCGTATATAGCATGGAGCTTCTTTGCTTCCATGAGGTTGACGTCTTTCACATCGTTGTTTGAAGCACATGCTATCGCATATCAATACCGCTTTCTCATACGCTTCAGTTGCCCTTTGTCGGCCTTCTTCATATTTGGGTTCCAGTTTCTCGTAATGCATCCTTTGAACGTCTCCATGTGACGCATTGCTATAACACCAGCATATCTACGTCATCAAACACCTTCAGTCGAATCCAAATCGACAACCTCTGGGATTGAAAGTGCAACAACTTTTGAAAACTTCACCATATTCATATGTCTCACAAAATTCAAGAACACGGTAATGAAACAAGATGAATGTCGGATAGAGGGTACTATGTCATCCTGATATCGACATCATAAACCTTGCCACCCACCAGTTGGTTGGTCTGTCATTCCCACATCAATAGCACGTTTATCTGCAAAATCACAAGATACACCTAAAAAACACGCATATGCACCAAGTATCTTAAAATGAACATCAGCCCATGAAAGTTGAACCAACAGAGTATAAAGCATGCGCACCAACAGAGTATAAAGCACATAATTCAGTGATTTTGAACACAAAGTTAAACCAATTCAAGTAATATATAAAAACAAAATCGATAACAAATTATAATCACGAAATAAACAGAAACAATGCTTTTGGTACTATAAATTTCCCTAAGATACAAAATCAGTTAAACGCTATTTTTTCCTTNAATAATCCATAAATCAACCATTGTTGCTTATAAAAATTGAATACTAGTGATAAAACTGAAGATATTCATACCTGGGTTCTTCGATTGTGGAGAATCCCCCATTTTATTTTTTTGAATCGCGTGAAAGGGTAACTACATATTGGCTCAAAATCTGCTCAAACAAATCGCTCAATAATGGCGGAATCGGCGGACTTCAGACATTTTAATTATCGTCTTCAAGGCAGGCGTGGATCTTAAGGTGTGCAATAATGGTCTGAACAACTTTACCCTATGCTGCAATTAGAAATACGAAAATGCCCCCTCACATACAAGTTCGGGCGTAAAATTTGGTGGTAATTACGACTATGCCACCGCGGATTCAACAGGTTGTCTACACGATCTCAGCCGTTAATTTAGAGGATCCAAAGGTGTATAATTATTCTCATTTCTTTCATTATTCCCTATTCTCATATGAACCCTTCTCTCTCTATATATCTATATATATGTGTGTGTGTGTGTGTCTGTGTCTGTGTTTTATGTAAAATTTAAAAATCATAAATTAGATAATCAACATATCACATTTATAAATTTTATTATTACTAAAATGACGATATAAATATAAACAAATTAACTTAAAAATTAATCTTTAAATTTATGCAATCTTGGTTGATTATGCCAATTAATTGGATAAAAAAATATTAATATTATTATTATAAAATTTGTGTACAAAACTTTAAAAAGTTTGGTTGTGCCATAAAAAAAATTAACTAATTTTAATAAAAAACTTGTATAATGAGGTGAAAAAAAAGAAACGAAGAGAAACAATAAATTTTAAATATATAGTTTGAAAAAAGCTCTAGAATAGAATAACACTTAATGTGTCTTCATTATTGGTTAATAGTAGCAATTATATATTAAAATAAATAAAAAATATAATTGTCATTAATGCAAAAGTACCAGAAAAGGCGGGAAAATAAAAAGAGTTTTATTAATTGCTTTGCTAGCATATATATATATATATATATATATATATATGTATGTATGTCACCTGAAAGCGAGTCACCTACCAAACATAACAATAATTTCGTTGTGTGGATTCCCTCTTGAAAGCGAGTCACCTGAAAACAACTTAGAGGCGGGAATCTTGTGCAGTGTACTCATCCGTTTTAATATAAACTCATTTCATGTTCACGCATCCTAAACACGCACCACACACACTAGGACGATAGTAAATCTCACTATACAATCATCCGCATTAACTTGCAATTTCGCACTATTTTCAAGCTATTCTTTGGAGCTAGGGCAATCCTCGGTTTGTACTGTGGATTTTCTGATTTCTCGGGGTTTCAGAGAGCTGGCCATGCGACAGCAGCGGTACGTAGTTTATCGGAAGTATATCATTGTCTGTATATTTTTTTATTATTATTATTATTATGGAATTTCGTGACTGTTTTGATGATGGCGGCACGTCTCGGGAGTACTGGCTCTGCTGAAGGTTTTAGCTGGGCCTGCGCGGACTTTAGATTTACAATTTCGTGACTGTATTTATGTAGCTTTTAGCTGAGTTTTGGCGTCTTTTCATTGTGAATTTCATATTGATGTTCAAAAGTTCGATAGAATAAAAAAATTATTCGTACGGTTTGCACTGTTGTTTGATGCAAAAGCATTAGAATTGATGGGATTGTTTCTAATTCTCGATCGTGAAAAATATAATTGATAATGTAGGATGGAATTAAGTATTCAGATATTAATAATTCTACAGAAATTCTCTAATTTGGACTTGAGTAATTTCATTTGGGAAGGTAGTATGTAAATTGAAAATCTTTTGTCCCAGCTACTATATTATTCTCTATTTAATTCCGATGTGCCTATACACATTCTATCTGTACAACCAATATACAATTTCTATTTGCACAACCTATTATTATATCTTACATAATTTGTGTTTACGAGATAATAAAGGAGAACATTTTTTGTTGTCAAGAGACGGTGCCTGAATTCCTTATTTATTTCCTTATATGGGTAAGTGTTTATTCGTTATTCATGGATAATCTATTGATGCGACTGATGATATTGCATAAACGGAGGATGATTTCTCCTCAACTGCACCATCACGTCAAAATAAAATATCAAGAGGAGACCCAATTTCACCCAATGAAAGGCCTACTGCCATGGTTTCAATGCTGCATAAGAATCAACATATGTATGCTAAAATTCACCAGCTTGAGCGGGAGGCTTATAGTTCAGTTCTAAGAACCATTAGAACTCAAGATGATGCTATTTTTAAGGTACTTTCTCTCCCAGTACTGTGAAAAATATGGATCAGTTTAACTTACAATGAGAAGCATTTAACTCAAGAGAAGAAAAGTTTAATAACTAAGCTCAGGAAAGAGTTGAGGTTATCAAAAAAAGAACATAGGTATCTCCTCAACAGGATTGATTCTGATGAAACAATTCAAAGAATAAGATTCTGATTATAACACGTTTCCTGTTTTCACTTCCTTAAAAGTCTTATGTAAAAATAAATCTTGTATTTCCTCGTTTAAATACTCTAAATGCTGGAACACGTCAGGGAGTGGAGGCAGTTAGTTAGGCCTCGACCTGGCATGCATGGTGCCGTTCAAGCAGTCCATGTTCTGAGCCTAGCCCGATCTCAGCTTCTCGAAAGAAATAGAAAATAACTTCCTCTCTATAGGCTCAATCCGTTGGTGGCCATCTTCTTTCCACCAGATGGCTGCAAAGCATGAGCCCATGATGGATGCGAAAGGCAAATGTCACAAATCAGTGAGTTTACGAAATTTCAGCAATAAAATTATAGATCTTGAAATATATCAACAGTAACTAGTTTTTGTTTATGCTAAATTATGCAGGCAAGACGTTAGCATAAACAAAAACTAGTTACTGTAGATATATTTCAAAATCTATACTTTTATTATTGAAATTTCGAAATTTCACTGATGCTTTTCGCACCCATCATGGGCTCATGCTTTGCAGCCATCTTCTGCATTTATAATGCAGGTGGAAAAAAGATTGCCCACCAACAGATTGAGCGTGTAGAGAGAAAGCTATTTCTGTTTCTTTCGAGAAGCTGAGACCGACGAGCTGGGCCCAGAATGGACTTGAACAGCACCATGCATGCCAGGTCGAGGCTCAACTGACTGCCTTCACTCCCTGACGTGTTCTAGCATTTAAAATAATTAAACGATGAAATACAAGAGTTATTTTTACATAAAGGAAGTGAAAACAGAAACCTGTTATAATCAAAACCTTATTCTTTGAATTGTTTCATCAGAATCAATCCTACTGAGGAGATACCTATGTTTTCTCTTTTTTTTTTTTTATAACCTCAACTCTTTCTTGAGCTTAGTTATTAAACTTTCCTTCTCATGTTAAAGTGCTTCTCATTGTAAGTTAAATTGATCCATATTTTTCACAGTAATGGGAAAGAAAGTACCTTAGTAATAGCACCAGCTTGTGTTCTAATGGTTCTTAGAACAGATTATAAGCCTCCCGCTCAAGCTAGTGAATTTTAGCATACATATGCTTAAACCATCACAACAGACCTTTCATCGACTGAAATTGTGCCTCCTCTTGATATTTTATTTTGACGTGTTGGTGCAGTTGAGGAGAAATCATCCCCAGTTTATGCAATACCATCAAAGTCGGATCAATAAATTGTCCATGAATAACAAACACACTTACCCCTATAAGGAAATAAATAAGGAATTCAGACACCGTCTCTTGAGAACCAAAAATGTTCTCGTTTGTTATCACACAAACAGAAATTAAGTAAGATACGAAATAGAAAATGTATATAATAGGTTGTGCAAATAGAAAGTGTATAGGCACATCGGAATTAAACAGAGACCAAAAGATTTTCAATTTACATACTAATTTCCCAAATGAAATTACTCAACTCCAAATTAGAGAATTTTTGTTGAATTATTAATATCTGAATACTTAATCACATACTACATTATAAATTCTATTTTTCACGATCGAGAATTTGAAACAATCCCATCAATTCTTCTGTATACCGTTCTACATTTGTGCATGTGCACAGAATAGAATACTAGTTTATTCTAAATAATCAAGTTAGCAAAATTAAATCATAATCCAAATTTTCCCTAGGTAAAACAATGAATATGCCTAATCAATTTTTCCTAAGCCAAATTATTCCTAATTAACCTAAATTAAATTCAATAATTTACCTAATAATCAATACATTCCAAAAATGTTACCTAACTTGAACTCGGCCACACCCCCCACTCCTAAGCAACTAAGACTCGGTCATTCACTAGCCTACCCACCCCTAGAAACCAGGAAGCAACCCTAGCAGCAGTCTCAAGCTACTAGCCGCTAACTCTAACAACCTCAAGGA
Source organism: Striga asiatica (assembly GCA_008636005.1). Classification (NCBI taxonomy): domain Eukaryota; kingdom Viridiplantae; phylum Streptophyta; class Magnoliopsida; order Lamiales; family Orobanchaceae; genus Striga; species Striga asiatica. The sequence goes on along the minus strand of BKCP01004494.1, from coordinate 25,649 downwards.
GCCCTAGACCTAGTCACCAACTAACTCCCCCTTATCTCGGCCTTTCATCCCACTCCTCCAACCACCAGCAGCCCTAGTGTTCATCTATTTAAATCATGTTCTCAGCTACCGCCTCCTTCATTTTGCCACTCTAAAGTTCACGAAATTTCCTAAGTCATTTCCCAAAGATCCCCGTAACTCCCGCAACGTAGTCACGAGAGCAAGCACCCGAGAATTTACCGATAGCCACCAGCCGCCGTCCGAGAAGACCGAGCGCCATCGGGAGTTAGAGTTTATAAGAGTATAACCATAAGTTCTGATAACCCAACAACAGATAAAGACTAATAAAGAGTATATTGAACATTTTTCAAATTCCCAACATAAAGACTAATAAAGAGTATATTGAACATTTTTCAAATTCATCTTTGAAAATGTATTATCTTCACTAAATTAAAGCCATCAAAATGGGCCAAAGCCCGTAGATTGACTCGCTCAGCCCGCGGGCTGGCCCGCCAAAAAATAAAATAAAATAAGGCAACTATGTAATTGCCTTACCAAAATATAAAAAGCGTCCAAAAAATGTTAAAAAAAAATAGTTACCTGTTTTAAATACTTATGTTCATTCCAAATTGACTGAAGCTCAAGCGTACTTAAATATGAACTGTTTTTATTATTCAAGAGATACCTGAATCCGAAATGAGCCAGCTGAACTGATTCCCCAATATAATCTTTCCTCAAAGTGGCTGCAACAGCAAGCTGCCCCCAGCTCGGCGTGTAATTAACGGATACCACCAAGAAAGCAGCCAGGATTTGCTGCAGCCTCACAGAATTCCCATCCAGAGTCTCCTTATCAAGATTTGGGGGCAAATTGTCTACTATCATAATACCCTTTGAGTTACTCTTCATCATTATTTGACTAACGGCAGCAATCAACACCTCGGACACCTTAAACTCCACCAACTCCAATCCAAATACCTGAACAGAACCAAAAAAAATAAATTGCCAGTACAAATCCAGACCTGCCCCTCGAGAAAAAACCATACGGCAACTTGCCAAATCCTGACCTGTCACAGCCTTGTTCAGCAAACTACCGAGTTTCAAAACGATTCTCGATTCTTGAGACGGCAGCAGGGTTTTCCAACCCCGAATACCTCGCCAAGGAGTACCTTGCTTCAAAAGTAAGGATCTACAATAATGGTTTTTTTTCTGTCGAAGAGAAGTTCCCAAGCGGTTCTCGAGTGAAGCGTGCTACTGGAAAACGTCGGGAATTGACCGACGTGCACCAAAACACTAAAATAGTCGGAACAGTAAAGACATTGGTGTTTCATGTAGGTCATGCACTCCATAAGGAAAGGACGGATTGGGTTATGCACGAGTATCAGATTCTTGATCAGCAGTTAGCCGCTGAAGGGATTCAAGTAATTTATTTTTTTACTATGATGATAATGTGATGCATCCTTAATACTGCATTTTTGTTTTAATAACTGCAGTATATTTTGCAAGATGCATATGTGTTATATGAACTCTTGCAAAGTCGTGCTATATGAAGTCTTGCAAAGTCGTCCATAATACCCCGTGGGCCTGGACCTCTTTTGCAAGAGTTCATATAACACATATGCATCCTGTAAAATATTCTGCAGTTATTAAAATAAAAATACAGTATTAAGGATGCAGCATGTTATCATCATAGTAAAAAAATAAAATACTTGAATCCATTCGGCGGCTAACTGCTGATCAAGAATCTGATACTCGTGCATAACCCAATCCATCCTTTCCCCACGGGGTGCATGACCTACGTGAAACACCAATGTCTTTACTATTCTGACTATTTTAGTATTGTGGTGCACGGGTCGGTCAATTCCCGACGTCTTCCAGTAGCCTTTTTCAGTAGCACGCTTCACTCAAGAACCGCTTGAAAACTTCTCTCTTCGAGAGAAAATGAACCATTGTAGATCCTTACATTTTAAGCAAGATTGATCTGCACCTTTCGTCCGTTCTTGGCCTGATCGGTTAAAGGAGGGAGATTTTTTATGCATTAGAAAGAAAACAGGAGGTTTAAGCTGATTTCCAAAATTGTAAGAAGTCCTTCAGGTTTAATTCATGCAACATTTTACTCCCTCCATTCATTAAGAGAAACTATTTCAAAAGTGATCCTCATATATGAGAAAATATTCATGTTACCCTCGTAATTTTTTTTTTTTTTTAAGAAAAGAAGAATGAAAATAAAAGAGCTTGAGTTTTTCCATAAATTATAAATATCTTGCACAATCAACTCAAAGAGTACCACAAAAAACAACTTCTCAACAAACATACGTTGAGGCAATCTTTTCTTCCAAAGATATAAAAGATGAACAAATAAATCAGACGTTAGTTAAAGTATGATTTATGAAGCCCCATGAGGCTTAATTCCAATAATATTTGACTACACTCATAACCAAAACCATTTCAAATCACCCCCTATATTTGTATAAATGTTAGAAGTTACCAATTATGTTAGAGCTAGTATCAACTCCCAATTCCCGAGGAACCATTTTTCATTCTAAACTTAGAAATAAATAAATAAAAATCCAACCTCCCAACTTTTATCCAAATACCTCAAGCCTCATGTCCCTTACAATTAACCCAAAAAATTAGAACACAACAAATAAAAGAACTTTGATCCATTAGTACAAACACACACACACACATACCTTGCAGTGCCAACTTCAGCACCCTCTTAACCTCATCCGCTGAAGCTTCCTCGACGAGCTCCAAAAAAGGTTTCCCAACAGCCTAATCCATCGTCAGTCCCGCCAGGTCAGCAATCTTGGTGAAGATGGTGCGGATGTCGGAGCCTATGCCAAGAAGCGGGTGATCACGCACGCTGGGGACCGCGTGGCTGTGCGTGGTGAGCATTTCAGGGGCGTTCTCACTGAAGGCGATGATTTTGTAAGTTTTTTCGTCGAGGGCGAGTAGGCAGCCCAAGGGTTGGATTAGTTTGGCTTTCAGAGCTCAAGTAGTCGAAAGAGGAGCCCGAATTGTCGATAGCGTCTATTGATGTCTGAAGAGCTACACAGGGCACGATGTGTCTCGAAGTGGCTGAGTTGGTGGAGGGAAAACCAAGATCTTGGACTGCCATTCCTTTTTATTTTTTTTTTCTCCCACTTTTCTGTTTTTTTTATTTCTGTGATACGAGGACAAAGAAAATGGTTAGAAAAGAAAAAAAGAAGAGGCAATAATACTGTGACTACTATTTCTTCTTAACATGCTCAACCATAAAGAAGGAACAGTAAGTTTGACCTTACAGTAAACAAATAAAAAATGGGACATCTCTAGGGAAGGAAATAGATGATTTAAGGATCAGCACGAAAAAAAGGTTTGAGCTTTACTGATGCTATGTGTATTGTGTGTGCACACACACAAACTATAGCAGCAGAGAACATGGGAGTTTGACAATACCATGTTTAGCAATATTAGAAGCACAGTAGCCGCATTGTTTAGCACTTCCATTAGCGTAAATGTAAGACTGATCAACAAGTACAAGACAGTTGGACTAGTCACCAAACCAATCAACTATGAACTATCAAGCATCAATAAATTGGCTCATTTTCTGAGGATCCAACAGAAACTGTATATATCTATTCAAAGATCAGACTTCACTACCAGCATCTCCTTCGACTTCAAACCAATAAAACCATTGTGCAAGCATCAAAAACATCAAAGAAGCTTGAATTGGACTAGCTTAATAACTAAAAAGAAAACAAGCAATAAGTAATAAGAGGTCAAACTTCAAAACAGCAATAATACCAACAGCTCAAAGTGAAGAAAGCCCCTAAATACAGCAGTAAGGGGTCATTATCTCCTTTCTAACATTTCCCCGCTCACAATTCTAATTATTCAAGAAAAATTAACGGGAAACAGGATAAAACACTGACCTTTGAACTCCAAAGAAGATGCCGAAGTTAGTTATTCAAATACAAAATTCGAAACAGATCAAAGAGACTGGAACTGAAATTTTCTTGGTTCTTAGCCGACTGGAAATTTTGGAATCCCAGCAGTGTTTTAAGTAGAAGCTGGCATGGGTTTAACAGAAGAAGGTAAGCCACCGACTTGTGTGAAGATGGCTCTGCGAACGAGGGTTCAAGTGGGAACCACTCGACCACCGCCTTCCCATACCCTCTGGTCGAAGTGCCCACCATTTTTGTATTAAACTATATTTTTCCTCGAATCAAAGCAAAAAATAAAGAAGAAAGCAGAAGATAAAAGAAGCAAAACATAGATATGACTACATCATTTTCCCCAGGCGAAGGGTTAGGGTAACATAGAGGAAATGAGCTGAGATGACCCTTTCCCAAAACTAACCTTGACCAAAAGGTTATATAAAAATAATTCAAAAACCCCATAAAGCAAGAATACCTTTATACCTTGATTTTTATTTTTGGGGAAAAATTCAAGAAATTCATTAAAAATAGGGACACTTCTTTAAAAATCTTCAATTCTTTTTCAAACTTTCATGTTAGTCCCTACATAAAAAAAATTCACTGCACTCCCTACCTTTTTAATCATTCTTTCACTTAACTCACCCTCTTTAAAATAAATCATAAATAAATGAAGTTATGACATCACCCCACTAAAACTTAACATTATACATTATTTTATTAGTTTCTTATATCTACCATACATAATAATATACTATTTTTATCAATCTTCTTCCCCACAAAAAAACCTCCCCCGTCTCCCTTCCTCCCGTCACCTTCTCCGGCAATATTTTCTTTTTATTTTTTGTTTTTTATTTTTTTTGCAGGTTCATCCTCCGGAGACATCAAATCCGACGAGAAGAACTCTGGCGGCAACAAATCCAGTGAAAGAAGTGATCCGGATGTGAATTTTCTCCGGTGAAAAATTGGTATTTTTCCGGCAACATTTAGCTCTTTTCCAGCCAAAATTTGAAGTAATGAGTAACCTATATATTATATGAGGACTTTGGAGTCCAAAAATCGTCTTTAATTCATATATTTTTAGTTAATTTGTTAAGGTTTCAATTTTAAAAAATGTTGTTTATATTTACCCTAAAACACATAAAGTGATCATAATCTCTTTTTTGTTGTTCATATATAACAAATTGATGCTATTTGTAGGTTATGTTAGGTGTTCTTCACCCTAAAACAAAAATATAAGTTGAGAATGATTATTGTACCAATATTCTTTATTTTTGTACCTCTGTTTGTATATCGTAATACCACTTTAATGTTGTTTGGTACCATATCTGTTGGGAAATGTGAAGTTATTTTTTATTCTATCCAATTATTGTTAGATACATGGAAGGGGCACAAAGTGATACACTAGGGAGTTGTACCTTCAAAAATGAATTGTTTGTGTTCTCTATGCACCTTGGATTAACGTTTGACGAAATGTACACTCTCATTGCTAAGAGGTGGCCGAATGTTAATTTTGAATCCATTATGCTAAGCTATATTGCGCCAAAGGGAAAAAAAAAAAAAAAAAAAAAAAAAAAGAGTTAGTTTGTCCGATGATGGGGATGTAAAAAACATGATTCGGTTACATGTTTGTCTTGAAAGTAAATATTGTAGAGATAGTTGCCATTGAAATAAATGAAAGACTATTCAGTCGCATGAACCTAAGAATTGCAAAACTCAAGGCAAAGGCACCAAACATGCTATAACTCAAGAGTTTCTATAGCATGAAGTCATATGGGGCTGAAACTTCATACAATCAACCACAACAAATGCAAGAACTAGCATAAAAGTTTTTATATAACCTAAGGGATATCCAAGAAACATACATTTAGAAGCCTTAGGATCAAATTTGTTTATGTTTGCAACTACAGTTGAGGAATAGCAAAAACAACCTATAACTTTCATATGATCATAAGTAACAAGTTTGTTAAAAATCATTTCAAAAGGGGACTTTTGGTTAAGAACAGGAGTAGGGATTCTATTTATTATATGTGCAGCCGCAAGAACACAACTAATCAAGAATTGTAAGGGTAAATGGGCATGGAATAAAAGAGCCCTGGCTACTTGTAAAAGATGTTGATGTTTACTTTCTACTCTAGCATTTTGTTGAGGTGCCTCAACACAGGATGTTTGATGTATAATGCCAAAATCATTGTAAAATTGTCTAAGCAAGAACTCCGAACCATTGTCAGATCTGATTATTTTGATTTTCTTATCAAATTGAGTTAACACCATGTTAGAAAAATGAGTGAGGTGTTGTTTATTGTCAAATTTCAAAATAACATGATAAATCCATGTTAGTCTACTATAATCATCTACAATAGTGAGAAAATATTTATAACATAAATAAGATGGGGCTGAAAAAGGGCCCCAAAAATCACAATGGATAAATTAAAATGGAAATTTAGAAATTGATGTACTTTCAAGAAAAGATAGCCTTTCCTGTCTAAAAAAGTGGCACACATCACAGAGAAGTGTGGATTTACATGTAGTTGTAGATGTAAGTAGAGTTTGAAGTTTAGAATAAGACAAATGTCCTAGTCAGTAATGCCATATAGATGAACCAATTTTATAAATAGATATACAGGTAAGCGAGAGTTTAGAAGTAAATGAGAGTTTATAGGTAATCAGTAGCAGATACACTGTTCAGCAGGATAGGATTAGCTATATCAGAAGAATCTAAAGTGGGATGATATAAACCATCTTTAAGATCGACACCAATCGCTTTCTAGTTTGACAGATCTTGTAATATGAAAGAAGAGGACAAGAATTTGACAATGCAATTATTTGTGGCAGCTAGTTTAGAAACAGATATCTGATTAATGAGAAGGATGGAACAAATAGTGCATCATGTGATATCAGGGAATCCACAAGTTTAACTTTTCCAATTTGAGATGCAATAGTATAATTACCATTAGGTAGGTATAATTAACAGACACAAATGTAGCAGGTGATGTATAGTACTCAGAAGCACAAAGCATATGATCAGTTGCCCCAGTATCAAGTATTCAAGTATTTCTAGACTAACTTTTAGCAACGACACTTAGATAAGGTTTAGGCATACCTGATGGCTCAACAAAAGCAGTGGCAACTAGTCTGAGCAAGGGACTTGGAGATTGCCGAACCGTACCGAAAACTGAACCGCATTCACCCCAAACCGAAAAATATCCGTTGACCTTTTGACTATCTCCGAACTGAACTGTACCGAAATTTTTTTTGGTACGGTTCTGGAGATTCATAAAATATCCGTACCGAGAATCGAACCGAACCGGACCGAATCGAATCGTACCGAACCGAAGAACCAATTCAATTCATAAAATCCATATTTCATAATTCATATACATATTACATATAATATTTTATCTTACACTTTATTTTTATCTTTTTACTTAATTGTATTTAAAATTGAATTTCAAAGTAAATTTCATATACATTATGTCTATGTCTAATTGTCCATAAATTTAAATACACTATATTTAAAATTGAATTGCAAATACGCTTTTACTATTGAATGCTAATAGAATTTAATAATTAAAAAACTAATTATTTTAATTATGTACTCCATTCGGCATATGATGCATTATTAAATCTAAGATATCATTTTTGGCATATGATGCATTTGGAGAGAATTATTTATTTAATTTTTGGACTTCGTTTGCTTGAGTTATAAATTGTTTTAAGTATTCTACAAAAAAGTTGTTTTAATTTTGATAAATTAGCCTGATGTGATAAATCTTCTGAAATTTGGTGTCTGAGCTGATTTTGGGATGTAATTTAGTATGTAAAAAGATGAGATTTATTTGGATTCATTTCGGTTCAGTTTTGATGAAAATTTGAAATATGCAGAAACTTGTTTGAATTTTTAAAATTCGTGTATTTGATGTTAATAGCTGAAATTTTTACATGATGTTATTCACATGCTGTAGCTTATGGTGATAAAATTGCAAGTCGTGATTCGTTCATTATGTCCGGTAGTGAATCTATGTTCGTATTTGCTGTAATCTTGTCTGAATTTTTAAAAATCGTGTACTTTGAATTCGGGGCTGACACTTGGTGGTTTTTCTAAGTACTGGGAGGTGAATTTTGTGTTAAATTTTCAGAACCCAACACGTTGGTTTGCTGGACCTTCTTAAGCATGTGTAAATCTCGGCATTATTTTCAAATAGTAATTGTTGTTAAGTATTGGTAACCGACTTGTTATGTGGTTCCTTGTGACTTGTTTTGATTGTCATTTATTTGAAATTGTATGAACTCCAATAAGTGGTTCGGTCGAGTCTAAGTCCTAGAGTTCCAACTTCCACAGGACTTCACGAGTATCTTAGTTGAATCATGTTCGACTAAGTCTATTTTGTGAATTTCTATTTAGGTCTAGATAAAGCTTTGACTTTAGTATCTTGACTTAATGTAGGTGTCTAGAGGTGTTGACCTCTCCCTGCTTTCGAGATTCGTGATTGTGAACTGTCGCTGCAAACAGGTGGGTACATTTGTGATGTATTCCATAATTATCGCACTCTTTATTCGTATAAAAGTTTCGTTTGAATATTGTTATATGCATAAGAACCCTAGTCTAAGTGTCCTGTATGATAGGGCCTTTGATGAATGCATAAATAGTGGGAGGTCACCTGCCCGTTGTATCCAGGAGGAGACGCCCCGAACCATTGTACCCGAGGGGGAAAAACATCTCCACTGTCTCCTGAAAAGGATCCTACGAACCGTTGTACCCGGGGATTGAAAGGTTTCCAGTTACTTCCATGCCGTTGTATCCGGAAGGTTGTTGTATGTACATAGGAGGTTTGCGATAGGGCCGGATAGGGAGTTAGCCTTGGATTCTATGCATATTGTACACTCTGATATTGTTTTAAAATTCTTATACGAGATAACTGTGCGATAATGGTGAGCTTGTTGGTGATGCTCACCCCCATTATTTTTCTGTTGTTGTCTTTTCTTTCTTTTTTTTGGTTGAGATGAATTGGAGGCAGTGGCGTAAAGACGAGCGAGATGGTGGCCATTAATGGATGTGTCTTTTGCTTCCGCCTATTTTTTTTATTTTTGATGAACTACTTGCTTTCATTTTGGATTGTTTAAACTTCTGCTTGAATTGGATTATTTATGCTTCCGCTTGAAACCATGGATTTATGTTAAACTTTTTGGATGATGTTGAAACTTGAATAAGCTGGTTTATTTTTGTTATAACTGTTGGCCTATGCATGTGTAGGATTTATTTTTATTTGTCGTAATTTGTTTAATTGTAGCCGGTAGTTAAGTAGCGCTCGTTGAGGTTTAAATTAAAAATTGAATTTTT
>BKCP01004494.1:0-16382 GCA_008636005.1 Striga asiatica | reverse complement strand
GGTAAAATATTTAAAATAAAACGAGGTGTTACAGTTTGGTATCAGAGCTAGTCTGTGTTTCTGTAGGCTATCTCTAGTGTTAGTGTGTTTAATGACCATTTGACCACTCGCTTTCGTCTCGCCGCGCCAGCTCAAGGTATGAGTCTTATTGTTTTGATTATTGTCGATATCGTGATTATGGTTTGTTCTTTTGTTGGGGCTAAAGAATTTACCCTCCATTTCTACGGACTTGAACTCTAGTCGTATAGAGTTAAGTTCCAACTTTAGAGGTTTTTGTTGTGAGTTTTATTATTGATTTATTCTATTTGGGGCTTAGGAAATCTATCCACCTTTGGGTATTTTGAACTCTAGTGCTTCTTGGTGAACTCTAGACTTCCCTTATTAATTTTTGTGCTAAATTTATTCAGCCTATTCAATGTAGAGCTATGGCTAATCGCACTACCCACAATGCTCGCACTCGGCAGCCATCGCCGTCTCCTTCCCCACCTCCATCTCCTCATCACCACCAAGCCTCTCCGGCCATGGACTTTACCAGACTCTTAGTCCAGTTCCAGAACATGCATGCACCTACCTTCTCGGGGACTGAGAACCCTACAGCGGTGCTGGAATGGATTAAGGAGCTCGACAAGATTTTTGATGTGCTCCCTCTCCAGGACAGACAGCGTGTATCTCTCGCCGCTTTCTAGATGAAGGCGGATGCTTCCAACTGGTGGATTGACCACTGGACTCAGAGGCCAAAGGCTGAGCTTAACGCTCTCACCTGGGATCAGATGAAGGCGATGGTCCGAGGCAAGTTCCTCCCGCAGAGTTTTTGGGACCGAATGGAGCACGACTTCTATCATCTGCAGCAGGGCAACTCCAGTGTGGACGAGTACATTCGCACTTTCACCAGAATGAGCCTCTTTGCCCGTGATACGGTGAACACTGATGAGAAGAAGGCCCGTAAATTTCTGAAGGGGCTCCTGTTCCATCATTTTACCATGCTGCTCAGCCTGTTCAGGTTGTACCACCAATCGTTCCTTCTTTATCTTATCAACCACCGCTCATTTCTCAGACGCCTTATCAGTACCCTGTCCCCTATGCTACCGTTCCCCCATCCTTTAGTTCCAACAAGAGGAAGAATGATCACCAGAACTGCAAGAAGAGCAAGCGCCCTAACCATGGTCCGCACCAGCCTCAGCAGCAGCAGCCTGCGGCGCAGTTTGCTCAGCCCCTCCGCCAAATTCCTGCTGGAGGCCTGCTGTGTAGAGCATGCGGGCTAGTCCATGAAGCCAATAAGTGTCGGGCTACCGACAAGACTTGCTACAACTGCCAGCGGGAGGGTCATTTCTCCCGTGCCTGCCCAGAACCTCGGAGGCTGGATCAGAATCAGCATCAGCAGCAGCATCCCAAGCAGCCCCCATCTTACCAGCAGAGGACTGGAGGCCAGGCCCGTGTCTACACTATCGCCCACGACGAGGCAGCCAACAACGCAGGTACCATGTCCGGAATGCTTTCAATATCCAATATTCCTGTTTTTGCATTATGTGACACTGGGGCAACCCATTCATCTTTCTTTTCTCGATGTCTTGAGGCCCTATCTGTTATAAATGTGTGCTAAGTCGATGCGTAGGTTAACTTGGGAATACCATAGCCTCGTCATAGGCGGCGGTCAGTTTTCTTTCGTGATTTATTTTAACTTTGAACCAAAGTGGCGTACGTGAGAATCTTTTAAGGAGGGTAGTCGAGCCTGATGTAAGCACATCGTGAGGTGCAGAGCCGTCTTCATTTTTGAATTGTGTCCATCATAAATTTTTGGAAACTCTTGTTCTTTTTTTTCCCTTCGGAGCTTCGAGAGTGATCCTTTGTATTTCTTTAATTTTTGCAATCCTTTGAAAACTCTTTTTTTTTTGGTTCGGTTGGAGTTTCCACTTCAAGACTTGCAACCTGATATATTGATTAAGACATATACTTTCGTTTTTTCGCTTGTCTTATATCATTCTTTCGACTGTGGTCATGCTATTCAGCCTAGGTACTTCATTCATACCCGGATCGGTTAGTCGTGAACTTTATCGTTGATGTCCTATGTTCGAGACGCGATCGAGACGAATCAACAGAGGAGGCTTTGTGATGAGATCCAAAAACGTAAAAATCTTAGCAGCGTAGAAATTGAGCTCGTTTAGGACTGCCGACATGATTATCTACCGGCGAAAGAGCTGACGTGACGGCCGACACTGTTAGTCGGAAGCGTCGTGGGAGCTGATCATTTTCATTGTTCGACAATGACCACTGAGTTGGGATTATTCCTAACTGAGAATGCCGATATTCGATTTCTTTAGGAAATTCCTCCGTATCTTTAATATTTTGCAATCCGCATGGAGTTTTATGGTTTGGGAAAGTTGTGATGATTTGAAAGCCTTGAACCTTTCGAGTTGGTTAATTCCTAAATGCTGGGGGAAACTATCTTTGTCGAATCCTAATGTTTGATGTTTTGAAGGTTCTGTGAAAACCTTTCTTTTCGAGTTACCTCAGATAGTGCGAACCTTAGAGAAATTCTTTTCTGTACCTCGAACCGAATTCCGACACTGACTGGGTGTAGCCAAGCGAAATGGTGGTCGGGCACGCGAGCCCGTGCTGAGAGACGTGAGGCACTGCAAGGTCGATCGTTGACTCGCACGAGAGCTGCAGCCACCATCATCGAACGCAAGAACTCCCCAAGCTAGTGTGTGCAGCCGAACTTTGACCTTGCAGTTGGTCTCCGAACAGATGTACGCACACGTCCCAGCGCCCCGCTTATGCAGCGCCAGTGTGTGTGGCATCTCTCGGGTGACAGTGCATTTAACCCCGAGCTGACTATGTCCTTTTAGATCGTTAGTATGGGATTATCGAGCAGCCCTTTTTGAGAGACTGTTTCTGAGATATGTATGCCATGTGAAATTTCTTACCATGAGAACGTACGCTTGTAGCGATGGCTAATGAGCAACGATCTCGATGGTACCGTACGAGGTTTTGAGTATGGAAAGAGGTGTTGTACTCCTCGGATTCTGGGAAGAGAGGAAGTATCAACCACACTTTGTCGGTTCTTTTGGGATTCTTGACCGAGTCGGCGACTTAGCCTGACGGTTGACCCCATCACCGGAGCTTGCGAGAGTGCACGACCTGTTCAGTGTCTCGTGGAGAGGGGACATGTGCGTGACTCTGGGCACGTGGCAAACTTTGACGAGCTGCATGTGGGCAGAACCTTACCTTTGATGAGGTACCGATGACCTACTGGGTTGACGAATCCATCAGGGAGAGTCCGGGAGAGGTACTCGTCAAAGTTCGGCGGGATAACCGTGGCTAGTGCGGTGTGACTTGGTAGAGTGAGGAGATTCGAACGGAGTATCCGAGTTTAGTGGTTTGAACTTCTCTCTTGTGTCAGTTGTTCTGTTAGGATGACTTTCTTTAATTTTCGGGGACGAAAATCGTTTAAGAAGGGTAGACTGTAATGCCCCATTTAATTGTGGTTTATTTGAGGCTTAATTTATGATTATGATTATTATTATTATTATTATTATTACTATTATTATTATTATTATTAGTCTTATTATAATTATTATTAGGGTACAATATTATTATGTGTCTACTTGTAATTAATTGACTAAATGATTATTTTATTATTACTATTATTATTATATTTATTTTAAAATAATGTGTGTAATAAAATTGATATTATCCAGAGTTTTATTTGTTTTATCGTTCGATCAAAACCGAGCCCGAGAGCCGAGTTATTACCTCGAACCTGCACGCGAATCAGCCCAGCTGAACCGAACCGGCCCGCGAGCCAAACCCGTACACGAGCCCAAGCCGAACCGATTTTCGCCCAGCCCGAACCGCCCGCCCGCCCGCCCTAAGACCCGGTTCCCTCCCCCAACGTGCGTATGTATGTGTTTTTATTCTTGTAGAGCAAGAAAATTAAAACCCTACATCTATATGTTAATCTCTTTTCTCTCGCTCAGTATATCTCACCGCAGCCTTTCCTCTCTCGCCGATCACGCATAGAAGAGAAAATCTCTCGTCCCTTTTCCTAGCAGAAATCACGCTCGCCTCTATCTCTTTCACTCATTACGCCGCAGTCACAATCTCATCGCCCTCGTCGGCCTCTTTTCTTTTCCCTCATCAAACCCGCGCTTCCCGTCGTCGTCACTATCCTTCTCCTTCGCCTGCAACTTGTTGTCAGTATTTTTGTTGGAGTAGAATCTAAAGATTCGTCCCCCGGTCGTATCGCAAGGAAGGTTAGCCGGATATTCTTGTGCGTTTATTCAATCACGAAAAAGAGAAGACAAATTCCTAAACACTCTAATTCAATATTTTTTGGGTTTCAATTATCAACTAATAATTTAAACTGAATAATATGAAAGTAAAATGACAAATAAATTCACTAAATGATTAAAGAGCTAGGGAATCGGGGATAATTGTTTTCGATTCTAACATAATCACTGGCAATCAATTGCTCGGTTAAAGGACTTGAATCGTTTCTCGTTCAGAGGTTCACTCTCAATAACTCTTCGTAACAAGAGAGTGAATGTAAACGATCAACTATCAATTCCAACAACACATAGACAATACGTTTCTGAACAAGTCTATTCTAAACAAACCTAAATCGACCAACGTCTCCCCTCTCGGTTCTACACGTTGATTATCTAGGTTAGAATGGTGATCAATCATCCCCTATTCCTAGCAAATGGATTTAGCTACTCATATGGAATTCAACATCACAATTCATATCAAGGCAAGCCACTCGAATAGGTATGAACAAATCGATATAATGCACATCACTCGAATAGATATGAACAATCAACAACATTCAATTATAACGAACCTAATCAATCATCCCCTATCCCTAGCAAATGGATTTAGCTACTCATATGGAATTCAACATCACAATTCATATCAACGCAAGCCATCATCATCAACAAAGAAATTGAGAAAAAGAACTTACGATTAATATAAAGAATCCAATGTCAAATCTAAGTGCATCCAAATCCAAAGCATGAAAAAAGAGTTTTTCAATCTCCAAAACAAATCTAAAGTGAAAAAGTATGAAAAGGAATGAGTTTCTCTCGAGAAAGAACGTAAAAAACAAAGTCTGGAAGTAAATAATCAACCTTAGGTCCGAAATCTGATGTTGAAATCCCGCTCCTCGAAATTTGCGCCGATAAGTCGCGACTTCGCATATTCACTGGTCGCGAGTCGCGACATCCTTGCGAGTCGCGCGTCGTCAAGATGTTCAATTCTTGGGGTTTGGTAGCGACATAACTCGCGAGTCGCGACTTCGTCTCGAAACTGCACCTTAAGCCTCTGTTTTCCTCGCGGGTCGCGACATGTTCGCGAGTCGCGACCCAAGTCGCGAAACGACTCGCGAGTCGCGAGATATACTGGGGCCTGATTTCTGTCCGTCCTTCAGTCCTCATCGTCATTTTCCAGGCTCGGCCACGGGAATTCTCGATTTCACGGTCTCGACTCAAGCAATCTCAACCTCGACCAGCACAACCTACCTCCTGAAAACACAAACACGGAAAAAAATATGAAGCAAAACACGGTAAAAAGACACAAAAATATAAACTAAAGGTAAAAACAGAAAACGAAAGAAATGTACCAAATAAGCTACGAAAATCCTACAAGTGGGGAAAAATAAAAAGAAAATAAACATGAAATAAAGACAAAAAGATGGGACAAACAACTCCCCCACACTAAGACCTTTGTTCGACCCGAACAAAAAGAAAGAAAAGAAAAGACAAGACACAAAACAAAAGCGAGTCTGGACATCAGTCGATAACAAAATAAGTCTCAACAGATTCAACTTCAACAATGAGCATTCAAACGGCACATACGAACATAACACGACTACATGCTTGATTGCTAAACTTTAATATGACGTCCTCTCAAGTATGAGAATGTATATGTGTACCTCACTCACTTTCTTATACAAATAAAGATATGGGTGCACTCAAATAGGTCGATAACAAGTTCAATCATAGGCTTGCCCATTGTCTATCTTCTACTCTAAACCAATCAAAATCGAGACTAGTGAATCAAAAGGTCTTTCAGGGTTGTAACGTAGGCTCTTTGGACAGGTAGGATAAATATAGGTTAAGTGGCTCGAATACAACTCAAACTCCTAACCCACGATATGCAAGCTCAACCGGTTGCTCAAACAAACCGGATCTTCCCCCACACTTCTCCTAAAAACACACGTTTCCCCCAACTTACTTTATTTTGCTCTTTTTTACTTTTTTTTTGTGCGACCCTTTTTTGTCACATTTTTTTGTCTTTTTTTTTTGTGTCAACCTCTTTGGACATTTACAATCCATTTGGCTACATTTTTTCCTTTTTTTTTTGATTTTTTTGTTTGTTTGTTTATTTTTTTATTACTTTTGAAAATATAAACAAAACTCCACAATTATCCCCTCCCATTCTCAACCCGAGACTCAACAATCTCATCATCATGAGGTTATATAAAAAAAACAATTAGGCTCAAAATGGCAACTAGGGAATACAAAAAAACATATTCACAGTTCTCAACCCAAATTGATTCATTTTGATGCAGACTCAGGGCAAGTCTAATCAAACAAGAGCACGACCAATGTATCTCAAGAAAGAAATAAGGCTCAAACCTCACTAGGCAAATATATGAATGTCAATCAAAGCCATTAATCAAGCATTTCATCATGCTATGCCATATAATACCAACATCACAACTCATCGAATTCATTAAACACGTCTCCACTCATCATGAATTTTCCAAGTACAGACTCCAAAACACATAAAACCTACACTAGACTGGTCCACAAGAAAGAGAAAGAAACAAGACACATCCTAAAACAAAACTAGACCTGGTCAACCAAATAGCCACATAAAACTCCCCCACACTTAAAATTTGACAATGTCCCCATTGTCGATCCGCAGTGTAAGGAAGGTGTACTACATAATCAACCGACACGACAAAATAAAGAGAAAATACAAAAAAGAAACATAATAAAGAGAAAAGAAAAAGAAAAGCTAACCAACACTGTGACAATTCACTGTGGTCCATGAGGAGGAGGAGGAGGAGGATAGGGATGGCCGGTGCCGGAGCTCCACTGGGCGACCGTGCGTCCCACTGGATCTGCCATGCCTCTATAGCCTGAAACCGGAGGTTGGCACTGTCGAACCGGGCACTAATGTCGCGCATGTCTCGATCGTAGCGGTCCTCGAACGCCATCCACCATAGAGGAGGCTGGGACCACCAAGCGGGTGGTGCAGACGTACCCACTGGTCACTGCTGCGAACGGGTGGTCCGTGGCTCCCGAGAATATGCCTCCAGGGTCGGTTGCCAATCAACAGGAGGCGGAAGGCGATGGTCCTCGTCGATAAGAGCGTGATCGTGCTCCATCGCCTCCGTCTCGTGGGTATCCTCGGTCTCCTGCTGAGGACGAGACGAGCCTGCCTGAGCTGTGGAAGCGGCCGCACCCACGTTCTTCATATAGGCGGCGTAGGCCGGGCACTCCGTATAGGCCTTAAAGGTGCGGCGATCACGAATTAGACCCAAATGACTCAGCTCGTAGGAGTCAATGAACCGCATACGAGTGGGAAGGCTACTAGACGCCTCCGGGTCAACGTGGAAGTGCAAAGCCAGAGCGGTCACTATATGACCAAAGTAGGCTGCCGTTCTCTTGTTCCGAATGACGGCTCGACACTCTTCCTTAAAAATATCCAACATATTGTAGCGCCTAATTTGTTCGAGAATAATTGGATATTATTATTTGGAATTTATTTTTATATTCAAATTAATTATTCGGGCTCGATAATTTTATTCCTATTATATGCTCGTAAATGCTAAATTGTATTAATTTTAATGTCGAGCCGGATAGTATTAATTATTTTATTTTCGGTCGAACCAAAAATATTAAATAAACGAGACATCGAACCGAGTGAGTATACGTGTGAACTTATCGAACCGGGCCGAGCCGAACCCGCCCCTTTTCTCCTCCCAAAATCGGCCCCAACCCATCGCCCATCTCTCCTCATGCATGCATGGATTTCAATTTGAATTTTTGAAATTCAAAGGTTGATCACTATCCCATATTTTGTGCCAACCGAACCCCCCTTCTTGCTATCTTCTATAATTGAAAATGGGAGTTACAAAGTCTTAAAGTTGTGATTTAAGAAGGTTGACCCCTCATTTCTCCTCACTCCCATCTCTCTCTTTCAATCCCTCTCATTCCAAAACTCACGTCACTCTCCCTCTCTCTTTCTCTCTACTTTCTTTTCTTTCAATTCTCTTGTCCTCACCGAAAATACTCCAGCCCTGCCCTCCTCCCCTCATCACCAACACGCCGCTCATTTCCGCAGCACCACGCGATGCCGAAGAAAGCCATCTCCTCGCGCTCCTCCACCCGCTCGCAGCAGCCGCCGCCACAAGCCCTCCCCGTCCTCCACGCGGCAGCGACTCCCGGCCATCGACAGCAACTCCCAACCACCTTGCGCCTCTGTCCCGCGAGCACGAGCCATTTGCGGTCATCACCTTTGTCGAGCGAGCCACCGTTAACATTGAGCGAGTCAAGCGGACAGTCGTCCCCGCCTGTAGGATTTGTCGTCTCCGAGCTCCGTTTTTCCGGCACCGAACCTCGACTACCCTCCCCTTAGGTGTTTGGTAAATCCATTTTACTAAACTCCTTAATTTTATGATTATACATGATAGTCGTAAATTAAAAATGCGTTGATAATGCTATGTCCAATTCGAATATTCAAAATGCATAAGATATCATTTTATGTGAAATCATGTTGTTTTCACTATTCTGTTGTGCTACGTTTTGAGCCATCATAGACTGAATATTTGAAGTCTTAACCTACATGAAATATGTAGTATGTCGAGCTTTCTATATCTTGGCTTTAGAATTTCTCTATTTCGATCTATATCGAAAAAGTTATGATTTTTACCAGATTTGTTGTACGTCCAGTTTTTCTTGTACCCGGAAGCATAGATGTATTTAATGGTTGATCAGTTTTTCATGTCATAATGTGCTCGTATGAACTTACACTCTTCTTGAAAGTTGTAGATCTGTTTCTTAACTTTCAAATGAGATAAAGTTCATGTTTATATGTGCTCTGTAGCTCGAGCTATGATTTTATGAAGTTAGAGATGCATGAGTTGAGAATTATCATGTTGACAGAAATCTGAGACTGAATGTTAACCGATTATTCACTATCCAAATGACCTCATATGATTCTGCATTCTAAATGAAAGTTGTAGAGGTATTCTTAAGGTTTAATTTGAGATTTGAACCATATCATTTAGAGGTCTGTAGCTCGAGATAAGTATTAGAATTTGAAGTGCTGTCCATGTTATATATTAGATCCTGACAGGTTTACTGAATCACATGTTTTGTGTTTAAACTCATTGATAATGTGATTACTTGCCAATGTGATCTTCATTAAAGTTGTAGAAATTGGAGTTGCCTATTATGTTGTTTTTGAATTTCATTAATAGCATGCCTGTAGCTCCAGTTATATGGTAATTACTGAAATCTGGTCAAGTTTATTTTCCCAGTTTTGGACTGTGGCTCAACTTTTAATGTTTGTTAATTTATCACCTATTAAATGACCTTATTTGCTTTCAGTGTCTTCATAAGAATTGTATATTCATGTCTTAGGATTCCAATGCAACTTAATTCATGTTCATATGAGTTATATGCTGAGAGTTATGTCGATTTTAAAAATGCTGCGGGGTCAAGTTTTCAAATCTTATGTGATATTTTCGAAAATGTGTTTTCCTTGCTTTAATGCGTATTTAAATGATTATATGAACTTAGTTAGACTTAGTGATTACAGAATAGTCTGTAATAAGGCTATTTTACTAATATAGGTGTTTGACGAGTCGACCTCGCTGCCTACCTTATTTTGTGTTTATTCCGGTCGCAACCAGGTGGGTTCATTTATGTTGAATCTATATTTATCGCACTTGTTATTTTGTATAAATGTTTTTTGCGATAGTTTTTGTATGCGTGAGAACCCTAGTCTAAGCATCCTGATGGTAGTGCCTTTGACGAATGCATAATCAGTGGAAGTCACATGCCCGTTGCATCCGGGAGGTGGACGCCAAATCCGTGTAGAGCGGAGGGGTAATTCAACTTCACTATCTCTTGGATAAGACCCTACGCTCGTTGCATCCGGGGTGGGAGTGCTTCCAGTTACATCCTTGCCGATGTCTGGTCGGAAGATTTGTTGTATGTACATAGGAGGTTTGCGATAGGGCCTAATAGGGAGTTAGATCTGGATTCTATGCATACATTATTTATGGTTATGGATCTTTATGCGAAATATACTGTGCGCTAATGGTGAGTATGATGGTTGTACTCACCCTCATTTACTTTTCTGTCCTCTTGTTTCCTCTTCCTATCTTTTTAGGTTGAGCATGGTTGGCGGCGGTAGCGAGAGACGATCGAGTGGTGGTCGTTGGATTGTGTGTTACTTGCTTCCGCCTTGCTTTCTATTATCTCGATATACCATGAGTCCAACTTTGAATAACTATGTTTCCGCTTTATTTATTTCGAACCTGTTGATTAGACTATTGAATTATGTTGAAGTATTTGTTTATGCATGACTGGTTTGAAGTTTATGGATAACATGGGATTTTGTTTTGAGCTGTTGGATTATATCTGTGTAAATACTTATTTGTTTTAGTTGTTTATATTAAAGTTTAAATTGGGATATCGCGAAAAATAAACTCTAATTTTTATAAATAAATTCGGTAAATCTTTTAAAATAAAACGGGGCGTTACACATATCTCCGTCCTTCCTCTCGAGCATAGCCCACAGCAGGGCGAGGTCAATCTGAGTGACCTTGTTGGCCTCTTTCTTCCCGAACACACCATAGCACAAAAATTTGTGCATCATAGCGACAACACCGTCCTTGATGAGGCTATTAGCCAAGCCCTGTGAGTTCCACACCGTGTCAAGAGAAAGCAGGGGCCAGAAAATATCAGGAGTCATTCCTTCATTCATCCTTGCGCCGCCACGGTGGAGTCCCACGACGTTTTGCATGATGTCGACAGTGATGATCCTCTCTGTCCCAAGTAGACGGCACGTCATGTAGTCCTCTATTGACGGAATCTCGAGTGTACTGAAGAATTTGAGTGTGAGGTTTCGGTATGTCGGGTGGACCAAGCGGGCGTAAGTCTTCAAGTGCAGTGCATCAAGGTAGGACTCGATGGTCTCTAAAATCCCAAGATCGGAGAGCAAGGCGAAGTCGAACATCTTTGATTTCAAGACATCCTTCTTCGCGAGCCGGGCATAGACCTCCCCCTCACGTTCTGATAGAATAGTAAAGGGGGCATTGTAGTCGGCCCGTAAATCGACCGTCTCGTCCCGAGAGGAAGAGGACTCCCCCAAAGTCTTCTTACGTTTGTTACCGGCTCCTTTCTTTACCATTTTGAACACTAACATAGGCAAATGATCGAACACCTAAAGTGCAAGAATATGAACCTCATGCTTGTAGAACGACGAAGATGGCGAGATCCCTTTCCTCACTCAAACAGCTCAACAGACAACTCACACAAGTCCAATGCGCCACAAGATAACAAAGATTACGATTACCTGGGGTTGGTTTAGAATATGCGTTGAAGGAGCTTAAAGAAATAGAAGAGTGACAGATGGAGTGATGGAGTGCTGCAGGTGGTCGGAGATGACATATGCCGGCAAGGTATTGGCCGGAGAAGACACCGGTGGTGACTGTGTCGGGAACAAGGGAAATGGTGGAGTCGCTGCTCAATTTCGCGAGAGAGAACGAGTGAGCGGGTGGGGAGGTTGGCTGCTATTTTGCGAGCGGTTAAGAGTGAGCAAGTAAGGAGCGATTCGTTGCAGGAGCACGCGATTCTGCCGGAGGTGAAGGTCACCGGTGGTCTGGTGGCTGAAGAAGCTGCCGGAGAAGTGCCGACGAGGCTTGGTGGTCGAAATTTAGGGGCTAGGGTTGCGATTTCGCGAGAGGGAGAGAGGAAGCTGTGCGAGGTCGGAATTGAGGCGCTTGGGGTCGTCGCCGGAGGAAGAGAAGCTGCCAAAGGTGGATGGCCAGAGGCGCGAACAGAGATGGTGAGTGATGTGGGGCGAGGATTTCTTCAGAATCGCGAGAGAAGTTCTGGTCACGAGGGAGAGGGTCGATCTACAAAAATAAAATCGACATATCAGATTTAATAGCAGGTAAGCCGCGAAGTGATTCGCGAGTTGCGACTAGTGCTCGCGAGTCACGACATGTCTCGCGACTCGCTAAAAAAACAGAGTGCGATAGCAATATTTTGTGGGACAAATCGCGACTCGTGACAGTGACTTTCATCTCGCGAGTTGCGACATTGCTCCGCGAGTCGTGAAAAAAATGGAGTCCGATAGACAATTTCCGTGGGTTAACTCGCGACATAGTCTCGCGAGTCGCGAAAAACCGATTTTTTTTTCTTTTTTCTTTTTTAAGAACTTAATTAACCTGCAAAACTATAATGGAAAATTTACCTACCGAATCAGNAATCAAATGCAAAAAGAAAAAAGGACAGATACAATCGTACAGAGCACAGTGACTAGACTAGTCACTGTGAATTCGGTGGTGCAGGCGGAGGATGGAGATAGTCAGGCCCCAAACAGCGGCGGGCGTCTGACAAATCATATCTCTCTCCTTAGTGGGACTGGGGCAACTTCATCGAACTCAGCCGGGAGGGGGTAGTGCGACGGTTGGTATGGAGATGACCCTGCAATGGCCTCTGCGGCTCAAACTAGGACCCTCGAACGAAGATGAAGGTAGATTCTCCCAACACAATCATGCTTGCAGTCATTTTTTTCATATCAATTACTGTGTTGGTGGTCGCCATAAACGGTCGTCCGAGGAGGATGGTGTGCTGATACCCGTTCTCTCTAACATCCCCCATATCAAAAACCACAAAATCAACAGGGACTATCAGCTTCCCCACTCTTACGAGGACATCTTCCACAATCCCTTCGGGTTGACGAAGTGAGTGATCGACAAGCTGTAGACACATCTTGGTGGGCCTCAGGCCGCCGAGTCCAAGTGTCCGATAGATAGAGAGGGGCATCAGATTTATGCCGGCCCCAAGGTCTAGCATCCCTGAAGCATCTTTCCCACTCCCAAAAGCTATATTGATCATAAACCCACCGGGGTCTCTTTCTTTCTTCTCCTCCAAAAGTCGACCCGGGAAGGAAATCTTCGGCTTGTATGGGTTCCGAGATTTGTGTAAGGTTGGCTCAGCCAGTGGTGTCACTGGGGTTTCTTGCTTCTTCCGGCCCTCTTTTTTCTCTTTCTTCTTGTCGCCTACAATCTCTCCCTCAATGTCGGGCAAGATCATCATCACTGCTTTCACATGCTCCGGCTGACTGGGCAACTTTCCTTTGTTCAATTCAGTCTCGATGGTTCCGACCCGTGTGGCCAGTTGGCCCACTTGCATCTCAAGCCGCTTGATAGATGCATCTTGGTTCGTGATAAACTGGAGGATCTTATCAAGCTTGTCGTCCTGGAGAGATGAACCGGCCCTACTCCCAGTGCTTGCATCCCGGCTTCTGGTCCCCTCTGCTGCTGCTGTGGCTGGTAGTTCAGACTGAGAATGAAATTGGGTCGAGGTTGCTGCTGCATGAAATTCGGACGGGGTTGCTGGAGGGAGTTCGTGTTGTTGGACCAGGATAAGCTGGGATGATTCCTCCATAGCAGGTTGTACGTGTTTGAAAACGGGTCATTGCCAGGCAGGTCTTGGTATCCTTGTAAAGAGCTGGCATCTGCATACTGCTCACCGAACTCCTGATCGAAGGCTGAAGGGCACACTTCAGACCTATGCCCTGGGAATCCGCATGCTCCACACGTGTCAACGGCCATGGTCTGAACCGGCTGAGCTCCTCGTGCATTAAGTAAACGCATTTGCTCTGTGAGCTCGGCTAACTGTTGGGCCATCACATTGTTGCCCTGCCCGACCTTGTTTACTGTCACTCTCTTCCCTCGGCTGCTCTTCTGCGACGAATTCGTGCTCATCGTCACGAAAATGTCGAACATCTCTCTAGCTGTTTTTGCTCCGATATCTCCCCCTGCCGCATTGTCAACCATATACTGCAAGTTTTGATGGAGGGAGTCGTAGAAGCAATTGATTAGTAGCCCCGGAGAGAGGTTGTGATGAGGGCACTGCCGCTGGAGATCCTTGAACCGCTCCCAAGCCTCGTGAAGAGGCTCATTCGGTAGTTGAGCAAAGGAGACGATTTGCGACCGGAGCTCCTGGGTCTTCTGATGGGAGTAGTATCTCCCAATGAACTTCGTGTATACTTCTGTCCAGGTAGTGAGTGAATCCGGCGCAAGGGTCATGAACCAAGCCTTGGCCCGGTCTTTCAGTGTCTCGAGAAAACACCTCATCTTCAGTTGCTCCTCGCTGAGCCCGTGGAGAGGGAAGGTCTGTAGCACATTGTAGAATTCCCGAATGAAGTTAAGCGGGTCTTCATTCGGGAGCCCGTGGAAGGATGGCAGCTGGTTGTAATAGATCATCTTAAGCTCGTAGTTCCGAGCTTTTTGTGACAACCGGATGCATGAAGTTATCGACCCAATTGTCGGATGGGCTAAGTCTCGAAGGAGATCGCAGTGTTGTAGAGCCATGTCTGGCTTTGTGGTTTCAGAAGATTCGAGGTTGAGTTTGTCGAACAGTTCCCTTACGCTCTCGTGACTTGGTTCGTCGTTTGGTCCTATGATACGCCCACTCCTGGTACGCATACACAAAGACAAAAGAAACCATCACGAGCACCAGATAAACAAAGGAGAAAGCTAAAGAAAGCAAGAACTACTAGACTAAACTAAAAAAAAAACAAAGAGAAACGCGGAAATAAGAAAAACCATAAAAATAAGAGAAACACTAAAAAAAACAAATAGGCGCACAATTATAGTCTTAAACCTTCCCCGACAACGGCGCCAATTTTGTTGTCAGTATTTTTAAGTAGAATCGAAAGATTCGTCCCCGGGTCGTATCGCAAGGAAGGTTAGCCAGATATTCTTGTGCTTTTATTCAATCAAGAAAAAGAGAAGACAAATTCCTAAACACTCTAATTCAATATTTTTTGGGTTTCAATTATCAACTAATGATTTAAACTTAATAAAATGAAAGTAAAATGGCAAATAAATTCACTGAATGATTAAAGAGCTAGGGAATCAGGGATAATTGTTTTCGGTTCTAACATAATCACCGGCAATTAATTGCTCGGTTAAAGGACTTGAATCGTTTCTCGTTCAGAGGTTCACTCTCAATAACTCTTCATAATAAGAGAGTGAATGTAAACGATTAACTATCAATTCCAACAACACATAGACGATACGTTTCTGAACAAGTCTATTCTAAACGAGCCTAAATCGGCCAATGTCTCCCCTCTCGATTCTACACGTTGATTATCTAGGTTAGAATGGTGATCAATCAATTAACCCTATAATGCACACCACTCGAACAGATATGAACAATCAACAACATTCAATTATAACGAACCTAATCAATCATCCCCTATCCCTAGCAAATGGATTTAGCTACTCATATGGAATTCAACATCACAATTCATATCAACCCAAGCCATCATCATCAACAAAGAAATTGAGAAAAATAACTTACGATTAATATAAAGAATCCAATGTCAAATCTAAGTGCATCCAAATCCAAAGCGTTAAAAAGGAGTTTTTCAATCTCCAAAACAAATCAAAAGTGAAAAAGTATGAAAAGGAATGAGTTTCTCTAGAGAAAGAACGTAAAAAACAAAGTCTGGAAGTGAATAATCAACCCAAGGACCGAAATCTGATGTTGAAATCCTGCTCCTCAAAATTCGCGTCGATAAGTCGCGAGTTGCGACTTCGCATTTTCCCTGGTCGCGAGTCGCGCGTCGTCAAGATGTTGAATTCTAGGGATTTGGTCGCGACTCCAAGTCGCGACTCGCGACATGATGTCCCGAGTCGCGACTTCGTCTCGAAACTGCACCTTAAGCCTTTGTTTTCTTTGCGGGTCGCGACCCCAGTCCCGAGTCGTCTCGCGACTCGCGAGTCGCGAGATATACTGGGGGCCTGATTTCAGTCCGTCCTTCAGTCCTCATCGTCGTTTTCCGGGCTCGGCCACGAGAATTCTCGATATCACGGTCTCGACTCAAGCAATCTCAACCTCGACCGGTGTTGTAAATATTTTTCCGGAGTAGAATCTAAAGATTCGAACACCGGGTCGTGTCTCACGAGGAAGGTTAGCCGGAATATTCTATACGTTTATTCAAAAACAAGTAAAAGAAATAAAGATCCTAGACGTTCTAATTCAAATGATTTGGTTTGCTTATTAACTACGAAGAACAACTTCAGATAAAGCAAATGAAAATAGTAAGCAACGTCGAAGAAC
>BKCP01004483.1:877390-932101 GCA_008636005.1 Striga asiatica | reverse complement strand
TGGAGTATTCTTCTCCGAAGCCGTTGCACTGTGATACAAAGTGGGTAGGATCTAGTTCGACTTGCTTCACAGATAAGCTTATACTTCCAGAGGTTGACAACATAGCTCGAGTGAGAAAAGCTCTGTGCCAAGAATTGAGGATTGCTCGTACCTATACTCGACTAGAGAAAATGGAGTTTGAATGCACTCGATTGGTGGTGAAGCTTGATGACATCAAGCGCGATCAGTCCGTCAAGATTGAAAGCAAAATCCACATGTGTCATTTCATTACCATCCTTGGTGTTTACGCTCGGTTCCACAAGAACATTGCCACCCGAGCCCACCAGGTCTGCGGTCATGCTACCCTTCCCATGCTGCCGCTTCTCGAGAATACGAAGGCGTGGCATGACCGTCATTTTTTCTTGGACCCCGGCTGAGTTGTACAGGTTTCGTCAAGCTAATGACGTTAAACAAGCGCTTCTTGGGAGGCAACCCAAGTGATTTACTGCTTTCTTGTGTGTTTCGTTGATTTTTTTTTTTTTTTTTNGTTTCGTCAAGCTAATGACGTTAAACAAGCGCTTCTTGGGAGGCAACCCAAGTGATTTACTGCTTTCTTGTGTGTTTCGTTGATTTTTATTTATTTATTTTTTTTTATAATGGGAGTTTTGGAGTTTTGTGATTGTCTTGCCAGGAGCGAGCTTGCAGGTTACGGCATAGACTGAGCTGAACGCCTAGGTTGAGCATGCGCGAATATTTCATATGGGAAGACTTACTCGACTTGATACATTTTCGGTTTGCACACACCTTTCTTTTATTTATTTATTTTTCTCTTATTTGTGTTCTTGTGTGTTTGATTTTTTAGTTTATGATTGTCGCATGAGTGCTTGTGTGATTGTGTGTTCTTTCCTATGCTTTTTGGTCAAGCAATGAGGACATTGCTTTGTTTTAAGTGTGGGGGAGTAATCTCATAATTATGCATGCTTAGGCGTCATTTTAGGTATGTGTTTGTGTCAATTTCCCCATATGAAGCTTAATGTTTGTTTTAAGTCAAAATGACTAAGTGGTTAGTTTGGATTGTCGTTTGATTCCGTTTTCCCTTAAAAATAATTTGCTACAACAAATTTGGCGCCGTTGCCGGGGAAGGCAAGTAGGATATTTGGTTCTGGTGTTGATTTTATTTTCTGTGTTTCTCTTTATTTTGTGTTTTTCGTGTCCCTGTCCTTTGTTTGCATCTTTGTTTTTCTTTTTGTTTTTGTTTTAGTTTTCTTCCTTTTCTCCTTCCTTTTCGTGGCTACGTGTGGTTGTTCTATTTTGGTGTGCAGGAGATATGAACTTCAACCGTACTTTTCCCTATCCGCACACCCAACCTTGGGGTTACGAGCCGAGCTATCACACTGGGTACCACAACCAATCATATTCATATTCTTCCGAGCAGTACTGGGATCCCTACACAGTCGAGCAAGCTTATGAGTCCCATGAGTTCAACGAGAATCTCGACCGTATCTATGAATTCGCGTCATCCCGATTAGCTCAGGATGAAGAGACCGCAACCCGGTGTACCCATCCGCATCAGTCACCTTCATACCACGATTTTTGGGACTATGGCCAGACTTGGTCATATCCTTACGAGCAGCAATGGGAGTCTATACCTGTTGAGCAGTCATGTGAGTCCCTCAAGGACTCATCAGAGTACAATACCAAGCTCGACCAGGCCTTCGCTCTTTTAGCCTCCCAAGCGGCCCGTAGGAGAAATATTGAGTCCAAAATCGAGAACCTTGTGGAGCGCGTGCAAGCATTAGAGGATCGAGTTAACAATGTCACTCCTGAGCCCACCGCTCAAGGCGAATCTATACAAAGAGATGAATTTTTGTCGTCGAGCACATGTCCACCCTCAAAGGAGTGGTCGTTACATGCGACCATCCAGCCTTTCGGCCTTAGTCATGATGAATTTTTGTCTTCGAGCACATGTTCACCCTCAAAGGAGTGGTCGTTACATGCGACCATCCAGCCTTTCGGCCTTAGTCATGATGGATTTTTGTCTTCGATCAATCATTCAACATAGGCCACCGCATATGCACAATACAATTAAAGCAATCGATTAGGCACGGTATTGAAAATTGAACAGAAATTTCATTAATTCAAATTTGGGAATTTCAGTACATCATTTTGTCGTGGAAAGTTTCCAACAAGAGAAAGAAAAGGTAAAAAATTTTAAACGTAATATTTCTTCAAGTTAGCCACATTCCATGACCTGGGGAGTGATCGACCTTCGGCATCTTTGAGTGAATATGCTCCTCCCGCGTGAATCTTCTCGACCAGGTATGGTCCTTCCCAGTTGGGCTCGAGCTTGCCCACGTGTTTCAACACGTCCACCCTTTTCCAAACCAGGTCGCCCACCTGGAATCTCCTCGTTTTGACCTTCCTGTCGTGCGTTGTCCTCATCCTCTGCTTGTACGCCTCGACTCTGATCGAGGCTTGCTCCCGAAGTTCTTCAATTGTGTCTAGGGCAGCCATCATCAAGTTCTCATTCTGCTCAAGATTATATGTGCTCGATCTTTGTGACTGGATCTCGCTCTCGATTGGGAGCAGTGCCTCCATGCCATAAACCAGGCTGAATGGTGTTTCTCCTGTGGTCGATCTTGGTGTTGTCCGATACGCCCAAAGTACTGAAGTGAGCTCGTCGACCCATGCGCCCGACGCCTTCTCCAATCTTGTTTTCAGGTCGCTTAAGATGATTCTGTTGGTTACCTCGACTTGTCCATTGGCTTGCGGATGAGCAACTGGCGCGAAATGTTGCTCGATCTTCAAGTCTTCGCACCATGCTCAGATCCGCTTGCCATTAAATTGCGTCCCATTATCGGACACCAACACCCTTGGAACACCAAACTTGCAGCAAATATTATTATATAAAAATTGTATGACTTTTTCTTCCGTGATTTTTGCCAGCGGCTCAGCCTCCACCCACTTCGTGAAATAGTCCACCGCCACAATCAGAAATTTTCTTTGACCCGTTCCCTGCGGCATCGGCCCCACCAGATCAACACCCCACTGCGCAAATGGGATGGGGGCACTCATCGTCGTCATCATTTCCGCAGGTTGGTGGATAAGTGGCCCATGTTTCTGACATTGTAAACACTTCCTCACCATCATCTTCGCGTCCTCCTTCATGGTCGGCCAAAAATATCCTGCTCGTAATATCTTCGCTACTAAAGACCCCGCCTTACTGTGATCGCTGCAACATCCCTCGTGGGTCTCCCTCAATACTTATCGGCCCTCTTCTTGCGTCACACATCTTAGGTGAGGTCTGGCATACGATCTTTTATACAACACTCCATCATGCTCGAAAAACCTTCTTAACACCTTCGCCCCTCCTTCTCTCAACTCCTTCAATATCAAGGTTCTCCAATCGTCGACCTCTTCTATCTCCGCTACCTCATGCTCGACTGCACTCCTCTCCATGTGCAGCAAAGTGACACTTCTACTCTTACAGTCGACCAAATTCTGCGTGATTTTGGATAGCAGATCTGCTCGACCATTCTCGCCCCGGGGTATTTGCACTAACTCGAACGAGCTGAACTCCACCTTCAATCTCTTCATTTCCTCGACATACCGCTGCATTCTTTCCTCATTCACCTCAAAGTCCTCTCGAAACTGACCTACCACCAACTGAGAATCAGAATACACTTGAATTTTGCGAGCTCCACCTGATATGGCCATCTGCATCCCTTTAATAACCGCCTCATACTCCGCCTCATTGTTCGACACCTTGTACTCGATTTTGACCACGAACTCCAAATTGTCTCCTTTGGGCGAAATTAGAACAACGCCCAAACCCCCTCCAATTCTCGACACCGAGCCATCAGCAAACATTTGCCAAACACCTTCTGCTTCCTCCTCCCCCTTCGTACCCTCTTGTATGAAATCCGCCAACGCCTGCGCCTTTATTGCCCTCCTTGGCTCATATGTGATCGTGTACTCACTTAATTCAACCGCCCATTTGACTAGTCGACCTGACACCGAAGGTCGACCTAACGTCTCTCCCAATGGCATATTCGTTCTCACCTTCACCTTATGTCCTAGAAAATACGGCCGCAACTTTATCACTGTCACTACCACCGCTAAAGCACACTTCTCGATCTCTGAATACCTCCTCTCCCGCCCCTGCATCACTTTACTCACGTAATAAACTGGAAATTGCACTGCACCTTCTTCCCTCAACAGAACCGAGCTTACCGCCATTTCTCCGATAGATATGTACAACACCAAGTCCTCCCCTGGAACTGGTTTAGCTAATAGAGGCAGATTAGCTAATACCTTATGTAACTCCTCGAATGCTCCTTGGGCCTCCTCCGTCCATTGGAATTTCGAGCTCTTTCTTAACGTTCGGAACAAGGGCCCGCTCTTTTCCGCCACTTTGGATATGAAGCAGCTCAAGCCCGCTATCCTGCCCGTCAAAATCTGCACTTCCTTCGCTTTTGTGGGTGGCTTCATCTCGATCACCGCCCTCACCTTTTCTGGGTTGACCTCGATCCCTCTTTTCGTTACCATGTACCCCAGGAACTTTCCCGACTTCACCCCAAAAGAACACTTAGCGGGGTTCAGTTTCATGCCATATCTCCGCAACGTCAAGAACGTCTCCTTCAAGTCATTCACGTGATCAGCCTCCACCTTACTCTTCACCAGCATATCATCAACATACACCTCCATGTTCCTCCCCAGCTGTCCCTTAAAGATCTTGTCGACCAACCGCTGATATGTTGCCCCTGCATTCTTCAAACCGAAAGGCATCACCACATAACAATAGGTGTCTCTGCTCGTAACAAAACTCACCCTCTTCCTATCCTCTCGAGCTAAAGGGATTTGGTGATACCCTTGGGATGCATCCATCAGGCTAAGCAACTCACAACCCGCGGTAGAATCGACCAACTGATCGATCCTGGGCAACGGATACAAATATTTCGGACACGCCTTGTTTAAGTCCTGAAAATCGATACACATCCTCCACTTCCTCCCAGACTTAGACACCATCACTGTGTTTGACAACCATTCGGGGAATTGGATCTCCTTTACATGGCCCGCCTTCAACAACTTCTCAACCTCCTGCTCGATCACCTTGTCCATTTCCGCGCCATGGTGTCGCCTTTTTTGCTTCACTGGCCTCACCGTTAAGTCGATGTTCAAACGATGTTCGATCACCTCCGCCTTTATCCCAGTCAACTCCTCAGCCGTATACACAAAAACATCCGCGAACTCTCTGATCAACCCAATCAATTTCGACCTTACGGGCTCCTCAATCTCCTTTCCTATCCATAATTTCCTCTCTTCGCACCCTTCTACCATCTGGACCTCCTCAATCTCCCCTCTTGGCTGCATTTCCACCTTCTCCTTCCCCTTATCAGCTCTCGCCTTTTCTTCCTTCGACCTCGACCCCCTAGGCCGGTTCGGTACTCCCTCTTCGGGCTTCGTTCGCTTCCTCAAGAGCTGCTTGTTATTGCTCATCGTGGTCTGATAGCAACTCCTTGAGGTAAGCTAATCTCCCGCGACCTCGCCAACGTTTTCCCCCACCGGATATTTGATCGTCATGTGGTACGTCGACACGACTGCCTGGAAAGCATTCAAACTGGTCCTTCCCATGATAATGTTGTACGAGGACTCTGCTCCAACGACCACAAACCTCACCATTTGCACCTTCCTCGTCACTCCTTGCCCCAAGGCAACAGAAAGACTCACCTCTCCCATCGGCATCACCTCGCCTCCGTTGAATCCATATAGGGCTGTGGTCACCGGCTTCAAGTCAAGGTTAAGCTCCTTGTTTATCTGCACAAAACAATCATAAAACATCACATCCACCGAGCTCCCCGTATCGATAAACACCCTCTTCACATCGAAACCAGCCACCTCTGCCGTTATCACCAGCGCATCATTGTGGGGTAACACTACTCCCTCTGCATCCTCCGCTCGAAAACTTATCTCCGGTATCCGAGCAGTGATCCCCACCTCCTCTCTCTTCCTCTTCATCGCTCGAACATGGCCTTTCCTTGCGTTGTTTGAGTCCCCATCCGTCGGGCCCCCCGAGATCATATAGATTGTTCCTCTCTTCACAGGGCCATGATCATCTTGACCTCCTCAATCTCGACTACCTCGTCTCCTTTTGCCTCCTCGATCACCTCTCCCTCCTCGAGGGTCTCCCTCCTCATCATCATCTCGATCACTCCGCTCCACCGAATCCTCCCTGCACTTTCCCTTATCTTTTCCCTTCGCCCTGTCTTCATACACGAACTCCTTAAGGTACTCAGCCCTAATAAGGCGCTCGATCTCGTCCTTGAGGTGTCTGCACTTCTCAGTCTTATGACCATAGTCTTTATGAAAACGGCAATACTTATCCGACTTGGGCTGTGTTGGCCCCTCAGGCCTCGACTTCGGCCACGTTACTTCCTTGTCCTCGATCTTCCTCTCAATAGCCACCAGTACCTTTCCCATCTTCGCGTTGAGGGGTGTAAAGTGTTGGAACCTCTTCCCTCCAAGTACTGGCTGATCCTTCCACCTGTCTTCTCGCCCTTGATCAGATCGACCACGCCCGTCTCTCCTGGGCGATCGCCTACCCGGCGATGCTCTCCGGGGCGAGTTCACCCTTCCTTTTTTTCGGCTTCGGCTTAGTCAACTCTTCCAACTTAGAAAACTCTGCCTCCGTCTCTTCTAGATTAATGTATTTCTTACATCTCTTTAGCACATCATCATACGTGTGAGCAGGGGTCTTGGCTAAAGATGTTCGACACGGCCCAGCTCGCAAACTCCGTATCAACCCCCCAGCCTTCACCTCATCTGAGGCTGTGGGGATCTCCAAGCAGGTTTGGTTGTATCGCACGATATACTTGCGCAATGATTCTTTCTCACCTTGCCATGGCCATCAACGTCAAGTACGTCTTCTCCTGGGCCACCGCACTCGCATAGTGGGTCATCAGTTTTTCCGCAAAATCATCAAAGTCCTTGATCGATCCATGAGGGAGCTGCTGAAACCAATCGAGCGCACCTCCCCCCAAGGTCGACAAGAATGCCCTGCAGCTAACAGAGTCAGAATAACCATACAACACAACCAAATTTTCAAACGCCCTTACATGCCTCGACGGGTCGGTGGTCCCATCGAACATCAAACTCATGTCCCTAAAATTTGCAGGCAATGGTGCAGCCAATATTTCCCTCGAGAACTGATGTCCTCGAGCACGCCTTTCGGGTCGACCATCCATTTTGGCCTGCATCTGCCTTACTTGCTCCGCGAGCCTCTCCACCTCTCGATTCCGCGTGGCTGCATCTCCTCCATAGCTAGACACGTCCTCATCCACCATCGTTGGTCCAGCAGCCACTCGTGAAAGGCTTTGAGTGACCTGCTGAACCGCTTGCGCCGCCGCGTTCGCCACCATCTGCTGCATCTCTTGCCTGGTCATCACCACCTGCTGGCCGGGACGCTGTTCCTCCACCGGCGGCAGCACCGCTCCTTGCACCGCCGCTACTTGCTGCAAAGTCATGGCCAGATCTGGTTACGGCGGCACTGGAAACGCCACTCCTTGGATTGTGCGGGTCTCCTAGGCCCGGCTTGAGCCCGCATTGGCCTCTGGTTGCACCGGTGCGACCCCCACACCCTGGGGAACAGGCGTAGGAGTCACCGGTGTACGCGAGGGTCCAGAGAAGCCCGGAGGTGGGCCTTCTCCAAACGGCCTCGTCATCGTCCACGCATCGTCGAACGATGCTTGCAAATCTCTCCTAGGAATTCCGTCCGCCATAGCCACCGAGCTTTGGAAATCTCAGCACACCACTTTTTCGAACGAAAGTCCCACAGACGGCGCCAAATGGTAACGCAAAACACTCCGACCGGCTTGAAATCAGCTTGCTTCCTTCTTTCTCGCCGGTAGAATGCCGCGTTTCCTGCACAGAACTCTCACACCGGAGGGATTTTCCGGTGAAGAGCCTCCGATGCTTAAGTCAGTATATGTTTGCCCAATTCTCCAAAGTAAAGAATGGATAAATCGTAAGTCACAAGAAAAGACCCACTCCCATATATATAGGAGTGAGATACCTGCCCTAGGAGCTGCCCGGATTTTGGTGAGCTGTCCTGCCCGCGCTGCCCGTCCGTGCACACACAGTGTGTGTGTTGTCAGAGATGTCAGGGGTGGCTGTTGCCACTATCGCTCTGCACCAGTGTATCTTCGCCACGTGTCCCTCTGAGCTTTGAGGGAAATTATTCCTCTGCGCAGGCCATTGGGATCTTCTAACTTCACCCACGTGCCTTTTTACGTCCAAGTCACGCTCTCAACTGCTCTGTACCTGTTGCGTGCTTGATCTGATCGAGCCCCCTATTGCTGGTCGATTCTCGACCAGCTCTGCTATTCTGCTCGATCTCTTCCCTTTTGGTCGATCATCCCTCCATCAATGTGGTTTTTTCCACTTCAGGCTTACCTGACCCGTACGATGGACCGGTCTGCTACTTAGTCGTATGATATCCCATATCAGTATAAAAATTAACAAGCATTTTACCTACAATAAAATCTGTAGGGATTCTCTAACTATATATTCTATAGGTAAAGGGATTTACCTAGAAATTTTTGTCTAGCTAAAGTTCATATTTCTTGTAGTGCGGCCTTCTCTTGTAGTCCATAT
Organism: Striga asiatica; assembly: GCA_008636005.1. NCBI lineage: Eukaryota > Viridiplantae > Streptophyta > Magnoliopsida > Lamiales > Orobanchaceae > Striga > Striga asiatica. Next base: position 923,470 of record BKCP01004483.1, on the reverse strand, counting down.
TCACCTAATGAAGAGTATCCTAAATATGTAAGGAACTTTGTTAGCACATACTGTAAAGATACCTATGACCATATATAAATTATACTAGTACAATACCTGTGTACTACACGGGTGTTGTGTAAAAGTGGAGAGAATGATGTAGAGCTTGAATTGTTGTATAACTCAATGAGAATTACAAGGTATTTATACAAGCCAAAAGAGATGAAAGAAAGGAAAGAAATCAAAGGACCTAATCTACGAGATTTACCATATCATCTAATTGATACAACCTAATCTATATCATATCAACAAGATACAATTGCCATATTTATCGTATAAGAATATCACAAGATATTCTCTCAATACTCCCCCTCAAGTTGGAGCATGAAGATCACAAATGCCCAACTTGCCGAGAATGCCAGATAAGGAGTCACGACCCAAAGCCTTGGTGAAACAATCCGCTAACTGACGGTTGGAAGAAACATGACGTGGAACCAAAAGCTTGGAAAGAATGTGGTGGCGAATAAAATGACAATCAATCTCAATGTGTTTTGTGCGCTCATGAAAAACAGGATTCGAAGCAATGTGGATGGCAGCACGATTGTCACAAAAAAGAGGGACTGGAACTGATTGAGAAACATGTAACTCATCAAGAAGACGGACAAGACAAACCAATTCACTAGCTGTAGATGCCATAGCCCTATACTCAGCTTCAGCAGAAGAGCGAGATACAATAGATTGCTTCTTGGAACGCTAAGATATCGGAGAATCACCTAAGAAAACAATAAAGCCAGTAGTGGAACGACGAGTGGACGGACATCCTGCCCAATCAGCATCACAATAGACGCGCAACTGAAGAGAACTAGAAGAAGGAGACCCTGACCAGGATCATTCTTCAAGTAGCGCAAAACACGAAGAGCAGCCTCATAGTGAGGGATACGTGGCTGGTGCATAAATTGGGAAAGAACATGGACTGCATAGCTGATATCGGGACGTGTGACAGTGAGATAGAGAAGACGACCAACGATACGTCGATAACATCCAGGATCATCAAATAACTCCCCAGAGTTGACAGAGAGATGATGCTGCTGCTCCATGGGGGTCGAGATCGGTCGGCAACCAAGAAGACATTCTTGGAGAATATCAAGCGCATATTTTCTCTGGCTGAGAGCAATACCCGTAGAAGAGCGAGCTATCTCAATACCAAGAAAATATTTCAAAGGGCCATGATCTTAATGCTAAATTGCTGATGAAGGTACTTCTTAAGGTGGAGAATCTTGGAAACATCATTGCCGGTGACAATGATATCGTCAACATAAATAAGAACAGCCATAAAAGAAGACCCTTTCGAATAAAGAAATAGTGATGAGTCGGATGAAGACTCATGAAAACCAGCAGTAGTAAGAGCTTGAGCAAGCTTATTGTACCAATTTCGCGATGCTTGACAAAGGCCATAGAGGGATTTCTGAAGCCGGCAAACACGCGTCTCCCCCTATTTGGCAAAACCTTGAGGAATCTTCATGTAAACTTCCTCATGTAAGTCGCCATGTAGAAAGGCATTAGTGACATCGAGCTGATGGAGCTCCCATTGACGGATGGAGGCAAGAGCTAAAAGGCAACAAACAGTAACGAGCTTAGCGACGGGAGAAAAGGTCTCATGAAAATCGACTCCTTCAATTTGAGTGAAGCCTTTAGCCACCAAACGGGCTTTATAACGGTCAACACTGCCATCAGGATGAAACTTCACTCGATAGACCCATTTAGAATTAATAGCTCGCTTTCCAGGAGGAAGAGATACGATACTCCATGTGTTATTGAATTATAGAGCCTTGATTTCAGTAGACATAGCATCTTGCCAATGTTTATGTTGAACAGCTGGTCGAAAAGAAGTGGGCTCATCTGTAGAAGAGATGGCCGCTAACAAGGCAACATGCGACTTTGAAAATCTGGAATAACACAGAGTATGAGATAGTGGATGTACCGTTGAGGAATCTGAAGAAGCGGCCAGAGTAGACGATGGATTATTTGAAAGAAGGGAAGGTGGCAATGTGTAGTCGTAATCGAAGAGACGACGTGATTGGCGGGTCCGGCGAGATGGTGTTGCCGGCGGTGGAAAAGGCAATGATGAGGATGGCCCGTCTGATGCAGAAGAACCAGGACTAGGTGGTGCAGGTGATGAGCTGGGCGCGGCTGTGGATGACGCAGTCGGAGAAGAGTGAAGCGCAGATAAAGGAACCGGATCAATGGCGGCATCACGAACTTGACAGTCAACATCTAAAGAGGCAGAGACCAAGGGTGCAGAAGTGGCAAAAGGGAATTGATCCTTGTGAAATGTCACATCTCTGGAAGAATAAATGAGGTGACTGTCTAGGTCATAAATTCGATAGCCCTTTTGACCATGTGGATATCCAACAAAAATACTAGGTTTACCACGAGCATGAAACTTATCTCTGGGTCTACTAGTGACATTAGCATAGCAGTGACAACCAAAGCTACGTAAATGATCATAAGAAGGAACATGCCCAAAAACAAGTTCATAAGGAGTTTTATTATGCAGAACTGATAATGGCATTCTATTGATCAAGTAGGCAGCAGTTAAGATGCATTCCCCCCAAAACTTAAGTGGTAGACTAGCATGGAATCGAAGAGCTCTAGCAACATCAAGAATATGTCTATGTTTGCGCTCTACCACCCCATTTTGTTGTGGAGTGTGTGCACAACTAGTTTGACGATCAATTCCATTTTCAATATAATATTGCAGCAAGTCATCATGAGAAAATTCTAGACCATTATCTGAGCGGATAGTCTTAACAGTAGTGGAAAACTGAGTGCGAACCCAATTAAGGAATAATATCAAATAGCGTTTGGTCTCAGATTTGAATTTCATAAGAAAGACCCAAGTTGCTTTACTGCAATCATCCACCAAAGTAAGAAAATAACGAGCACCAGAGTGAGAAGGGGTGTGGTAGGGACCCCAAATATCACAATGAAGGAGATCAAAAGTGTGCAAAGATTTATTGACATTACTAGGAAAAGGCAATCGTGAGTGTTTGGCCTTAGAACAGGCATCACAAAAAGAGACCGAATGATTACTAGAAATAGAAATTCCAGAAACTAAAGGTAGACGACCAATGGGCATGTGACCGAGTCGATGGTGCCATAAACCAGCTGTGTTGTCTTTGCGTGCCAACAAGACCTTCCCACCATCGCCAGTTCCCACACCTTCCAAATAATATAATCCAGCTCGTACTCTACCCACTCCAATCAGCTTCCTCGAACGTAAGTCCTGTATGAAGCAAAAATCAGGCCCAAAAGTGAAGAAACAATTGAAATCCCGAGTCAATTTGCTGACAGATATAAGACTAAATTTAAATTGTGGAACTCCCAAAACATTCTCAAGATATAAGTCAAGGCCAAGCTTGATTCTCCCAGTAGCTTGGACAGGAATATGATCTCCGTTTGGGATTTGAATGTGAATTGGATGAGAGGGTCTGCGAGGATTAATTATGGAGTGCATCATATGAGTATTGTGATCAGTGGCGCCAGAATCGGCTGCCCAAGGTATCTTACCACTAGTAGAGGAGGCCGACGGTGGAGGTGCAGTGGAGGCGGCTAAAGAACCAGCAGGCGGCTGGGTGCCAAGCATGGCAAAGGATTGTTGCAGCTGGGCTGGGGTCAGGGAGGCGGCCGTCATTGTCGCGGAGAGAAATGCAGTGCCGGAGTCAGCCGCGGTGTATTGGGCAGGAGCGGACACCGCGGCGAGAGCAGCGGGGGTGGTGACATTCTGGCGGGGGCTTCCATCCGGCGGGGTAACCATGCAACTCCCAACAATTTTCAACGAGATGATTGGAGCGCCAACAATGAGTGCAATGAAGTTTGTTGGGGCCAGTGCGACGACCATCTCGACGAGTAGCCCTGCGGCCGGGTTGAGGAGCTTTGGCAAGAAGACTGGAGGCCTCAACAACAGGATGACGATTATCAGCAAGAGAGCGTTGCTTCTCGTCCTGAGCTACAACAGCATAGGCGCGACCAAGGGAGGGCATGGGTTCGACACTGAGAATCTGAGAGCGGACAATTTTGTATGAGTCATCGAGACCCATGAGGAAATCAAATACCTTTTCTTCTTCTTGAAGAGTCCGTAATTTATTAGCAGCACCACAAGAACAAGCACCACAAGTGCAAACAGGAGATGGGCGAAGACTTTGCAATTCACTCCAAACATTCTTAAGTTTACCGTAATAAACAGAGATGGAAGTCTTTTCTTGTTAAAAAAGAGCAATGGTGCGCTTTAATTCATAAATACGAGGGGCGATACCTTGAGTAAAGCGCTCAGCAAAGTCGTTTCAAACATCAACGGCTGATTCGATGTGAGCCGCCATAGGTTGAAGGTTTTGATTAATGGAGTTGATGAGCTAGGATTTGACCAGGTCATTGTAGCGCACCCAATTATTATAGTCGGGAGAATCCGCATCGGCGGGAGAGATGGAGCCGTCCACGAAACCTGATTTGTTCTTGGAACGAAGAGCATTGAGGAAAGATGTCTTCCAGGTAAAGTAATTGTCACCATTGTCCGACAAAGGATGGATGACAAAAACAAGACTGGGGTGATCAGAGGGATGCACATAGTATGGAGAGTTAGCATCCAAGGAGTTAGCCATGGCCGACAAAAGAGAGAGTGGGGCAGCGGCTTAGATTAGAGTTTTAAAAAATCTTCTCTGATACCATGTAAAAGAGGAGAGAATGATGTAGAGCTTGAATTATTGTATAACTCAATGAGAATTACAAGGTATTTATACAAGCCAAAAGAGATGAAAGAAAGGAAAGAAATCAAAGGACCTAATCTACGAGATTTACCATATCATCTAATTGATACAACCTAATCTATATCATATCAACAAGATACAATTGTCATATTTATCGTATAAGAATATCACAAGATATTCTCTCAATATGTTGAGTTAAAAAATATATTATAAAAGTTATTGTTAAATAAAAATTATATTTAAAAAGTTTTATTTACGAATTAATGAAAAAAAAGAGGAATAGACCGTGCATAAAGTAATTTGTAAATACTAAATTGTAATTTAGGAAAGAAATATGTGAGAAAATTATAAGATGGTAAGATTGTTACTTGCCCAAATTAAGAAGGAAATTTGTACTAAGAGTACCCACATTACATTGAGTTCAGTTTTACACATGTGGCATATAAATGGACTTAAGTCCTGAATGACATGGACAAATCTAAGTAAAAAAATCAAAAAGCTATCTAGTGCAAAAATAAAATACAAAGTCTAGAATATCTGTCAATCAATAAAAATGCTCTAATATGTTTTCTATATTAAAAGAAAAACTAAATTAGGAATAAATGTTGATTGTTCAAGTTTGTACTTGGGTCCAAAATAGACCCAAGTGTGGACTTGATCTTATTTTTTTCTCGCCACATAAGTTTGACCATGTCCAATTTTAATTGCATTAGAAAGCATTTTTTTATAGACTAAGTCTATTTCTTATATGACACGTGATATTTTATTAAGAGGCCAAAGCATTGTGGGTGCTCTAAGAGAAAAATAAAATAACAAAATTAAATATACACGAACCAAGTTTGAAAAAAGTTATTTATGTCTATACCAAACCTAATTCCAAAGCAAAAAATTAATATACAAACAACATTCCGAAGCATAAATTTTTGTCATGTCAGCATCCGAAGCGTGTGAGCCTGCAACTTAGACTCAACACATTTTGAATTAATTTATAGGGAGGGATATTATGTAATACATTAATTTTTGAACTTCATATAATTACCATAGAATAAAATAAATATACATAGATTTGAACTTCATATAATTACCATACCATAAAATATATATATATATATATGCATATATTTAAAATAAATATTAGGAACTAAATAATAAATAGATAAATTAATAACTTCTATTTTACTTGGTTTGTTTGCCTAAGAAAAGTAGAAAACTACAAAGAAACTAGGATCTAAGCTATCAAATTATTTGAATCATGTAAATCATATTTTGTAACAAATTTGATTTCACATGTTTAATATATGTGACAAACATTTATCACTTCGAAAATTAATAACTTCTATTTTACTTGGTTTGTTTGCCTAAGAAAAGTAGAAAACTACAAAGAAACTAGGATCTAAGCTATCAAATTATTTGAATCATGTAAATCATATTTTGTAACAAATTTGATTTCACATGTTTAATATATGTGACAAACATTTATCACTTCGATGGTTGACACCAATAGACAAATAATAATGCCAATTGGAAACAAAAAAAATAATAATAATAATTTTAAATTGTTGGATAAATATTTATTGGATGGAACTACGAGTAAACATAAATTTTTTAACTCAAAATTTAGTCTTTATCTAACCTAACGTAACTCTCAATCAATATAATAAAATAATAATAGTCAGTCATTACAACACATTTTCAATAAATTTTATTATTAATCCACTCACATATTTAATTGTCAATATTTACAATTATTGTTATTAGCACCACAAAAACGGGTTGTGGCCCGTGGAATAACCCTTTCATCCGTCTAAAAGGACAGACTTGGGCCTCTGTCTGACTATCCCATTCAAGCGCGAACCTATTTGGCCCGTCCCGTTCAGCGCGCGGTCCAAAGTGGACTAGGGCAAGCTAGACTGCGAGCCCACCTATTAGTATTTCTTTAAAAAAAAAAAAAAAATTATTTTTCATTCTAAGATTCTCCGAAATCTATATTTTTGTAAAACATTCTATTTCCATAGATTTTAGTCGAGTGAAAGTGTTCATTATACACGTAAACTAACAACCCCAATTTAACACTATATTTCTGTATTTTAATTTTTATTATTTTCAACTATTATTATTAGTAAAATCTTACAAGTGAAGAATAGATTCCACATAATTAGACAAAAACTTTAAAAGCCGACAACTTGCAATTTCCATGGGCTTGTTTTGCTTAATCCAAGCATTTGCATATTGAAGTGTTCCCTTTGCACACTTTGGTTAGGTGCAGAGTGGCTCGAGGCGCGGGCCGATTTGGACCGCCGGCCCATTTGACACTATTAAAGTGTTAATTATTATTTACTTTTTACATCAAACTACCTTTAATCATTACATTTAATCTTATATTCTTTCACCCACTTCAAAATTAATTCATTTTCTAACAAATCTATTTTTTCCACTCCTGGTTAACTTTATCAATCGTACGCCTGAGCTCATTTGTTAAGGTAGATGAGATTATATAACAATTATCTTAGGCCACAAGATTGTCTTGTAGAGATGAGATTGAAATATTTATTTGTTGGCCATTATTACACTAGGTAAGATTGTTGGAATCTAATGTGTGATGCATTTGTTCCATAAGACTAATGGTAAGATTAATGATTCATTTTACTTAATTGCCCTCATATTAATTTTTTTTTTAAGTTCTGCATGCATGCATGCATGCAAGGGGTTGTTTTAAATTTGCCCCAGTTTTGACTGTACGGACCGGAATCTCAAATGGTATATTTATTTAAATATTGTTTTCAATATTTCCATAATCAAACTAATATTTTTGAGTTTATTGTATTTTCTATATTTTGTTGTTGATATTGATTTTTTAACACGCACAAACGTGTTGATATTTTCTATATTTATTTTGTTGTTCTTACGTCATTTGGCATTTAACACGCANATTTAAGATTTAAAATTGTGAATGAGTACATGATTAAAATTCAATAATTAAAGTTGATCTGATTTAATGACATATGAAAATATTCTAGTGAATTAATAATAATATTATTAGAAATTATAACATAATATAAATTTATTATATTTCAATTATGTTCAGCGGCGGATCCAGAAATTTTCATGAACCGGGGCAAAAAATAGTTGAAGAAAATTTTTAACCATATTGCACAAAGTATTTATATTAATAATTAAATAAATTTTTGAAGTAATCGGGTCTTGATGGGTTTCCTATTCAATATGCCTTTGAATTGATGCTAAAAACTGAAATAAAGAATGAGGCCTGATTATTTGATTTCACGTTTTTATTACAATTAATAAATATACAAAAAAATATTATACAATCCCATTTTCATAATTTTTTGTATAAGTTATATGTAAACAAGTCAATTTGAAATAAAATTTATTAATTCTAAAAAAAAAAGCCTAATCATCATTTTAGATTATGTCATTTTATCAAGAGTTCTGTATGGATTATCTTCTTACATATAAATGTAGAGCTTTTTATCCATGTTTATTAGAACCTTCAAATTTAAACCTTTGTCTAACTTAAATTTTAAATATTTTTAAAAGTTAATAACATTTATATTTGTTATCAGTTTCTATTTATTATAAAATTAAACTAATCATATTTTAACGATCTATAGTTTGGCATTAATATCGTATATATAAATTAAAAAATTACATCTATCAGATATATATCAACAAAAAATTAAATATTTAGGGGGTGATTGTTCATGGATTCAACTAGTTTTTATTTGGTTTGTTTTCTAACTATAGTTAATTTTGAAAAAATGTGGTATGGTTAGTTGTTAGTGAATATATTAAAATAATATATAAATAAAATAATTAAAGTTGATTTGATGTAAAGTAGGAGAAAAATGATTGGGAGTAATAGTTAGTTAAAATTATGTGAGTGGTTGATTGGTTGATATTATTTAATTATATTGATATAATGGAAAATAATGGGGTTGAGTTAAATTTGTGTTTTGTTTGGTTTTTTTCCTGTTGGAACCATAGCAATCGCCCCCTTATTAACTATAATTAAAAAATAATAAATTTATCTATCAAGCCTATTATACAGTATAAATACTAAAAATATTGTAACACAATGCAGGCAAATTTGACAGGTGAGGTGTATTATTTTAAATAAAAAATTATGTTATTTTGTAAGGATTATTTAAAATTTTAAAATTAGAACTTGTATTTATATTTTTACAAATATTTAATATAAATTTACAATTAGCCCATTTAATGATATGAAGTTAACACCAAAAATTCAGCCTAGGCAATTGCCTAGGATGGCCCATATGTGGATACGCCACAGATTGTTTCACTTGTTGAAAAAAAAGGTGGGATGAAATACAGTATTTTTATGATATTTTTATTATTTTTCTCAGTTTCAACAATACAAATCTCGATTGTAATGTGGAAAAATTGAGTACACAAATGTGGAAAAAAATGTGCAAACCCCATCTATAAAATGGAGGGGATTATGATGAAGCAAAAACACACCAAAAATACATAACACCAAATCAAAGAGAAAAAAGAGTGAGCTAGAAAAATAATCTAGCCTTTATGGGTATTTTTGAGTTGTGAGTGAGTTTGATAGTATTTTGTAAACACGGGTGTATTTTTCTTCCTAATAAAATATCTACAGTAGTCCGGAGACGTAGGCATTATTGGCCGAACTCCGTTATCAATTTGACGTGTCCAAGTTTCCTTTTTTATTTCACTTTTATATATCCGACTTCATGAAAATTCAACGTATTTTTCCCAACAAAGATGAATGTAACTTCGAAGCCAATTGAAAACCATGTATCAAGACTCAACATTTCACATTCACAACATGATTACTCTATTACAAATGTATAAATAACTCGATATGAAAAAACAATGAAAGAAATTGTACCTTCCAATTATTCTAAACACCCTGATTAAAAAACCCTGATAAAACATCTCCCATTCGTCACTCGTCACTCGTCCCTACCGCGCATCAAGAAAATGGACAGTAGTAAGACAATGGAAATCAACCAATTTAGGATCTAAATCAAAGCATGCAGAAGGAAATACCTTCCCTACAAATTCTGAACAACAATAAGGCAATCAATCTAAATTTTCCAGTTTTCATCAGGGTTTCTCGATTTATATATTTACCTGCAACACAGTGCTGTGAGAAACGAAACAATGGAGTTTGAAACTGAAGGCAAAGATTGTAATGGGAATCTAATTATGAAACAAAACTTTTGCAGAAAAAAAAAATATCTTTCTTCTAAAGGGAAATTATAAGGAATATTGTTGAATTACAGATAAACTAGAAAGTAAAGGTTCAATATTTTGATCAATTACTGTACATATTGAAGAACGTTCTGAGTTTGATAATCACTGTAGCTTGGTTTTTGTAGGGGAGAGTTCGGATAGAAAATTGGAGAGAGTTTGCGGTTTGTTTAAAAACAAGTGCATAAATAATATTAAATTTTTTTTTTAAAGTTAAATGTATGTCTAAAAAAATATTTATTTTTTAAAATTAAATATTGGACTAAATGATTTATTTTCAAAAATTAAATCTTTAACTAAACGAATATATTAAGCAGTTGTATAAATCTAATACTAATTTATCATTTCAATGTATAGACACAAATATTGGTATGGATATTTCTTTAAGATCACACACAAATTTAAAAGTATTATCTAATATAAAACTTTTTATTCATTTATCCATTATTAATTATCTTAAATTTTAAAAATATCATTTACTTTATCAAGGACATCAAATCAATGTAAAAAGTATATTGTACGGGGTATAGATCGAACGGACAGAAAATTACATTAAATAGATGGCTATTCAGGCTCGCAAGGACGAGCATGATGAAGCGATGCAAACAGAGAATGAGCGAGATGTAGATGGCATGCATGGCCGGGGCCAATGAATACTCGGATTTGTCCGTACGATACGCATTAAATGCTCAGCAGATCCGATAATCATCAATCTAAGAGTATTAAACAAGCCGAGACATGTGTCGCGACCCGCCCTAATTACTTGTATTGAGATTAGATTATGTAGTACAAAGATATTAAATATGGTGTGACTAAATATCAAAGAATATCTGGTAATAGAAAATGAAAAATGAAAATCCCAAAGAGGATTGTAATAAGCCCTCACATTTCCTATAAAAGGAAGAATAGGCAATATTAAAATGCAATGAGTAAATGCTCTCATTAATGCTATATAAGTCACAGATAGATTCACCATTCGTACCACAGTTTGTACCGAATTCCATATGAATTTCTATTCGTGCAGACCGAACCAAGTGTACAACTAAGTATACAGCTCGAACACATTGTTGATCATTTTTTATACATCAACATATATTAATGATATTTTATTTTTTAATCACCTCTTAAGAATATTAACATTAAATTAATTTTAAGTGTTAATGTATTTAAAAAAAGCAATTAATTGTCTGAATTTGTTTTATAAATTTGTTAGATAATAGATTAATAAATATTGTATAGTTCTCATAAAATCTTTCGAAAAAATATCTTATTCTTCTGTACCTTAAGTTTCACTTAAAAATATTATGTACACGGATTCTCTTATGTAGTATCACTGAAGGCTAGAAGATTTTATAAATTAATCAAAATCAAAATATGTGAATGTTAAACATAAAGATATGATGCACATCCTTTCTAAATAGATAATCACATATGGGCTGCAAATTTTACTCTCAAATTTTAAATTTGGAATTATTATAAATTATTATCAGATTTTGAATATAGAATTAATTTTGAAATTCATTTACAAGATTTTAAAGGCGAAAAAAATAAAAATATTGGGAGTTTATCTATTTAGTAAAATACAAATTTTAGGTTGAATTTCTTCTCACTATTTAAGATAAATCTTTAGTTCTTTTTTATATTAACAGATTCAGGTACATTGGTGTCTGTTTTAATATTAATAAAAAAAATCAAAGCATAATATTTCCAATATGGTATATAAATCGTGCGATTCAATGAAATACATTTTATTAAGGAAATATTCTATCTATTTTTTAGTTATAAAGGTTTATTAAATTTGTCCAAACACATTGTAATTTAAATTTTATATTTATTAAGAAAATGTTGGTCATTTTGTTTCTCATTGGGAATCTTCGTGAAGTAGCGTGCTAATATTTCGGAATTAGGACGTTCGTCGCCGCTGCCGTCTGTCGTCCTAGTCTGTTGAGGTTGTTGACTTCCTCCACCTGGAGCCGTCTTCGTACGGCTGCTCCTGGTTCTCCTCCTTCAATTGTATGGTCTCGTGGAATTTTTTTTTTTTTTTTTTCCGAAACAATAGAGGTATTGTATTAATGAAACCGCACAAAGTGCGAAAAGAAAGCAGCCAAAGGCTGAATAGTACAACCAAAGACTATAAAACAGAGAGGCAGCTAAGATCGTCTAGAACCGTCTAGCAACGCTAGAATGAAAAACTCGAAACTAAACTAACAAAAACTAATACAACTAAAAAAGACCTCTGTTAATTAGTATTTTGTGTGGTTAAATGGTAACTGAGCTACCCGACCTCGAGTCGTTCTCTAAGGAAGGCTTTTCAGAGCGTCGTTTGTTAATTAGTTGTCCGAAACACAAAAAGACAAAATAATTCCTAGTCGTTCTAATCAATAAGTTGGGTGATTGTGAATTAGATTAACTAAGGAAGTACATTTTAACTAAATTAACTAAAGAAATAGCAATAATGAACCAAACAAGTAATTAGGATTAAAAACCCTAGCTTCCTAAACCGGATCGCTAAAGATCAATAAAATGGGACATGACAAAGAACCGAACCCCCATTCGTGCACCTAAATGCTAAAGTCAAACATCCTAACGACGAAATAATCGAGCTCCATGCAAAAGTCGCGACTTTTCTTGTAACAATTTAGACTTCAACAACCTCAAGGCACAATAAGCAACTTCACAATAAACACAGAAGCAAAAACGAACTAAAACAAGCAAACATGCAATTAATCGAGCAAGCCCTAGTTCACGTCTACAAACGAGATAGCAAAATAGGTACAAAATCGAGATAATAAGCCTTACAACGAAGTACTTACCTCCCTAATGCGTGCTTGAGCAAAAATAACGAAGAAAAACAGAAACTTGCATAAAAACGAGTTCGCCGGAAAATGTCACAAAAGAGCAAAAATCCTAATCTTGGCTAAAGTCTCCAAAGGAAAAGAGACAAAATGAAGCTTATGTCCAAAATAACAAAGCATTAAGTGCTTTTATAGTCCCATCAAGTGCACACACTAAGAAAAACGAACACACTCGCGAGATCGCGGACGCCCACGCGGGGTCGTGAGTCCGCAAGGCAAGTGGATAGGTGGCACTCGCGAGGTCTCCGGCTCTCCCGCGAGGTCGCGAGTCCAGATGGTGAGCTCGGGGCATGTGATGTACGACACTCGCGAGGTCTCCGATCCCTCCGCGTGGTCGCGAGTGTAGGCAGGCAAGGCAGGTAGTGCTCGCGTACGCGTGGGCTGAGGCGCGAGGTCGCGGATCCGACAGGGTACGGGACACGTCATCGATCGACAAAGGCACGGGATACTCGGTTTTGATCGGAAACAGCTCAGGAACACTCGGAATTACTCGAAAATAAGTCGGTGCTGATTCGTAAATGGCTCGGGACTTGGTTCGACTCCTCTCTCCTCTAAGATGAATCTGTAAATCACACCAAAACGGAACGAGAAAGTACGCCAAAACATAAAACAAAATGGAAAAGACATAAAACAAAACGGAAAACATAAAAGCACACGAACTAGCTAAAATGGACCGGTTAGACGAGAAAACCAACCTCAAACCGACTCCACTAAACACGTAAAACACATAAAAATAAACACAAAAACACAACAAACAACTCCCCCACACTTAGCTTTTTGCTTGTCCTCAAGCAAACAATCTCGCTAACCCTTCGAGAAAATAAATTTGTTCATTCACTTATCATGTCTCAAAACATGACAAACTCATTTCACCCCGGCATTCTTATAGTCAATATTCAATTTGAAAATATGTACCCCACGATTTCGAATCATACAAAACGAATACACGTCCAAAGTTCATCCACACATGATTAACTCGTCACAAGTCCTCTTTTACATAACTACCCATGCCACATAAGAATACTCTCGGTCCCTCTAAAACACATCTTGCAACAAGATCAAGAGACAATAATGCCAACTCAACAACTAGGCTACATGATCAAAAGCATAAAAAACAAATTCCCCCCATTTTATTTTTTTATTTTTTTATTTTTATTTTTTTTATATTTTTTTTTCGTGAGCTATCTTTTTCCAAACGAGGTTTCCGAACGATGATTATCTAAGTGTGCTCTCGAGGGTTCTCCTCGAGCCTCCTAGATCGGTTCCCGTACCCATTATCTCCATCCACCAGGTGAATCGAGACAAGAGGAGCATAGTCTGTACTTGCCTCGCGAACTCACATATATCATCATTTTTTTTTCATATTTTTTTAAGGGGTAAAATATACAACACAACAACGTGAATATCAACAATACCCAATCAATTCAAATATCACGGTGTGCAAGTAACGAGAATACACTACTAACATGAGCTTTCACATGTGAAACCTCAAAAAAGACAAATTCCAAGTGTAATCAATCGGGATTTACAATGGACAAAACAAAACCGTAATTCTCAATCATGTATTCCACATCAACCAATCTTCAATCAACTTAGAATAACTGGGGTTTAACTCATTGTAAGGCATAAATTAAGACATTTCAAACTGAAATAAACACGTTTATTCAATCAAAGGGCTAGCCATAATGACCAAACTCCAAACTTCATGTGAGAGAGTTGATATGACCACAAAACAAACCTAAATCAAAGACCGGAACACAACACAACTAGAACAAAGAAAAGAAAAACCCTAGACAAGACCGCTCCACAACATAATCAATGCATAATTAACAAAAACATCCTCCCCACACTTAAAGCAAAACAATGTCCTCATTGCATACCCATACAAGCACAAGAGAAGAGCAAGTAACCATACAAGAATCATGCGAAAGAGCAACAAAATAATATAAAAGACTAAGGATCCAAAATATACAAAACACGAAGTCACGTAACATGAAGAGAATAGAAAACGAAACACATAAACACATAGACACTGAAAAAGAAAACAAAGAGAAAAAGAAAAATAAGGAAAAGAAAAGCATACTCGACACGGTGATGAATCACCGTGTGTCCATTGGTGTGTCGTCGGGAGGAATAGAGGAAGAGGCGGGATCTTCAGCACGAAAATCCATAAGAGAGCTGGGGCCCACAGCCCGAGAATCCATAAAATACCTCAATCGAAGGATGAGCCACTTCTTCGGGTGCCGAAGCTCCGACTATTACCTCTTTATCCCACCTTGTACTTGCCGCTTGCTTCGCCCTCTTCTTAGGCGGCATTTTAGCAATAAAATTTCACTCCGAACAATTAAACGACACACCACTCCCCGAAACAACAATAAGCACACGATCTTCACCCTTCGCAACGTTCAACCAACACACTGTTCAATCACCTCAATATTCACCGAACACAATATGCACAATCGAGCCCAAACAAATTCAACAAATGTATCCAACAATAAGAATCAATGTCCCAGCTCCATATCATCACCACATCCAATCAAACGAGAGCAATTCCAAACTCCCAGTCACCTCCAATCGAAACGTACAAATCGGAGTTTAGCTATTGTACCTTGTGCTAGTGAACTAACCGGAACAGAGGCCGTGGTTGGAAGTCGCAATCGTGACCGGAAGTCGGAACTAGGAGCTGCGGCGGTCGAGTGGTGGTCGGCGGTGTAGAGCTCGCCGGTTGAAGGGTCACGGCTCGGCCTCCAAGTGAACGGGATAGGTGTCACGGTCGGTTGTAAGAGCGGCTGTCGGTGCTGTTCGGGAACAAGGAGTCGCCGACAGTGATGTGCGAGGGTCGCCGGAGCGCGGCATGGCGTGGAAGTTCGCGGTGGAGACACGTCGCCGGTGCTGGTCGTCGCCGGATGAGAGCTCTTCGGAGGGAGCAATAGCGAGGAGGAGAGTCGCGGCGGAGTTTCGGGTTGGGAGATAGAAGCTCGCGACGCCGTCGATGGTGGGTTGCCGGCGCTGTGGGTCGCCGGAGAGCGGAAACGAGTTGTTCGTTGGTGCGAGCTCGGTTTCCGGTGACGGAGTGTGTGGTNAACTCTGAAACTTGGCGCGAGGTCTCGGCTGAGCCCGCGACAATGCGGAGGGAAAATCGCAGGGTGGTGACATCGCGAGTGCTGGTCGCTCCCCGCGGAGCTCGTCGCGGCCTCGGGCTGGTAGACTCCGAAGATCGGTCGCGAGGGCGCGGATACTACTGTGAGCACGCGAGTGGTCTGTCCGCGAGGTCTCGGACGATTCCGCGAGCTCGTGGATCACCATTCTTTCTCTTCCTTAGCCATATTTCAATGAATTTCGTTCCGACTTCTCGACTTGACCCACGAGCACCAACCTGGCTCGATTTTACTCAATTTTTTTCTTTTTTTTTTGGAAAAGAAAAGAAAATAAAATAAAAGAAGCAAAAAGAAAGAAAAACAAAAGCAAAGACGTGGGTTGCCTCCCACGAAGCGCTCGGTTTAAAGTCTCGAGCTCGACTTTCCCGTCAATTCATAGTCAATCTGGCACGGTTTGACGAGCCTCTCGTCCTCCAAATTCCTTCTCACGCTCGTCCAAGAAAACATTCGCCCACCTACTTTTCGGAGGCACCGGGGGTTTCCTCCTCAACTCATCACCCCGCTCAAATTACACATTTCGTTTTGTGAACTTCCAAAACCCGAAATTCACATCTTCCATCAAACCCGGTTGGGTACCCCTTGATTTTGCATCATTACTCCAAGGCTTCTATTTCGCCCCTTTCTTGTCCGATTTCAAATCATTTCTATCTCCAACATCATTTTTCTTAGTCAAATTCCCGAGTTTCCAATCAAAATCACCATCCACATTCTTTCTCGTCTCAAACTCCTTCTTTTTCTCAACAACACGGTTGCAATTAGGAAATTTAGAATGAAAGTTGGAATGTACCTCTTTGTTGATGTCTGCCATAAACGAGCATTGGCCAACTTTGGGTTGAGCTTCTCGTGCATTGTTCATTGTGAATGTGACCGTCTCTCCATGAGCCGAAAGAGTGACTCGTCCATCCTTGACATCGATAAGTGTGTTGGTCGTCGCCATGAAAGGCCTCCCAAGCAAAATCGTGTGCTCATTCCCGGTATTCGGGACATCTCTTACGTCAAGGACCACGAAATCAACCGGCACAATAATAGACCCAACTTTGACCAATACATTCTCGATAATGTCCTTCAGGTCCCTCAAAGTTCGATCCGCTAATTGTAGGCACATCCGTGTCGGTTTGAGTCCTTGCAATCCTAATTGCTTATAAATCGAATACGCCATAAGATTAATACCGGCCCTCAAATCAACCATACCGGTCATCGCTTTTCCATTCCCAAACGTGATCTTCACAACAAAAGCCCCCGGGTCACACTCTTTTCGAGGTATAGTGGTAGAGGCTACCTCGGAAATCATCACTTTCTCATTGTCCTTGAATCTCCTCTTTTTCGATGCTAGATCCTTAAAGAATTGCACATATGCCGGTACATTTTTTATAACGTCTATTAGTGGGAGATTTACGTTCACCTTCGAGAGCATGTTAAAAAGATCTTTGAATTGACGCTCCTTCTTCGTATCTTGCAAACGACTCGAGAAAGGGAGCGGTGATTGATAAGGTGTGGCCGACTTGTGCAAAGCCTCACCGGCATCCTTCTCTAATTTCTCCTTCTCATTTCCATCTTGAACAATGGCTTTACCCTTCGAGACTTCCACTTCCTCACTTGGTTCAGCATCATCATCATCAAGAGTCTCCTCTACCTCATTTTCTTAGGCATCTCCACATGATTATCCACCTTCTTGCCACTTCTCAAAACTGTGATGGCATTGACGTGCTCAGGTTGGCTCGGGAGTTTGTCCTTCACCGTGCTCCTTTGAATTTCACCAATCGAAGTCCCGAGTTGCCCCACTTGAGCCTCGAGGCATTTGAGAGAAGCGTGAATCCAAGGCACTCCTTTAACGGTGTCGTGCAACGTAGAGACGGTTGAGGCCAACGATTGAAGACACTTCTATAGGCTTTCGATTCGAGTCTCCGAAGACTCTCCAATAGCATTCTTCTCGGGCTCTGGTGGAGGTGGCATTGGTTGCCTTTGAATGAAACCTCCACGCCTTGTGGATATCCTTGAAATTCGGGCCTCGATTGGTACCCTTGGAATTCGGGTTTTGGTTGAAATGATCGGTTTTGAGGTAGAGCATAAGCTTGAGGTGGTGCCGGCTGTGGTGCACAGTTCGTCTTCGGGTCCCTCCAAGAGAAGTTAGGGTGATTCCTCCATCCGGGATTGTACGTGTTTGAATAGGGGTCATTTTTCACCCGGGGAGCATACCCTTGAACGGCATTGACATCGAAAGGGACCGCTACAAGATTCGGGTCATAAATCGGCTTCATGTATCTTGGGCACTCATGGCCTCCGTGCCCCGTTTCCCCACAATAACCACATACATCGGCCATCACCACTTGAGTTGACTTTGTATCCCGCAGTCGAAGGTGTTTAAGCTCCTTCTCCAATGAAGCTAGCTTGGCGAGCACGATATCATTCGAAGAACCGGACAATTGTGTAGCCTCATGCACTGGAGCTCTCTTCCGGACGCTCTTCCGTTGGGAATTTTCGCTCAACATCTCGTAGAGTTGATAGATTTCCTCCTCCGTGTGACTCCCGATGACTCCCCGGCCGCATGGTCTACCATATATTGGAGTGGTTGGTGAAGACCATCGTAAAAGAATTGATTTAGCACCCCGAGGCAAAAGTGATGGTGCGGGCATTGGAGTTGGTACCCCTTAAACCGTTCCCATGCCTAGTGAAAGGTTTCACCGGGATTTTGGCTAAAGCTCGCTATTTGAGTTCGAAGGTCGGTGGTCTTTTGTGGCGAATAGTACGTTCCCATAAACTTTTCATAGACTGCTTCCCAATTGGAAAGCGAGTTTGGGAGTAAGGTCATGAACCAAGTCGTGGCTCGATCCTTTAACGTGTAGGGAAAGCACCTCATCCGGAGTTGATTCTCGGTTAGGCCTTGGAGAAGAAAGGTATTGACCGTGGAGTAAAACTCTCGAATGAAGTTGAGAACGTCCTCTTGTGGTAGGCCATGGAAGGAAGGAAGTTGGTTGAGATGGATCATCTTGAGGTCATAATTCCAAGCCGCCTCTCCAAGCACGAGGCATGAAGTATTGTCTCCAATAATTGGTCGAGCAAAATATCTCATGTTTTGGGCGGTGGCGGTGGCAATTGTGCTCCTTGGTCCCCCATCGGTTCGGGCTCGTGTTCGGGATGGTCTATATTAAGCTCAACGTAGAGATCGATCGGTGGCGTCTCCTCTCGGGCCGCGTTTCGTCGTCTACCTCGCATAAACACAAACAAACACTATACCCTTGAACGACATCAATGGGAAACAAGACAAAAAAAAATTACAAACATAATTTATCCACAAAAATAAGAGAAATCAAGAGAAATACGGAAATTAATCAAAGTTCACACAAATAAAGAGAAACACATAAAAAAGGAACAACCAAATAACAAACTAGGCGTCCTACTTGCCTTCCCTGGCAACGGCGCCATTTGTTAATTAGTATTTTGTGTGGGTAGATGGTAACCGAGCTACCCGACCTCGAGTCGTTCTCTAAGGAAGGCTATTCGGAGCGTCGTTTGTTAATTAGTTGTCCGAAACACAAAAAGACAAAATAATTCCTAGACATTCTAATCAATAAGTTTGGTGATTGTGAATTAGATTAACTAAGGAAGTAGATTTTAACTAAATTAACTAAAGAAATAGCAATAATGAACCAAACAAGTAATTAGGATTAAAAACCCTAGCTTCCTAAACCGGATCGCTAAAGATCAATAAAATGGGACACGACAAAGAACCGAACCCCCATTCGTGCACCTAAATGCTAAAGTCAAACATCCTACGACGAAATAATTGAGCTCCATGCAAAAGTCACGACTTTTCTTGTAACAATTTAGACTTCAACAACCTCAAGGCACAATAAGCAAGTTCACAATAAACACGGAAGCAAAAATTAACTAAAACGAGCAAAAATGCAATTAATCGAGCAAGCCCTAGTTCACGTCTACAAACGAGATAGCAAAATAGGTACAAAATCGAGATAATAAGCCTTACAACGAAGTACTTACCTCCCTAATGTCCAAAATGAAGCTTATTATCTCGTCGGAAAATGTCACAAAAGAGCAAAAATCCTAATCTTGCCTAAAGTCTCCAAAGTAAAAGAGACAAAATGAAGCTTATGTCCAAAATAACAAAGCATTAAGTGCTTTTATAGTCCCATCAAGTGCACACACTAAGAAAAACGCATACACTCGCGAGGTCGCGGACGCCCACGCGGGGTCGCGAGTCCGCAAGTCAAGTGGAGAGGTGGCACTCGCGAGGTCTCCGGCTCTTCTGCGAGGTCGTGAGTCCGGATGGTGAGCTCGGGGCATGTGATGTGCGACACTCACGAGGTCTCCGATCCCTTCGCGTTGTCGCGAGTGTAGGCAGGGCAAGGCAGGTAGTGCTCGCGTACCGGAATGTCTGACCCCAAAGGAGTAATAAGTTTGACACCCCGGAACACAGAGGCCAACGGCCCAAACCTAAAACACAAAGACAGATACAAACACAAGCACATACCACACTAAACAAGAAAAACTAAAACAACAAAATAAGCAGCAAAGCCCTTCCTCGGCATACAAGCGGTTCCAACCATCAGCAAACGATTGACTCAAGAAAGATTCATAGCCAGAGAATCCACTACCGAAACTGCGTGAACACCTATACAAGTAGCTGAAATTGAGCCCGGACCAATCCCCGAATCGACCCGTCCTCAACCGAAAAGAGAGCCAACCATCCCTCACACCAGACCACCCGAACCCGTCTAACACCACTAGCCGAGCTCAAGTTCCCACGCCGCCTAACACAACTAGCCGAACGGGGGAGGGTGAAGGTGGGTCTATCCCTCAACCCCATCCACCACGACTAAGAAAGCCGCAGCAACCGGAGCTCCACCCCTCCGAGGACTCGCACTCCGCCCAATACCACCACAAGGGACCCAACCGGAGGTCCGAGCCCTACCACCAAAAGAGGCGGAGCCCCACCTAAAGAGGCGGAATCCAAGATTTACCGACAGAGCGAAGTTGAGGGGCTTACCGTCACAAATCAAAGCTCCACCAACGATTAAGGGGAAGAATTCCGTCGCCAGCCAAACACCGACCCTGAAGGAGAGCACCATCGACCGGGATGCCGTTAATAACCTCGAACCAGACCGTCAATCACAGCCCTTCTACAGCGACATCGGAGGCGCACTTCGTCCGGGGGGGTTGAGCGGCCAAGGACGACCCCTAGCCAGAGGTTCGCCGTCACAGAAGAAGGCTAATCGACCTTGAATTTGAGAGGCGACTTCGACGAGAATTTGGGGGTAGGGTTTGAGAGGCTAATCGACCTTGCTTAATATTACATAAACATATTATACCTCGTGGATTTTTTCAATAGAGTGAAAGATGCGTTGGACCGTTTCGGGATCAACGTCATTGGCAAGGCCCGGAACGTCCCGATATACTACTTGTCTCGGCTTCGGCAATGGAGGTCTACTCGAAGAAGTTTCACCTACATGTTTACGCTTTTGTAGTGGTCGAACACCAGCATGACTACCGCCATGAGAACTCAACCTTCTATAACTAGAATAGTTTTTATAAAATAAAAAGAGAGGTGAAAAATGCTAAAATTATAAAATAGAGAGGTGTAAAGAATTTATAAAATCGGAACTGAAATGAGAGTGGATATATAGAATCGGGAGTTTGAGACCGAATTTATATATAATTCAGACCAATTTATAGAAAACCGAGCAAAAAAACTAAACAATTAGCACTTCAAGAACTTAGAAATGAGAAGAGAAGAGAGGTATAGTTGTGAGAGGGTGAAAATCTGTTTTTGGAGAGGGGGGTATTTATAGATTTTTTTAGGTTTTTTTCTGTTTTTTTTTTTAATTCGGGACCCGCCGGGTCTAGGTCAACCCGCGCGGGTCAAGCGGGTCCATCAAATCTGGACCGTTGGATCTCAACGGTCAAAACGATCCAACGATCAGTTTTGGAAAGATGACCGTCGCACTCGACCGTTGGACCCGGATGGGCCGAGTCGAACCCGAACCCAAAAACTGACCCGACCCTGCATTAAAAAAGAAAATATAAATAAGACCGTTGGATCTTTAATGGTCAAAATCAATGGACGGTCCAGGTTAAACATGGGCTAATGGTCGGGTGGTAGGTTTCGAGCCGGCCATGACCCGACCCGGCCTAGACGGATGAAAAAAATAAAAAAAATAAAAAGGAAAAATTCACGCGAATCCGTCCCAACGGGTTTGACACTGCCCGGTCCGGCTCGCCGGATCTTAAAAATATATACAAATGACTCAGAACCAACCTTGTCAAACAACGGGATCGGGTCTAGGCTCGTTGACCGCTGGGGCAGGTCTGCCAGTTCGGTTTGCACCGGCGAGTCAGGCTAACCCGTGGCCATGTACACTTGCACCCCAAAAATGGAAAAATTCCATTAGAGGGCTTAATTTTAAGGTATTCTATCATGTTAAGGCTTCAATTAATATCTTTATCAATACTTTTTTTTTCCCGAAACGACAGGTGCAACTATTATAAAACTCAAAAGTGAACAATGTTCGGATACAACCGAGATACAACACTAAAGGAGAAACATGAGAGACACGTCAACAGACGGTCTAAAGCCTCGACTAAAGGACATAACAACTCAAACACCAACTAAAGAAAAATAAAGAAAGTAACCCTCACCACTGCTAAATATCCTAGCAACGAGTTACACTCTCCTAAACAAAATGCCAAGCAAAATAAAACAGAAAACAGACCCAACTAAAAACAAAACTAAGAGGCAGCAGCTTAGAATTGAAGCCAGTCTGAGTGAGCCATTCTAACCAAGACATGTTTTGGAATGAAAGTCTTTTGGAAGATCCATAAGTTTCTGGACTTCCAAAGCCACCAAAGCATGTATGTGGAGAGTTGAATTCGTGCTTCAGCAACCTCAGAATGGCCAAGAGAGCAGACTCTATATCACCAGTCATTGAGAGAGATATCCCTTCTGCTAAGGTCATTCCACTGAACTGGACACAATTTCTAAACATTCACAGCTCTTGTGTAGGAGAAAAAGAGATGTTGCAGAGTTTCTTGGTCTTCACCACAGACTGCACAAGTAGTGTCTATGCTCAGTCCCTTTTTCCAGAGATTGTGGCTACTGGAAGAGTGCGACTGAGACATTTCCACATGAAGAACTTAAGATTATTTGCAATCTTCAAGTGCCAGAACCTCATCTTTGTTGATTTCTTGAGGTTAGATGCACTACTGCTTTCAGGAAAATCAGCCTGTAGGAATTTTTGATGAGAGAGATGCTTATAAATACTGGACACTGAGAAGTTTCCTTTTTTTTTCAATCCCCAATAAAATCTATCACTTCTGTCTGGATTCAGTGTACCGATGTCAAGTATGGCTTTGCTATCTGCTTCATCAAAAACCTGTTGGACTAGCCATTCATTCCATTGAGAGCCATTAGACTGCAGCAACTCCTTGACCCAGATTAAATGTCCCCTTGCAATAGGAATTAAAGTAGGAGAAGTCTTAGGCAGGTTTGGAACCCAATTGTGGTCTTCAATTCTGGTGTTCAGTCCATTTCTGATCTCAATATTAAACCATTTAGCAAACACTGGCAAGACATCCATCCAACTGTTCCACATCCAGGAGCCACCTTGAATTTTTTTTGCATTCACAATGGAAGAGTGGGAAAAATACCTATCTTTAAGAACTCTGCTCACAAGGAGGTTTGGATTGGAGGCCACTCTCCACAGCTGCTTACATATTAGAGCTTTGTTAAACAGTTGTAGATCATGGAAACCAAGGCCACCTGATTGTTTTGGGAGTGTTAGAAAACTCCATTTTTTCCCGAAGATGCCCTGTTTAGCTTCAGAATTTGATTTCCACCAGAAGTGAGCACAAAGTTTAGCAATGTTTGTACAAAGGGTGGCTGGCAGCTTGAAACAAGACAGAGAAAAAAATTGGTAGTGCCTGAATTACTACCTTTAAGAGCACTGCTTTACCAGCGGAACTGAGGAGCTTACCCTGCCAACCTGTGAGCTTTGTCTAACATCCTGGAGTAGATAATCAAAGACTTCCCTCTTGTTTTTGCCAATGCCAAGAGGAAGCCCAAGATACCTTGTTGACTTGTGGGTGACAATGCCATTCAGAGTTGAGCAAATAGAAGACTAAATGTAATAGCCCATTTTCACTTAATATAAATTACGTATTTAGTTTCGTAACGTTCATATTATTCTCGGGATCATTAAATATTCGAAGTATAAGTCAATTTATGTTCAATCGCCCGATAAAAATATTATCGAATCAAATCGTACTTAATCGAGCGATAAATGTGCTAATCTCGCGCTAATCATGTGTGATCGTGCGCATAATTATACTTAGTGGTTCCTTAAGTACCTCAATTATGTTTATTTAAAGCTTAAGTGTTCATTCAATTATCATATATTCCTAAGTATAAGTCATGGCACGGCAAGGGTGCGTGATTTCCTTTAATTGCCCTAACCTAGGTTAATCACGCTAATCAAGCCCTAAACGTGCTTAGGTACTAACGAACTCAAGTGGAAGGAAATTTTGGGAAAGTCACGTGAATGTCTATCATCCTTTGCACAAGTGGCTTTCTTACGCCAAGTGTATGGTGACTAGGCCACAAATAATACACCTAAGGCCCTAAGGTCGCGGCAAATGGCACGAGCCCATTGGCCGTGAGCTTTTACCTCATCCTCACTTCATTTTTACCGTTTATAAATTAAGAGTTTGGACATATTTTCATCTTATAATCTAAGTTATTTCCTAAGCAAACTTTAAGCAAGATTAAGATATATTAAACCAACTTACCGTACGCGCGCAAGGAAGGAGAAAGGACCGAACTATCATCGAAATCTTGTCAACTTTCTTCGGGCAATAAAAGGTTTGATCAGTTCACGACTATCAGCACTTCCAGTTTCATATCTTCAGTACAGGTGGGGACTCAGACTGGGTATTACATTGATTATAAATACGATATCATGTTCAAGGTATGTCAATTATGTTTTTCCGCTTGGAATGGATGTTGGCCGGTTCAGGTTGCCATAATTCCGTTCTAAGTTCTAGTGGCATCATCTACCACTAGTATGTGCACATGGATTCCGGCAAAATTATTATTATCATTATCATTATTATCATGGCAGCCGGTAGATTCACGGATCCCGGTCCGGTTTAAACTGTTGACCAGGAAATTCACGGTTATGTTACATGCTTCTGATCATGATGTTACTATTATTATTGTTGTTTACTTTAGTATGAGTTCCTACGGAGTACAGTGGTACTCACGCCCCATTTTTATCAAATTTTTCAGGTCATGAAGTCGGTCCGGAGTTGTGAGTTTGACGGATGGATCGAAGTTAAATATTTTATTGTCTTGTTTTGCCACGCTATGTTCTGCTGATTTCACTGTTTGTCAAACTTAAACTTTTGATCTGATTTCATAGTCGGATTGTATATTATGTTAATCCATTTTTCTTGGAAATTTTAAACGATCGTAACGGATTTTAAAGATAAAATAAATATTTTAGTAACGCTCCGAATCATATTTCAAAACTATTTTTAAAAGACATCTTAAAAACGTACTCTGATAATTAAGTTAAGGCGGGGCGTTACAGTTGGTATCAGAGCACGTTTCTGCGTCTCTGAATGGTTTTAAGAGTTGAAAATTTTTCAAATATTCGATCACGTCAAGTTTATACTCCACCGACTACCGGGTAAGTGCTGATACATGTTTTAAATTATAAACAATTTACTATGCCTATGCTCAGTTATGTTATGGAAATCACTGTTATGGACTAGTTAAGGTGCTCGAATCATGCTCAGGGTTTATAGCCTAAAGTATTCATGATAGAGTTGATAACTCGTCAAGAAATTTGTATGTCCCATAAATCAGTCAACGTATCTTGTTCTTATATTTAATCATGTCAAACTTTTCCAATATTCAGATGTCGTCGCATAGAGGTTCAGCTCATCGTGAACCTTCACAATCTGAGGTAGTCGCACAGTTTCGCGACTATCATCCAGAGAAGTTTTCCGGTCAGGGAGATCCCCGTACTGTTGACGAATGGGTTCAGGGCCTTGAAACGATTTTTGAGGTCATGGACTGTCCCGAGCGCTATCGCGTTTTATGCGCTCAAATCCAATTAACCGGTGATGCACGACTTTGGTGGCACGCCTACTGGAGTATGCGTCCCGGAGAAAAAGAGAAATGCACGTGGGACATGTTGAAGGAGTTAATTCGCGATAAATATTATCCTCCTTATTACAAAGCAGAAATGGAGCGTCAATTTTTGGTGCTTAAACAAGATACTCGGACAGTGGATGAGTATGAGAGAGAATTCACTCGACTCGGAGCTTTTGTACCTGATCTGATGACTACATAAGCAACGAGGACGAGACGTTTTATCGAAGGGCTTTTACCAGTAGTCCGTCACAACATCGTGGGCCATGGAGTTCAGTCCTATGCCCGTACTGTTACCATTGCAGGGGAGGTTGATGCCAGCATACGAAGGGAAGCCAAACATGATCGTCTTCAGCCGATTTCTTCCACTCAATCATCATCAATACCACATGTTCAACCCGCAGCCGCCCCAACAACAACGATACAAGAACAAGAGGAAGAACAGGGGAGGCCCAGATGACCGCAGAAAACCGTCAGCGACAGCAGCAACCCATACCACCTTGCCCTACCTGTGGAAAGATTCACCGCGGAGATTGCTTGATGGGCCAGAACACTTGCTACTATTGCCGACAGCCTGGTCACATCCGACCTAATTGTCCACGATTGCAACAACAACCACAACAACCTCAACAACCTCAGCAGCCCAGACAGCAGCCACCGAACCAGCCTCAGCAACAGCAACGCGGGAGACAGCCAGCTCGTGTTTATGCAGTCGATCAAGCGGAAGCAGCTCAACACCCAGGTACCATGTCTGGGATGATTATACTTAATGATGTTCCTGTTTTCGCTTTATTTGATACCGGTGCAACACACTCTTTCATTTCACGACGATGTCTTGACGCCATTGGAGTTCGTACTATTTCTGCTGTCGATCCTCTCGAGGTGAGTCTAGCCTCGGGAAGAAAGATAGTAACTGATGCTAAAGCAACCGATCTCAGCCTTTCTATCGGTGGACGTGTCTTGCCTACTGAAGCTTATGTTCTCGAGATGAGGGATTTTGACTTCATTCTCGGCATGGATTGGTTATCATACTTTCATGCAGATATTCGATGTGACGACCGGGAGATTACTCTCTATATTCCGGGAGATGATTCTATTACCTTTTATGGCTCCAAGACTCGTGCTTTACCACATGTTATTTCTATGACGAAAGCCAGAAAAATGTTGCAGCGTAATGATTGCCAGGGTTATCTTGTAAGTCTTATCAGCGATGAACCGAAAGCACGGACACCTCACGACGTTCCTATTGTTCGTGAGTTCGTGGACGTGTTTTCAGACCAACTTCCAGGAGGACCACCTAACCGGCAGGTAGAGTTCTCTATTGATCTTATTCCAGGGGCCGGTCCTGTGTCCAAAGCACTATACCGCATGGCGCCAAAGGAGCTACATGAATTAAAGACTCAAATTCAGGAATTACTTAAACTCGGTTTCATTCGGCCGAGTGTCTCACCTTAGGGAACACCCGTTCTCTTGGTCAAGAAGAAGGATGGATCTATGCGCATGTGTATTGATTACCGGGATCTTAACCGATTAACTATCAAGAATAAATATCCGCTTCCCAGAATCGATGATTTATTTGATCAGCTGAGGGGAGCTTGTGTATTTTCTAAGATTGATCTCCGTTCAGTCTACCACCAGCTGAGAATCAAAGATTCAGATATTCCAAAAACTGCATTTCGTACGCGTTACGGTCACTATGAGTTCGTAGTATTGCCGTTTGGGCTCAGTAATGCCCCGGCAGTATTCATGGACTTGATGAACCGTATATTCCACCCTTATCTTGATCAGTTTGTTATTGTTTTTATTGATGATATTTTGATCTACTCGAAGAGCCAAAAGGAACACGAGGAGCACTTGAGGGTTGTTCTTGAAACCCTTAGGCGAGAAAAGTTATATGCAAAATTCTCCAAATGCGAATTCTGGCTCGAGCGAGTTACTTTCCTTGGTCATGTTATCACGCAGGCAGGTATTGAGGTTGATCCATCCAAGATATCTGCTATTCAAAATTGGTCCAGACCCAAGAATCCATCCGAGGTTCGTAGTTTTCTCGATTTGGCGGGTTACTATCGCAGGTTTATTGAGGGATTTTCCAAAATTGCCCTCCCATTATCCCAATTGACGAGGAAGTCTGTCACGTTCAAATGGACCGATCGTTGTGAGTTCAGTTTTCAGGAGCTCAAGAGGAGATTGACCACTGCACCCGTATTAATTATACCGGATTCTACTCGGGGTTTCACCATTTACAGTGATGCCTCGAGACAGGGTTTGGGATGTGTTCTAATGCAGGATGGCCAAGTCGTTGCTTATGCCTCTCGTCAATTAAAGCCGCATGAACAGAATTATCCTACACACGACTTGGAACTTGCAGCAGTGGTACATGCCCTCAAGATTTGGCGACATTATCTGTATGGCGGCAAATGTGAGATTTTCACTGATCATAAGAGCCTGCAATATATTTTTACTCAGAAAGAGCTCAACATGCGACAGCGGCGTTGGTTAGAACTTGTGAAAGATTATGATTGTACCATTCAGTATCATCCGGGGAAAGCGAACGTTGTTGCTGATGCCCTAAGCCGCAAGGTGAAGGGTTGATTTAACTTACATTGTTACTCAGCAGAACCATCTTATCCAAGAATTCGCCCGGATGCAAATTCAGATTGTTGATGCACTTCCTACAGTGACTATCGGGAGTGTTAGTGCTATACAGGTTCAACCAACGTTAAGGGAGAGAATCCGGCGGGAACAAATGTCTGATCAATTTATTCATGTTATTAATGCTAAAGTCCGTGCCGGAGGTGTCGAAGGTTTCCATTTGGGTTCAGATGGAGCCTTAGAATTTTGTGGCAGAATCGTGGTGCCGAAAGTCGAAGCGTTGCAGAAGGAAATTTTTTCTGAAGCTCATACCGCACCTTATTTAGCTCATCCGGGAAGTACGAAGATGTATCATGACCTGAAGATATCGTTCTGGTGGCGTGGAATGAAGAAGGACGTTGCCGACTTTGTAAGGAAATGTTTAACCTGTCAACAAGTCAAAGCAGAACACAAGAGTCCCTTAGGCCTTCTGCAACCACTCGAAATTCCGAAGTGGAAGTGGGAGGAAGTCACGATGGATTTTGTCACAGGGTTACCGAAGTCATCTAAACATCACGATGCTATCTGGGTTGTGGTGGACAGATTGACTAAGGTTGCTCATTTCATGCCAGTCTCGATGAATATGTCTTTGGACAAGTTAGCTGAGATTTATACCGAGGGAGTTATTCGACTCCACGGAGTGCCTGTTACTATCGTGTCAGACAGGGATCCCAGATTCACTAGTAGATTTTGGGAATGTTTGCACAAGGCGATGGGCACGAGATTAGAGTTTAGTTCCGCTTATCATCCAGAGACTGATGGACAATCCGAGCGGACTATTCAAACACTGGAAGATATGTTGCGATCTTTGGTTGTTGACAGGGGTGCTAAGTGGGAGTCGTTATTACCATTATGTGAATTTGCTTATAATAACAGTTATCATTCTTCTATTCAAATGGCTCCTTACGAAGCACTATAGGGTCGTAAATGTCGTTCCCTTCTTTATTGGGACGACGTCGGTGAACGCCGAATACTTGGTCCAAACAGGATCGCGGAAACGGCGGCAGATGTAGAGTTGATCAGACGAAGACTTCGGGCAGCTCAGAGTCGGCAGAAATCGTCAGCCGATCAGCACAGACGCGATATTCAATTTGAAGTTGGGGAACGAGCTTTTCTTAATCACGCTAATCAAGCCCTAAACGTGATTAGGTACTAACGAACTCAAGTGGAAGGAAATTTTGGGCAAGTCACGTGAATGTCTATCATCCTTTGCACAAGTGGCTTTCTTACGCCAAGTGTATGGTGACTAGGCCACAAATAATACACCTAAGGCCCTAAGGTCGCGGCAAATGGCACGAGCCCATTGGCCGTGAGCTTTTACCTCATCCTCACTTCATTTTTACCGTTTATAAATTAAGAGTTTGGACATATTTTCATCTTATAATCTAAGTTATTTCCTAAGCAAACTTTAAGCAAGATTAAGATATATTAAACCAACTTACCGTACGCGCGCAAGGAAGGAGAAAGGACCGAACTATCATCGAAATCTTGTCAACTTTCTTCGGGCAATAAAAGGTTTGATCAGCTCACGACTATCAGCACTTCCAGTTTCATATCTTCAGTACAGGTGGGGACTCAGACTGGGTATTACATTGATTATAAATACGATATCATGTTCAAGGTATGTCAATTATGTTTTTCCGCTTGGAATGGATGTTGGCCGGTTCAGGTTGCCATAATTCCGTTCTAAGTTCTAGTGGCATCATCTACCACTAGTATGTGCACATGAATTCCGGCAAAATTATTATTATCATTATCATTATTATCATGGCAGCTGGTAGATTCACGGATCCCGGTCCAGTTTATACTGTTGACCAGGAAATTCACGGTTATGTTACATGCTTCTGATCATGATGTTACTATTATTATTGCTGATTACTTTAGTATGAGTTCCTACGGAGTACAGTGGTACTCACGCCCCATTTTTATTAAATTTTTCAGGTCATGAAGTCGGTCCGGAGCTGTGAGTTTGACGGATGGATCGAAGTTAAATATTTTATTGTCTTGTTTTGCCACGCTATGTTCCGCTGATTTCACTGTTTGTCAAACTTATACTTTTGATCCGATTTCATAGTCGGATTGTATATTATGTTAATCCATTTTTTTTGTAAATTTTAAACGATCGCAATGGATTTTAAAGATAAAATAAATATTTTAGTAACGCTCCGAATCATATTTCTAAACTATTTTTAAAAGACATCTTAAAAACGTACTCTGATAATTAAGTTAAGGCGGGGCATTACACTAAAGGTTCTGAGGGGTGTTCTTGCTAAAGAAGATGGCTGACTTGTTCAGATTAACTGCTTGACCTGTGAAGAGCCTATAGTGTTCAAGGATACTCATGAGAATAGTTGCTTGGTCATTTCCAGCCTTACAGAAGAAGAGTGAATCATCTGCAAATAAAAGATGAGAAAGCAAGGGGCCATTCCTAGAGATTTTCATTCCTTTGAGCAGTCCATTATTCACAGAGTTCATAATCAAGGCAGGTAATAGCTCAGCAACAATTATGAAAAGGTAAGGGGACAATGCATCCCCTTGCCTAATGCCTCTTGAAGGAGATACATAGCCACTGAGTGAACCATTGATTTTGAAAGAGAAAGTGTCAGAAGAGACACAAATGAAGATCAGCTTCACAAAATCCATATGAAAACCCATTTGCAGCATTATTTTTTTTAAACATAACCATTCCACACGATCAAAAGCTTTAATCAAATCCAATTTGAGAGCCATGAAAAAATTAGGGCCAGATGTGTGTCTATTTAAAAAATGAAAAGCTTCTTGGGCAATTATCACATTATCAACTAGTTGCCTGCCCTCCACAAAAGCAACTTGGTATGTACTAATGCAACTTGTTAAGCAATTCTTAAGTCTTATTGTCAGAATCTTGGATGTCAATTTGTAAACAACACAACATAGACTTATGGGTTTGAACTGCCCCAAAGTTTCAGGAGTTGGGCATTTTGGAATTAGAGAGATCACTGTGTGATTCCAGTATTTGAGAATCATACCTGAGTGGAAGAAGCTTGCAAGTACTGCCAATATGTCTTGCTTGATCAGTGGCCAGAAGTGCTGGTAGAATGCTGCTGTCATCCCATCTTCTCCTGGAGATTTATCAGGATGTAGGCTGAATAATGAGTTTTTGACCTTCTTCATCAACAGGTTTGAGCAAATCTTCGTTCATATCAGAAGTTATAGAAGAGGGAATGAGGGGAAGGATGGATTCACCACCCCAACAGCCTTCAAAGGAGAATAAGTTTGAGTAGAACTCTTCAGCATGCTTCTCAATGCCCCTTTGAGTGGTGAAAGTGTGGTCTTGTTGGGAAGTCGGTCTGGTTATAGCATTGTATCTCCTTTTCTGCATGGTAAGAGTGTGAAAGAATCTGGTGTTTGCATCCCTCTCCTTAAGCCATTTAGATTTGGCTTTTTGCTGCCAGTATAACTCTTCTAGCCTGTGAGCCTGATTCAGTGACCTTTTGGTAGACTCCTATTCCTCCCAATTGATGGCTGACTTGTTCTGATTCAAAGACTCCAGCTTTGGATTAAGAGCAGCAATGGTTTTCTGCCCTTCAGAGTGGAAAGAGGAGCTCCATTTGAGCAGAGCTATTCTTGTGATCTTGACTTTCTCTTTTAGTTGGAAAAGGGGAGTGCCATGTACCTTAGAAAGCCATGCATGCTGGACTACTTCTCCACATTCATCCCTTGTCAACCATCTTTTATCAAAATGGAAAGCAGTATTTATCCTTTCTCGAGGCAATCCCAAATTAAGAACCAAGGCAGAGTGGTCAGAAGCACTTCTTATCAGGTTGGTGACAGTTGCATTTGGGTATTGCTGGTTCCAATCTAGAGAGCCAAAGGCTCTATCCAATTTTTCTTCAACCAAGTCGGGGAATGCTCTGTTGTTGCTCCATGTAAAAGGGGGTCCTAGCATTTTGATCTCCTCCATTGACATGCTTCTGATAAAACTTGTAAAGCCTATGAAAGAATTTGGAGGTCTGAGATTGCCCCCTAGTTTGTCACCAATTGAGAGAATGCCGTTCCAGTCCCCTATGGCAAACCAGCTGTTACCCCAAGAGTGCTTTTAACTGAGTAGTCTTTCCCATTGATCAAATATGAAACTTTTAATGGGGTTAAGATATACAAAAATTCCCCATTGAGAAGCAGAGGAAGATAACATAAACTCAACAGCTATATAGAAGTCCTTACAACAAGATCTCAATTTTTATATATTCTCAATGGAGGGCTCAAATTTATTTTTTAATTCTTAAATTAAGGCTTATTGTTAACTCTGTTAACTAACAGTTAAATTAGATGTGATATTATATTTTAAAAAAGAATGCGCATACGAGTATTTTTGTTACTCCCAGAACCTCCGTCCTCTCAATTTCAATTGCGGTACTCTTAAAACATCCGATTGCAAGCAAAGGATGGATTAGCTCACGTAAATCCTTCTGGAAATCAGAATGAGCGATCTGTTGAACTTCAAATTGTATAAGGTATGAACTTCATCTCGCAATTTCTATTTTTTTTTAATGTTTTTGCAATTTTTAACTTTAATTTGTCTTTGATGGACAACAATAAACTCGTGATTTCGTATCGGTGACCGAGCTGATGAGGAACACGGCCAGCATGAATGCCATCTCGTGGGCCCAGTAGAGCCTGCAAGCTCATATGATCAGCAGGGGACGACGAGCAGGCCCTGTTGTGGGAGCTTCTCACGGTTGTCCGGCCCAACGGGATTGACTCGATGCTGGTGTAGTTGGCGGGTGCCAAGATTAATTGACGAGGAGCAGGCCATGTGGGAGTTGATGTTCCTAATAATTACCCTAATCCTCCAAATAACTTAGCTTTTATATAGCAAGAAAATGGACGAAATTATGTCAAATTGGACGTCAGATAATATCATAGTTTTAGGTCATGTTCATGAGCCTTGGATGATTGAATTTGAGAGTAATTTTGAGCGGAAAATGTTATGTTTTTTTTACTTATTTTATATGTCTGTGTGGTTAACTCCACAGATTTTTGGGGGATATTGTTTAGATCATGATGATGTTATCACATTGTGTAAATTACAGTTATGACCTTATCCTCTATTTACATAATTTGTTCCGGCTTTGGTAAGCATAACCAGCAAACTGCATAATTTTTTTTAGTTTATTGCAAGTGCCGATTTTTTAGACGAGTGACTGGAAATTTCCCTAGTATCAGTTTGATTGAGAAAACACTTGAGAAAAAACTTAAAGAAAGAATTTGAGCCAACTTTCTGTTAGGTCGATCTATACGCTATAGATTATACAATTCTGATATTTGTTGGAATCTCTGGTAATCGTAATTATGAGAAAATGCGTTGCACTTTTATTTTTTTATTATAGTCGTACATTGCCCGGGTTTATTCATCTATTAATCGAGCAAAAATTTATGTTCGACTCAACCCATACTATACCAACTGTTATTCTTTCATGGCATCACTTGTAAAAACCATTAAAACTTCAGCAATAAAGTAAGGAGAACTAAGTATCAATACAAAAGCTTTTGCACCACAAATTTGAGTTGCTATAACTTTCATGTCACAACATGTCACAAGATAATCGTCAATACCAAAGCCTGTATATATCACTTCTAGCATTTATGAGAACATCAACATGCTTCATTTTCATATCACTAAACCAGAATCAGCATGCATGTCGTGCCAACTCTAACAAGTAACAAAGATGTAGTAAACTGAAGAAAATGTCGAAAACCAACCGAGCATCATGTTCACCAACAAAATGCGCTATTATCGAACATTATCTTATAGGAAAATAAATAAAGTAAAAAGATAATAATACCAGCTCACAAAGAAATGAAAACATGTAACCTTTAGGTCCAAGTACAAAATAATCTTACAACACACAGTCAGAATTCAAGGGACAATCAACAAGATATATAGCAAGTCTCAACTTCATATACACTCCCATCATCCAAAAAGTGGAACAACACCACACCCTGCAAAAGCATTACACCCCAAACCTAGAGCATCTGCACCTTTTTCCCAAATGCAATCGCGATCCAATCGGGCTGGGTCGCCGACCACTGCAGCTGATTAATCTCGACACGAGCCGAGTACACCAGCGAGTCAATCTCATTGAGCC
The DNA here is from genome assembly GCA_008636005.1 of Striga asiatica. NCBI lineage: Eukaryota > Viridiplantae > Streptophyta > Magnoliopsida > Lamiales > Orobanchaceae > Striga > Striga asiatica. Next base: position 888,529 of record BKCP01004483.1, on the reverse strand, counting down.
CAACAACCGTGGGCAACTCCCATAGCAGGGCCTGCTCGTCGTTGATTAATCTCAGCACCCGCCGACTACACCAGCATCGAGTCAATCCCGTTGGGCCAGGCAATCGTGGGAAGCTCCCACAACAGGCCTGCTCTTCCTCCCCTGCGGAGCATATGAGCCTGCAGGCTCTACTGGGCATCAGCTCGGCCACCGACACGAAATCATGAGTTTATTGTTGTCCATCAAGACAAATTAAAGTTAAAAATTGCAAAATGTTAAAAACAATAAAATAGAAATTGCAATATGAAGTTCATGCCTTATACAATTTATGTGACCTAATCCTTCATTTTGCTTGCAATCGGATGTTTTAAGAATACCGTGATTGAAATTGAGAGGACGGAGGTTTTCGGAGTAATAAAAACACTCGTATGCGCTTCTTATTTTTTTAAAAAATAATATCATATTTAATTACTGTTAATTAACAAAGTTAATAATAAGCCTTGATTTAAGAATTTAAAGATAAATATGAGCCCTCCATTGAGAATATATCAAAATTGAGATCTTGTATTGAAAAAGATATTAATTGGATGTTTAACATGATAGAATACCTAAAAATTGAGCCCTCTAATAGAATTTCCTCCCACGTGAGTGAATCCAAGGGGGATTGGTCCAGTTTTTTTAGTTGCAGTAGTGTCAGATAGCACTTCGATATGTACTCTTTTTGAATTTTTAAGTTATGGAAAAAAAAATAATGGAATTTTCTCCCCAAAAGGCCAAAACTATATCAATTTTTCTGAAATTAAAAGATTAAAAGATAATGAATATCTTTTATTTATAGAAATATTTTGTGTGGTCGGGATTCGCGGTATGCATAAGCAGAAGAGGTTGGAAAAACAACAATCCTACATCCACAGAATGGTAATTTTGTTATCTTTTCATAATAGTTGATTTTGTCTCCTTATTAATCAATTTACCTATCTCATAACCCCATCTTTGCACGACCGAATAAAATCCATGGAAAACCCTAACAACGACGGCGCCGCTTTTCCACCCGTCACCGACACGGCGCATCTATCGGATCCCGCTCCGCCGCCGCCGCCCTGCGGCTTTCCTCAGCCGGTCGATCCGTCGTCGGCCTTCCCATCACCCGCCGCTGCCCGGCGGAGTTTGGACAGCAGCCATAGGCAGTTGATCCAATCGATGGTCGCAAACTTGTCGGAGTCGGACAAGGTCAAACTGATTATGAAAGCCGCATCGCATCACGCCGTCGTGCGGGAGGAGCTACTTACGAAGGTGGTCAGGGACGAAAGCAGGAAAATCTGCGTCCACATCCGGATCTGTGAGCCCACCACACCGGTTAAGCTGTTTCGTGTGCTTAAGGAATTCGGGGACATTGATGACGCCATCTTTCAGTGGTGGTTCCAGCCGGATTACGTCATTGCTTTGGTCTCGTTTGTTAATCCTAGTTCGGCAACATGGGTCCTCGAGACGCCGGCTGAGGATGTGGAAGACCTTCAGCTCCAATGGCATGCCTACACTGCCAATTGTGCCGCCTGCCGGGCGGTATGGATCTAGTCATCAGACTCCAATCTTTTATGTTATTATAATTTTTTAGTTAATTCACTGCAAGCACTTTGGCTCATGAATAATATGGCTCTCTTGATTTTAATTGTATCTTGGATCTTTGTCTACCTTTTATTTTTCATTTTTGTGTTTCTACTTACATAAGAAATATATTTGTCAATTTGGGAAGTGTAAAACATTCATTGCCATATTTTGGTTCTAATTTGAACAGCATTATTATTACAGTTTTGAAAAATGTGGGGAAAATATGTATATATGTTTGTCAATTTGGGAAGTGTAAAATATTCATTGCCATATTTCTTTTAGCAGGCTTTGGTTCTAATTTGAACAGCATTATTATTAAAGTTTTGAAAGATGTGGGGAAATTATATTTTGTAATTTGTGTCATGACAATTTGTAATCTTCTGATTGAAATGCATTACACTATTACTTGCACAATCTAAATGGGATAGCAAGAGTTCAAAAGAACACAGAGAAAGATGGATGGATATTTTTCACAGGACAAAATTGCGTGCCTAATCGGGCTAAACTGCCTCATCTTACGATTCTAATGTGCACTCGATCCAATCCAAATTGGGGAAACACAATTGCATATGGTGCTTGGTCGGGCAAGGTCGTGCTAGTTGTGCCTCATTTTACGATTTCGAATGTGGGGAAACGAGTTTTTGTACCATTTGACATAGGTTTTGCATGTTATTCAAAAGGTGGCTGTTGGTATCAAATATATATGAAGATAATGGGAGAAAAGTATTATTTACTATCTAAAGAGGGAAAAGAAAAAACGGAGGCTTGTTGAGAAAAGGAAAATGTATAGAACCAGAAATCGTGCTTTTTCATCTCTCAAGGAAATGGAATTAATTCAAAACGTATATGCCGCTGGTTCTTCTTTACTTTGCCAATACCTAAAGCGGATATGGGGAGACTTTTTCAGAAGTATTCGAACTATTCCCAGAACTGATACTAAGTCTAAATCAAATACTAAGTCTAAATGAATTTTTTCTTTTATCTATTTTTCATAATAGTAAAGTGAACTGTTGATGTTGATTGTTTTTCTTTCAAGTTCTTCATCTATTCTACCTCGGATGCACACACATATATATAGCATGTACGGAAAATTCTAGAGCACATCATTTTTTCCTCCTGCCGTCTTATTTCACCGTCTTTGACAAACCAACTTCTAGGTTGTTCTATTAAATTCTAGAATTTCTAGAATGAGCATTAGTTTCCACACTCCATCATGCCCATTTGTATAATTCTTAGTTTGTCATGCAATGTTTAAAATCTTGGTCTCGGTAGCGCCTTCGTGAACATATCTGCTAGTTGATCTTTAGTGACGACATACTTAAGCTCTATTTACTTGTCATTAGTTGTTTTTATTAGAAAATGATATTTAGTGGCGACATACTTAAGCTCTATTTACTTGTCATTAGTTGCTTTTATTAGAAAATGATATTTGATAGTAATGTATTGTAAAGAGTCAGTGATATTTGATATGCTCATACATGATGTTTTTGATATTTGATATTTGATATGCCCATACATATTGTTTTTGTTATTATATATAACTAGTGTTCTAAAGAGTGAATGATCAAGTTCGAACTTTGACGAGTCAAACTATAAAAAAACTATATACATATTCTTATTTTCGAGCTTTAACAAGTAAAATTATACAAAGTTATATGAAAATTCTTATATTCGAGTTAACGAGTAGATCCCAACTTGTTAACAAAATGAGCTTTTAACAAACTCGAGTTCGGCTCAATTATCAAATGAGTCGAGCTCATGAGCACTCGTTTCGTATTAACAGCTCTATATTTTATACTGTATGAATTAGATCTTGGTAAAGACAACCATCAATTAGGAGAATTCTTTTAAAACAAATGAGAGTTTTTTATAATCAGCGATTTAAGTATTACATACCAATATATCATTTGTAATAGTCATACTTATAATCATCGATTTACAAAGTATTACATATCAATATAAACAATTTGTAAATGGCCCCATCAATCATGTCTTCTGATGGTTCAATAGCAAATTTGTACCATCAGTAATCAAATTAATCAAACTTTAACTTCTAAAATAGCAATAAATTTTGATCCGGCGATAATCACATTTGATTCCAAGAACAAAATAATTCCCACCTCTTGTTTTGTTTTATTCAACCTTAATTCCTGATTAAACATTTCTCGGGCCGAGAAAGCGGAACTGCGTCATTTTATTTCATTCTTACAACAAGAATCCTTCGATGATATGACACACATAGAATAACAACCTTAGAAATCAAATCACACACTACACAATTATTCACACCTTAACAAGTCTAAAGCCCTCAAAAGGTGAGGAGAAAAAAAAGCACCATGATTAGTGACTACTTAACAAGTGCTCTGGGACGGATTTAGGTTGCTGTGTGTGAGGAGCTCTGCCGGACGTGCTTTAGCATAAGAACGGTGATGCTTGGGCATAATCATGGGCAGACGCTAGGGGCTCAGGAGACACTGGCCAAGCGGGTAAGGATGAGGAGCAAGATTTGACTTTTTTTTTTAGAGGGTGGCTCAATTTTGGTGAGATTTGTGATGTTTTGTTTGTGTGGCTGCTGCTAAGTGTGGCTGGTGATAGTCAGTTAGTTAGTTAGTTTATGTAAGTTGTAACATGAAAAGGAGGAAAAGATGCGTGTTTCTTTTACCTTTAAGGTGATGAACTCAATACCCCAAAAAATATAACTGTTCCAGAAAGAAATTAACAGAATTGTGTTCTAGCATACAAGTGCCTAAGTTCATGAATGCTAGCAATGTTGTTCTTGACTGAGAAATTAACAGCTCATTTTATAATAGAAAATAGGCTAAATTTACAAGTGGCAATAATAGCCACCATCTTTACGAATTGGCAATATTAGCCAACAACTTTCAAATTTCGAGATTATTACCCAAATCCAACCAAATTCGACAACAAATTGCAACATATAGTGAGTAGGCAACAACAGCCATCGACAACCCCAAAATTTTGAAAGTTGTTGGCTATATTGCCAATTTGTAAAGATGCTGGCTAATATTGGCACCGCATACAAGATAGTGGATATATTTTGCAATTAAACCGAGAAAATATAATGATGTATCTAAAGAAGTAAGAATTAGAAACACATACTAAGGGATCAAACATGAAGATGATAGGTACAAGACCAACTAGTTTGTCCAATCTCTAACTAATCATATCAAATACGATGAGAAACCTGCCCGCCCTTCGCAGATAGGGCAACCCGTTCTGACCGAGTGCCATCTGAGTTGGTGCCGGTTCATAACCTCTACAGGCATTTCGAGGGCTCGTCTCGCCGCCTCGGGATCGCAAAATGTCACCGTAGCCAGAGTGGTAGACCATCGAAATTCAATCTTCTCAACGGCCCCCAACTCCCAAACGACGCCGTTCACGTCGTTCATACTCGTCTCACCACTCAGAATGTGGACGTAGATTTTCCTACTCTCTTCACGGGCCACCATATCTAAAAGCTCCGCCACCGGATCGGGCAGATAGCAGCGGGGCGGCTGGGAGAGGCTGCTGGGAAACGACGGCGGGATTTGGGGGGAACGTCCGTAGTGGAGATTGCAGAGATCGTACAGTATGGAAAAGTGTTTTGCGGCGGCCTCGGTGATCAGGACGGACTTGACCGAGTCCGGCAGGTAAGCAACCTTTCTGGCTACCTGCCGCATCTGGCTGTCGGAAGAAGAAGGCAACGGCGGCGGGGGAGGGATAGAGGTGTTTTCATGTGCGGAGGGGAGTGTTTGACCGGCGGCGGCGCTGTAGTTAGGGTTTTCCATGGGGGATGATTTGCTTTCGCTCTTTCATCATATTTATTTGCGGTATATTTATTTTGGGGAAGAGCCACATTACGAAGATACCCTTCTTTACTTTTGTTTTAGACTTTAGAGGATATAATAGTAGGGAAATTTCCATGTTTGCTTTTTCGATCTGTATATCCCGTGCGATGCACGGAAGAGTTCATATTTTAAACATTTTTTAGACTTTATTTTAAATAAAATTATTTATATTTTTCACATCTCGTCTATTATGAAAATAAAATAAATACAATCAATGAAAAATATATATTATTAAATACTTCTCTTTATACAATATTTTTTTATTTAAGGGATATTATTAAACCTTACGGTTAATCCAAAATATATGATTGTTAACGTACAAAAAATAATGGAAATAATCCAGACTTTAAAGTAAAGCTATTTTTTATTATTTTACAAATATAAATCTTCCAAATTTTTTTTAATTTCAAAAAAAATTGGCAAGTTTGATAATGAGTTAAATCAAGTTATACAAATGATTAAATAGTTAAAATGTTATATTAATTATATTTTAAGAAATTCGATTATATAAAAATGGGTAAAAAAATATTATACTACTTAGTTTGTTAGGATTGTGATTATATAAAAGTTAAAATAAAATGTAACCAAAAAATTTGGTCGTGGTCTTTTCCTTTAAATAATTGAATTTAAAAATCTAGTAACCAAATTTACATTATATCACGTAAGGAAAAAAATAAATAATAAATATTTATTAAAGAGATAAATCAATAATATTTATCACTGAGATAATAAATAATAAATATTTACATGTAAAAAAATAAATAATAATATATCTAAAAATATAAGTCAGAATTTTAAATAAAGTAAAAGGAGGGATAACGCATTTTTTAAAAAAAGTTTCTAAATATTTAATATATTGATAAGTATTTCCATAAGAATAATCATACCATTTTAATTTTAAAAAAATTGACAAATTTGTTAGAGAGATAAATTCGGTTAGACAAATGATTAATTTGTTAAGATATTATATTAATTGTATCATAAAAAATCGGTTAGATAATGTAGATAAAAAAAATATAATACTAATTAGTTTGTTAGAAATGTGATAATGAAAACCAAGATAAAATGAAATTACCCAAAAAAATTATTTGGAATCTTTTCCTTTAAATGTTTGAATTTACAAATTTAATACCGAAATTCTATTATATCACATAAGAAAAAAATAAATAATAAACGTTTATTAATATATTAAAATATGTAATTTTGAATTTCATATGAAGTAAAAGGTATGTGTTGATGTCTAAAAATGACCAACAATGTGTTCGAACTGTATATTGGAATATATACTCGGTTCGGTCTGCACGAATAGGAATTTAAGTAGTATTCGGTACAAAAAACAATACGAATGTAAGCTCTATCCGTGACTTTTATGGTATTAATGAGAGAATATATGAATTGAACTCAACTGTAATCAAAAGCATGAAGATGAAGAAAAAATGAAGATCCAGTCTCTTTTCATTGATATTTTTTTGGGGAGAAGAATGTTGCTCTCTCTCTCTCTCTCTCTCTCTCTCTCTCTCTCTCTTACGAGATCTCCATTGGATAAGATGAGATTCTCTCTTTATCACAATGATCCTAGCAAAGTATATATATGGCCAAACAAGTGGACAAGAAATAATGAGGAATAAAATAATACAAATGATATTTTAATGTGTTGTATTTTTATTAATCATAGCCAAATTGGGTACCAACAAGAGGCCCCCGAGTTTAGAACATGTTCTGAACAGAACTGTTCTGAAGTCGCGTTTATTTACAATTTGGCAGTGCTTATGCTTGTAGTCTCTTGAGCTTGGGGCTCTTTATACTATAATAAATGATGTTTGCGTGATACATAAGATCACCTTTTTATCTTATCGGCGTTTGCAAGTAAATGCGAATTGATATGAAATTTTTGGGTGCTTTGGGACCCTTGTACGCTTTGTCGATTGTTTTTAGGCTTTGGCCTGACGAATTTGTGTTAGTTGCGCTCTTCTACATTTAGACGAGTGCGAATCAATGGAATGGATGGACAATTCTTTGGAATTGCAATTGAATGGGGCCTATATGGCCTGGTCGGGTAATTTGGTACCCTATTTTGCGTTTTGTGCAATGCGAATAGTTTGTTCATCTTTTGTAAAGATGGTAATGGTATGGATTTGTGCGGGCACTCGGGCCCCTTGGATTTTATGTGAAGACTCTTGCTGATATGATTTGCTTGGCGGTTCTGAGTTGACCGTATTTGGGTGATTCGATAATTGATTTATGTGATCGTTTTAGTATTTTATGTTGACCTGTTCGGATAATTTGATATCCGGTCTTTGGCCTTGTTTCTCGTAGGAATACATTTTGGATACTAAACATGAGTGAGCTTCGAGCTCTTTATGCCATGCATAAGTGTATGCGTAATGAGAGCATGTGATGAATGCGTGAGTTTATGATAGATGTATGTGATGGATGTTCGATGCTCTTAGCGCCTTGAATCTTCCATGTTATGCGAATGATTGTTTTTATCGAACGGCTCCGTGTAGTTCGGTCGTTCGTTTCATTGGGATTTGCTTATTTTTATGCCGAACGTATTCGTGCTAGTCGGTCGTTTACCCTTATAGGGTTTTATTCATTTTGCGTCGGACAAGTTTCATTGTCCGGACTTATTACCTTAAAGAGGTCTTATTTTTCATGCGCCGGACATATTTACGTCATTCAGTCACCTTACCCTAATGGGGTCTCGTGAATTACGTCAGACAAGGTTATTTATTGTCCGATCGTCTTACCCTGTTTGGAGTTTCGTAAATCACGCCGGACAAGATTTTTGTCATTCGGTCATCTTACCCTAATGGGGTCTCGTGAGTTACGCCGGAAAATTCTTTATTGTCCGATCGTCTTACCCTGCTTGGGGTTTCATTCATTTTGCGCCGAGACAATTTTTATTTGTTCGGTCGATTTACCCTACTGGGGCTTTACTCGTGCCGGGTCAATTTATAATACTCGGACTTATTACCATAAAGTGGTCATGTTTGTTTTTTACGCCAGACAAATTTACGTTGTCCGGACGTTTACCGTTATAGGGTTTTATTCGTTTTTCGCAGCTCGAGTTTTATGGCATTGCGGCCACGTGGCTCATAGGCTCAGTCGGAATCGAGGCTCTATGGCAAGTAAAATATGGATGTCGGTTTAGCCGGAGTCGAGGCTCTATGGCGATGAAATTTTGATGTCGACTCAGCCGGAGTCGAGGCTCTACGGCAAGAAAATATAAATGTTGACTTAACCGGAGTCGGAACTCTACGGCGAGGAAATATAAATGTCGACTTAGCCGGAGTCGAGACTCTACGGCGAGGTAATATAAGTGTGGGTTCAGCCGGAGTCGAGGCTCTACGGCGAGGTAATATAAATGTCGACTCAGCTGGAGTCGGGACTCTACGATTTCTCCCCTTTCGGTTATGAAATAGATTATTTTTTTACAACTCCTCCCCTCTCGGTTCTACAAATTGTAATTCACAAAATTAACAAACTTTAACTTAATAAATCAATATCAAGCACAAATCAAAGTGTCACTCTTTGATTATATCATAAAATTAACCTAAGTGTCACTCTTAGGTTATAAAGATTTACCAAGTTTAATTTATTAATTCATGATTAAAACAACTCGTCAAGATGGAATTATCAACATGCGTATAAACGAGCTTAAACCGGAATAATTATTCCCTACCCCTAGCTAATGATTTAGCTATTCATATAAAAAAAAATAAACTCAACATAAGATTCATTGCAAATTATAATTACAAGAAAGAAAACTTACATGTAATCCAAGTTGATACAAACGCCAAACTGAGAATAAATACACGCCAAACCAGAACAAGTACAAGCCTTGGAGAACACCTCCAAAATTCAACACAAGAACTAATCTAGAAACACACTAAGTGAAAGTAATGGAAGGATTAAAGAATTGTGATAAATTTGGATTTTTAGGAGATGGTTTGGATGATGAATGAAGTGGGTATTTATAGATGATAAGTAGCATACCAATATCAACACTATCAACCATTGTCAACACTATCATCAACAACCATCATCTACCAAGGAGAAAAAGGAAGAAAAGTGAAGAAAAGTGAGAAAAATCGTTGCCAACTCGCGGCCTTCTCGTGACTGCACTGTGCGGCTTTACGTTTTTGGCTCGTTTTGGCTCGTCCGAACTCGGAATTGAGTTCCGTTTTTTCCTACGCTTAGCTAACAAACCCCTCTATCCAATGATGCTTTAAAACCACACTTTTGCCCAGGATACAAATTTTGTGGAATTTTCAACTTTTAAAAGGGTCGGTAACTTGCGCGGCTTCGCATTTTGGTTCTGTCCGGATTCATCCGAACTCGAAATCAAATTCCGGTTTTTCCTATATGTAGCCAATAAGTCCACCATGATTGCCCGATCTATAATCGACTCCTCACGAGACTTTCAACCTGCACACCAAAAACGAAGAAAAACCGAAAAAACACACGAAAAACACAAAAAAAAACCAAAATGGAACAAAATACATAATAAAACACAAAACTAACTAAAAACTAACAAAAAGACTTAAAACAGGGAAAAAGAATTACAAAACAATAACGAAAAATGTAACATAAATAGTACAAACACTGGTCGCGACCAGGTCGCGAGTCGCGACCTCAACTCGCGAGTTGCGACTTCGACACGGAACTGCTCATTTAGCCTCAGTTTTTCTCACGAGTCGCGACTTTGGTCTCGCGAGTCGCGACTTTGGTCTCACGAGTCGCAACTTTTCTCTCGCGAGTCGCGACTTTGGACTGCATTGCGCAATTTACGTTTCGGGCTCGTTTGGGCTGGTCCGAACTCGGAATTGAGTGCCGTTTTTTGCTATGCGTCACCAACAAACCCCTCTATTAGAATATACGCTCGAAACAAACTTTTTTTGAAGAGAAAATTCTCCCGAAGCTCCCGACCTACACACCAAAAACGACAAAACACAAAAGAAAACCGGAAAAACAAACGAAAAACACCTAAAGACTCAAAATAAAGGAGAACACATAATAAAACATGAAATAGACTAAAAACCAAAGAAACGGCCTAAAACGGGGGGAAAAGAAAGATAAAATAAACACGAAAAATGCAACAAAAATGGGAAAAACAACTCCCCCACACTTAAACCTTTGTTCGTCCCGAACAAAAAGAAAAGAAAAGAAAAGAAACGATAAAAAACTAAAACCGAGCATGGTCAACAGTCATTAACAAGATAGCCTCAACATGTTCAACTTAAACAATGAGCATTCAAATGGCATATACGAGCATCACACAACTACATGCTTGATCACTATACCTCAACATGGCGTTCTCTCAGTATGGGAATATATATGTGTGCCTCACTCGAATTCTTATACAGATAAAGATAGGTGCACTCAAATTGGTCGATAACAAGTTCAATCATATGCTTGCCCATTATCTAACTTCTACTCTAAACCAATCAAAATCGAAACTAGTGCATCAAAAGGTCTTTCAGGGTTGTAACGTAGGCTCTTTGGTCAGGTAGGATAAATATAGGCTAAGTGGCTCGAATTCATTACATAACTCAAACACCTTACCCCAAGAATGATACACTCAACCGGTTGCACAAACATACCAGATCTTCCCCCAAACTTTTCCTAAAACCACACGCTTCACCCATCTTATTTCATTTTTTTTTTTTTGGTTTTCTTTTTGTTTTTTTTTTTTTAGTGT
>BKCP01004483.1:829397-876286 GCA_008636005.1 Striga asiatica | reverse complement strand
TAACACAGTGCAACGGCCTCGAAGAAGGATGCTCCAACTCAGAGGTGGGAGGTGAGACTTGAGAATCAAGCCCATGGATCTCCTCTTCTGAAATATCATCAACGTCTGGCTGGAGCTCATCATCTTCTTCTTCGGCCTCACACATTTGCTTCATCATACGGGCTTGAGTATCAAGCATAAAGTGGGGGTCGGCGACTTGTGCCTCGATTGAGTCGATGTGTGCTGTAAGAATCTCCGTTTGTGTGCTCAGTCGAGCACAATTGAGCTCAATCTCCACATCTCGAGTGGTCTGGGCATATATGTGAGCAAGGATGAGGTCGAGCTTTTCATCGTATGTCAAAGCAGCCTCCCGAGGTTCATCTCTTTGTATAGATTCGCCTTGAGCGGTGGGCTCAGGAGTGACATTGTTAACTCGATCCTCTAATGCTTGCACGCGCTCCACAAGGTTCTCGATTTTGGACTCAATATTTCTCCTACGGGCTGCTTGGGAGGCTAAAAGAGCGAAGGCTTGGTCGAGCTTGGCATTGTACTCTGATGAGTCCTCGAGGGACTCACATGACTGCTCAACAGGTATAGACTCCCATTGCTGCTCGTAAGGATATGACCAAGTCTGGCCATAGTCCCAAAAATCGTGGTATGAAGGTGACTGATGCGGATGGGTACACCGGGTTGCGGTCTCTTCATCCTGAGCTAATCGGGATGACGCGAATTCATAGATACAGTCGAGCTTCTCGTTGAACTCATGGGACTCATAAGCTTGCTCGACTGTGTAGGGATCCCAGTACTGCTCGGAAGAATATGAATATGATTGGTTGTGGTACCCAGTGTGATAGCTCGGCTCGTAACCCCAAGGTTGGGTGTGCGGATAGGGAAAAGTACGGTTGAAGTTCATATCTCCTGCACACCAAAATAGAACAACCACACGTAGCCACGAAAAGGAAGGAGAAAAGGAAGAAAACTAAAACAAAAACAAAAAGAAAAACAAAGATGCAAACAAAGGACACGAACACGAAAAACACAAAATAAAGAGAAACACAAAAAATAAAATCAACACCAGAACCAAATATCCTACTTGCCTTCCCCGGCAACGGCGCCAAATTTGTTGTAGCAAATTATTTTTACCGAGTACCGAATCAAAAGATTCGTTCCCCGGTCGATCTCTCGAGGAAGACGGTTCGGAATTTAGCGTTGGTCTTGATCACACACGAAAAGAAAATAAGTCCTAAACACTCTAATCACGATTGATTTGGGGAATTAACTAAAACAAGCTAGAACTAGAAAAGCAGTTTAAAGAAATAACAATTAAATTTCTAGAGAAAAAGAAGAAGTTCTAGGGGTCGGGAAATCTCATCAAGTCTTAAACTATGTTGAATGCTTATTTGTTCGGTTACGAGATTAAACAAGCCTACACGTCTAGAGGGCTATGCTCAATAACTCTTCGTAACAAGAACACAAACATAAACGATAAACTCATTCAAACAAGCAACACATAGACAATACTTTTACGAACATGTCTACTCTATACGAGCCTAAATCGACCGACGTCTCCCCTCTCGGTTCTAAACGTCGATTAACTAGGTTAGAATGGTGATCAATCAACTAACCATATAATTCACACAACTCATATAGATTGAACAAAACTCATTCCTCATAATTCAAAACAAGAATCAAAATCCCTAACCCTAGGTGAATGAATTACCTCATGCTTAGATTCAATTTCATGTTAACTGGAATTAAGAACATAAAACCAATCAACAATAATAAAATAGAATTGAAAAACTTACAATCGGATTAAGAGTTGCAAGATTTCAATCCAAATATCCTTGTGTCCAACAATCTAAACATGAGAGAAAAAAAAGAAAAGCGGAGAAATTTATCCTAACAATATTGAGTTTTTGGAGAGAAAAATTGAAAGGAACGATATCGGGGATTGTTCCTTAGGTCTGGGGGGTCGTTTTGATATATAGTGCGCGAAAAACGGAGCTAAAACGAGTAAAAACGAGCAAAAACGACAAAACACAAAAGAAAACCGGAAAAACAAACGAAAAACACCTAAAGACTCAAAATAAAGGAGAACACATAATAAAACACGAAATAGACTAAAAACTAAAGAAACAGCCTAAAACGGGGGGAAAAGAAAGATAAAATAAACACGAAAAATGCAACAAAAATGGGACAAACAGTCGTCCCGCTCCACGACGAGCTCGAGCAAGCCAGACCACTAGTCGTGGTCGTCATGAAGGTCGAGGGCACTTTGATAGCCGATGGAAGCCTTGGGCATAGCGTCCCATGTAGTCTCCATGTTGAACTCCTCGAATCCATCCTCGGCCACTTGGGTCCCTGCTTGTTGCATTATCGCCCCAAAGCAGTGAGTGCCGTAATCTTGCACTTCCTTCAAATACTGTGGCGACTGCTTGAAAGCAGCCACCACTTGTTCGCGATAAGCTTGAAGGAAGCGTTGACCGGCGGTTGTGTGGAAGACCATCCGACGAGCCCGAAGGGCAGCCTCATCGATCAAGGGCTTAGCCCTTTGCTCGAAAGCAACGTTTTCACGTGCCCGAGCTGATTTCTCCTCCTCGAGGGCAGCCTTGAGAGCCTTTTTGGAGACCAGGAGGGCCTCCTTCAGTGCGCGCTCTGTGGCAAGGGCCTCCTCGAAAGACTTCAGAGACCCCTCGAGCGTCTCCTTCTCGGCAGAAAGGGCCTTATTTCGGGCGGCTGATTCCTTCAGCCTATCGTGAAGGGCATTGGCCTTCACGACGGTTTCTTCCAGTTGAGTGCCGAGCTGGAGATTGCTGCGCTCGAGGGCCGGGATAGACCGGCCATTGCTCGCGAGCGTCTGCTTGATCAACGGCGCAAGCTCGACCATTCCCTGCAAAGGCGCGCAATAAAGGCGTTAGGGCGTTAACAGTGGAAAAAAGAACAAAGGTAGACAAAGGTCAAGAGATAGTAAATTACCTGAGCCAACCAGCGGGCAAGCCGTTGGCCGCGATCCTGAAGAGTGTGGCCGTCGTTGTAATGGTCGGTGGGGCAGTCGATAGGGGGAAGGACATCTCTAAGGTATAGAGAGAACCCCGGACCGTCGAGTGTAGTGATGGAGAGGGCGACCTCCTCAACACGGCGACGTTTGGTAGTACCCTGACTCTCCTCGAGCAGGGATTGTTCGGGAGAGGCAGGGATATGGATGATGGGAGCGGTCTCCTCGTGTGGCGGTGATCGAAGAGCCGGATGGGCTGGTTTTTCGAGCGGCTCTGACCGCTCAGGTTGTTCGAGCTGCTCCACTTGTTGAGTTTTAGCTTGCTGGCCTATCGGAGGATCGATCGGGGAATGCTGCTCGACAACAAGCTTACCGTGGGAATACCATACAGTATATCAGTATAATGACTTAAAATCATAATCGCAGCATGAATGAAAATCACCTCACCTATCTCTTATCTCACCCTATGTTCATATGTACACACTCTTGCACGGGACCCAGTCCGCTCTTATCTATGCTCATATGCACTCACTATTGTACGGGACTCAATCCGACTTACCCTATGCTCATATGCACACACTCTTGCACGGGATCCAATCCGGCATGTCCTATACTCATATGTGCACACTCTTGCCTAAGACTCACTATGACTATGCCCTATACCCATATGCACACACTCTTGCACAAGGGTTCAACTCAATAGATAAGTGGTTCACACGCATACATTGATTATCAAGCCAAACAATTATAAAGAATAACATACAGGTAAGGTTTATCAACACCCACCTAATCAGTCGAAGCAGACGAGAACACAACGATCAGATGAAGATAGGCAGAGGGCTCGACTCCTCAAATACCTACATTTAATCAAGATAATATTTCAAAAATACTTATCTTGAAAGTCAGGAAATTTCAACAGAATTTCATACTTAGTCGAAAATCATCGACTAAATAGCTCGTGGAATTTTGTAGAATATGGAACTCTCAGATTTTAAGGGAAAACTTTGAAAAATCATTTAAAAAGACCAAAAGCGGGTTCTACGTGAAATTCAAGGCCAAAGACTTGAAAATCGGCCAAACGGCTCGAAAAAGTAAAATCGGGTTTCAGTCGGACCGACACGGGCGCGCTGGGTGGGCACGGGCGCGAGCTAGGAGCTGTTGGACGCGTGCAGGTATGCTGGGTACATGATGGCCGCTGCAGGGCATGTTACCGGGCTGCTGGGAGCGTGTGCGGGCGCGGCTTAGACGACTGGGCTCGCCTGGGGCAGGCAGACTACGTGCGGGTCGTTGGTCAGACACGCGGGCGCAGGGCTGCACGATGGGAGCGACTGTGAGGCGTCTGGCATCGTTTGGGCACTCTGCGGGTCGCTGGCGTACGGCTGCAGACGACTGGGGATAAGCAGGCGTCGTTGCTAAGGGTTGGCGAGGCACGAGATGTGCGCAGGTACGCAGCGCACGGCTGGCACGTGACCGCCGCGACTTGCCCATGTCGCTGCAAGGGCTCCCGCGCGTTGATGAAGATGTGGTCATTGACCCTGGCGAGCCCGAGGACGATGTCCACGATGGCCTCGAGAGATGGCGAGAGGCTAGGCGAGAAAGGGCTCGAGGACGTGCCAGAAGAGTGTGCGCACGCACTAAGGCGCGCAAACCAACGGGTCGCGGTGACCGAGCCGCGAGGCTTGCGGGTCTAGGTCGGGTGAAGAAGAGGTGCGCGACGAATAGTGCGCAAGAGCATGAGGCTTGGGCCGACGACGAGAGTGAGACGATTGTGCCCGAGAAAGTGGGCGATTGGTGTAAGGCGTGCGCGAGAGATAGACGTGCACGGCGTGTGCGGGCTAAGGCAAATGGTGCACGAGGGGAGGATGTAGGGTGGACAGCGTGCACTTGGGATGGCTGCGATGGCACGGACACGCGAGTGGGCAGGGGTGTCGCGATGGGCCCGATAGGCGGGCGCGAGCGGGGCACGAGGATGGAAGTCACGCGCGAGGCGCTGGTCGAGTGGGACGACGAGGTGGTCGTGCGCGACACACGCGCACGTGGTTGGGGCGCGACCAGTGCGATGAGCAAGCGAGGAAGTGAGGTCAAGCGAGGGCACGTGTGGGGCATTCGCGCGAGGGGCGAGCACGCGCGGGCTGATGGGCGAGGGCACGCAGCGCGCACGGAGGAATAGGCGTGGGAGGCGCGCGCGCGAGGAGGAATAGGCATGGCAAGGCGGCGCGACACGGGCGGCTAAGGTTTGGGCGTGCGAATGTCTTGCCAAGCAAGCAAAGGATTTGACACATAATTTACTTAGCATAGTTAGGAGTATTAGTTTGGTTAAGAGTCCAAATAAAAGGCATGTGCCTATTAGTCTTTTAATTGTTAGGAAAGTCTATATTCCCTAGATGTTTGGTTGCATTAGGAATTATTTACTTGCATGATTTAGGAGTTCTATTTAGACTAGGATTAGGTTTATTTTAGCATCTATAAATACCCATGTACCCTATTACTTTCGAGCATGTTGATGAGTGAATAGAAAAGAGTCGAACATTGTGTTCAAAGTTCTCGTGTGTTTTCTCTTGTGAGTTTACATAGAGTTCGTGATTGAAATAGGACCAACATCCGAGTTTATTCACAGTGATTGAAATAGGACCAACATCCGAGTTTTGTCACACGTATCGCGAAGTACGAAGGTGTCGGCGCGCGTATTAGCAACCTATCGCAAAGGAACCAAGGCGTCAGCGCGGGTTTTGAGCGAATCGAGCTAGGCGTAACACGCGATCCTTCATCATTGGTGCTTTCATCGAGAGTGATTGATCGTGTGTTTGGTTGAACTTTTTCTTCCCCATTCTATTTTTTCTTTCTTTCGAATTTTTCTTTTGTTCGCGAGAATAAAAATAAAAAGAGAGAGTCGAGTGATGATGACGCATAAGGAGAGGATCGAAGCCTTGGAGGAGAGTTTGAAGTCCATCGGCAATGCCAACACCTTGTCAATGAGAATTTCGCTAAACTAGAGCTCATGGTACATGATCTTGCCGGGCAACTCATGCGCATGACACGCCGACCGCGAAGGAGCCACACCTCGCGATCGACCGCGGCATCGAGCAGCCGCGGGACCGACCACGAAGACGATGATGGACGATCACGGAGGACCCGCGCATCACGCGCAACGCACCACCATGACGACCGAGGCCATGCACGACCGAAGCTCACGATGCCTACGTTCACGGGGACCGACCCGGACGCGTGGTTAAATCGAGCCATGCAATTTTTCGAGATCAATGACGTGCACAAGTCCGAGAGAGTCAAGATCGCCGCTTATTATCTCGATGGTGAAGCAAACACTTGGTGGCAATGGGTTGTTGGGTTCGCCTGTATCGTACGGCTGATTTGCAGCGGAATAAAATATTTTAAAACAAGTATTTATCACATAAATACTTAACCCGTAAATACATAAAGCGAATAAATAGATCGTCATCATTTAAAAATATGTATAAATACAAATTTTGATTTAAAGATAGTTTTGAAATTACCTTTAACTTGAACTCCTTCAACTTTGACGATGATAGAGGAAATCAATTCCCGGTTTAGTAACGATTAATTCTTCTTGTTACTCACTTTAGGAATCCAATCGTCTTCCTTCTAATAGTATCCACCTTTTTGAAATTCAATCTCGAGAACTAGTTTCTTCGCTAGTAGAAACTTCTCGATTTGTTCAATTAGTATCGGAATATTTATTTTAGAAGAGATTATAATTTTAATCTTTATTAAAATTTTCAAGAACTATTCTTGATATGGAAATAATTTTCAAAGTTCAAGAACACTTCTTGATTCATAACTCTTGTGATTTTTCTTTCTCAATTTTTCTTGTTAATACAAGTGTGTAATTTGTACATCACATATGTACACCTATTTATACTAAAACATTTAGATCACAAGATGTCATATTGTATTTATAAAATCATTATTTTATTCAAATTAGATGGCATCTAGATCTAAAATGATTTTAATAAAAAAATATCATTAGATCCCATCTAATAATATTGTATTTATTATTTTAATCTTTAATCAAATTAAAGATTAAATATTATGATCAAAATATATTATTTCACATATTTATAAAATCTCCTCATATTATAATCATATTATAATATGGATTTGAATTTTAAAATCTAACTTTAAAATCCAACTAATAATTTAGTAATTCCATTAATTACTTAATTAATATCAAAAATATAATTAATCAATCAAATTGATTAATTTAGTATATTCCTTTAATTGATATCTAATCAAAATTAGAATTAATTAAATAATTAAATTATTTAATTAATACTTATCAATTAATTCTAACTCTTTAGAAATACTAATTTCAAATGATCTACATTCAAAATTGGGTGTGACCTTTTAGGTTCACTATTAATACTAGTAGTGTGTTTACAACTTTTTGTAATTTGAATTAATCTTATTAATTCTTATTCATGAAATTAACTCCTTAATTTCAAGAACCCACATATCATGGGAACATCTAGCAAGTAGCATGAATCTAATATTAAGTGAATAGTGAGTAAACCATTTCGATTACAAGTGCATACATGTAAAATCCTTTCGACATCCCATTTCCCGATTAAATCTTGGGTATGATTTTATAAGTCAAAACTCAATTGATTTAACAACTATGCTTCCATTTCAAGTTTAGTAATTCGTGTATGAATCTCTATTCATCCCGCCTTGGCCAAGGACTTTGAATTACAAACTATGAAACACATAGGAAATTCACTTATGACGTAAATGTCGACTCCTTTGTTAGCCACTGACAAACCTTCATACATATTAATACAATACCCAAAATATCCCTTTACACGATTGTGCTAGCAACCAAAAGGATAAATCAAAGTAAAGTATAACATGCATAAGATTACCATCGTGCCTCAAGTCATAGGAGCAATCATGTACTATTGTAACATGAAAATTCTTATTGGACAGAAAAACTTTCATTAAGAATTTTCATATGGTCATATTCAGTGAACTTGTTCTCTAACAAGCACCTACTTATATGAACTTGTGTCCCACGCTAATGTTGATGGAATGCAACATTCTTGACCATCAAGCATTCATCATATGTACAAGTCTTTCCGGATTATTCGATATCCCATCTCGAAATATCCAATGACTTGGAACTGTTTTTAAGCTCACAGCTTTTAAGATATGTTCCATAATCACCATCTCTATGCGCAACCATACCTCATAGCTATAAGTGATCTAGGGACTTTATCATATGTGCAAATATAGGATAAATGCTAATACATAAGATAAATTAATGCCTATTTATTAATATAATTCCAATAGATTGTATTTACAAGTAGAATATGTCCAATCTGATTGGAACGCCGGGTATTGTACTCTAACATGGGTGTCACATTTGTACAAGACCAAGGGCGAGGACATTCGGTGGAGAGATTTCGAAAAGGAGTTGGTCACACGTTTTGGCACGAGTGACCACTATGACTATGATGAGGTGCTCTCCCGAATTCGTCAAAACGGTAGCCTCCGAGACTACCAAAAGGAGTTTGAACGCATTGCAAGTCGGGTACGAGACTGGCCCGAGAGCGCATTAGTAGGCGCATTCATTGGAGGACTGAAAGCCGAGCTTGCGGCTGATGTGAGGTTGGATAGACCAAGGTCCACACGAGCGGCCATGGAGTCCGCGCGACTGCACGAGGACCACATTGTTGCGGTACATAAGGCCAGCAAAGGCGACGGACGTACGGCGCCCGAGCGCTGCGGCCGACGAGACGCCCCCACTGGCCGAGACCAAGCCGACCGAGGATGGCACGAGAACCACGAGCCACATGCGACGACTTACGACTGTGGAGATCCAACGGAGACGCGAGAAAGGCTTATGCTTTACTTGCAACAAGAAGTTCACACCGGGCCATAGGTGTACGGGTAAGCAAGTGTTCTTGCTTGAGTTTGATGAGGAAGAGCCGGAACGTGAGGTGTACGAACATGTGGAGCGAAAGGAGACCTTTGTACATGTGATTAAGAGCAAGAAGAGATAGAGAGGTCCAAGGATGATACGGTTCACAGCAATGGTACAAGGCGAAGAGCTTGAAGTGTTAGTGGACAGCGGTTCAACACTGAACTTCATAGACAAGGAGCTGTCCAAGGGATTAAGGACGCCAGTAACGAACATAAAGTAGTTCGGCGTGAAGGTTGTAAATGGAGAAGAACTCAGAAGTTCCGAGCTATACAAAGGAGTTCCCATATTTGCACAAGGCTATGACTTAAAGGTTGATCTTTATACCTTACCTTTGACGGGACCGGACATAGTACTTGGAGTTCAATGGCTCGAGACATTGGGATCTTTCACGACCAACAACAAGAAGGGCACTATGGGGTTTGGACGAGCCCACAAGCGAGTCAAGCTACAAACCGAGGATCCAGGAGAAGAGCCTGATGAAGTTGACGAGATCAATTTCATTATCCTTGAGGACAAGAAAATTCTCGAAGAGGGCGGGAATGATGAAGATGTGGTCATTGACCCTGGCGAGCCCGAGGACGATGTCCACGATGGCCTCGAGAGATGGCGAGAGGCTAGGCGAGAAAGGGCTCGAGGACGTGCCAGAAGGGTGTGCGCAGGCACTAAGGCGCGCAAACTATGATTTAACAACTATGATTCCATTTCAAGTTTAGTAATTCGTGTATGAATCTCTATTCATCCCGCCTTGGCCAAGGACTTTGAATTACAAACTATGAAACACATAGAAAATTCACTTATGACATAAATGTCGACTCCTTTGTTAGCCACTGACAAACCTTCATACATATTAATACAATACCCAAAATATCCCTTTACACGATTGTGCTAGCAACCAAAAGGATAAATCAAAGTAAAGTATAACATGCACAAGATTACCATCGTGCCTCAAGTCATAGGATCAATCATGTACTATTGTAACATGAAAATTCTTATTCGACAGAAAAACTTTCATTAAGAATTTTCATACGGTCATATTCAGTGAACTTGTTCTCTAACAAGCACCTACATATATGAACTTGTGTCCCACGCTAATGTTGATGGAATGCAACATTCTTGACCATCAAGCATTCATCATATGTACAAGTCTTTCCGGATTATTCGATATCCCATCTCGAAATATCCAATGACTTGGAACTGTTTTCAAGCTCACAGCTTTTAAGATATGTTCCATGATCACCATCTCTATGCGCAACCATACCTCATAGCTATAAGTGATCTAGGGACTTTATCATATGTGCAAATATAGGATAAATGCTAATACATAAGATAAATTAATGCATATTTATTAATATAATTCCAATAGATTGTATTTAAAAGTAGTATATGTCCAATCTGATTGGAACGCCGGGTATTGTACTCTAACAACCCACTTACCCTAGTTCCAATCACTCATGTATCTTAGACCCATCTTCTCAAGATGTCCTTCGAACACTTTCTGTGATAAGGGCTAAGGGATCTGCTATATTTTCTGCTGAGCCAACTCGCTCCATTACGATGTCACCTCTACCAATGATTTCTCTAATCAAATGGTATCATCTCATAATGTGTTTGGATCTTTGATGAGA
This sequence comes from Striga asiatica, assembly GCA_008636005.1. Lineage (NCBI taxonomy): Eukaryota > Viridiplantae > Streptophyta > Magnoliopsida > Lamiales > Orobanchaceae > Striga > Striga asiatica. Next base: position 865,728 of record BKCP01004483.1, on the reverse strand, counting down.
TCTTGGTTCTTTTGCTTGTGCAATGGCCCCATTGTTATCACAATATATTATTATTAGATCAACAACATATGGTACTACACCCAACCCTTGGATGAAATTCCTTATCCAAACAGCTTCTTTTGCAGCATCTGATGCAGCAATATATTCAGCCTCTGTTGTAGAGTCAGCAATCGTTTCTTGTTTGGAACTTTTACAACTAACTGCAGCTCCATTCAATGTGAATAAGTATCCAGACATGGATTTAGAGTCATCTTTATCGGACTGAAAACAAGAATCAGTAAAGCCTTCTAGTTTCAATTCTCCATTACCGTATATCAGAAAGATATCCTTAGTCCTTCTCAAGTACTTAAGAATCATCTTAACGGCTTTCCAGTGTTCTTCACCTGGATTAGACTGATATCTGCTCGTTACACTAAGTGCATGAGCCACATCAGGTCTTGTACATAACATGGCATACATAATACTACCAATAGCTGATGCATAAGGTATATGACTCATCCGTTCTCTTTCTTCAGGTGTCTTTGGAGACATCGTCTTAGAAAGTGAAACCCCATGACTCATCGGAATATATCCTCGTTTGGATTCTTCCATGCTAAATCGTTTTAGCACCTTATTTATGTACATAGACTGGGATAGTCCGATCATCCTTTTAAATATATCTCTATAGATTTTTTATCCCTAGGATAAAAGATGTTTCTCCAAAGTCTTTCATGGAAAACTGTTTTGACAACCATGTCCATGTTGACTGCAACATTCCTACATCATTCCCAATGAGTAGAATGTCATCAACATAGAGTACAACAAATGCAACTGCATTCCCACTAACCTTTCTATAAACACATGGTTCATCCGGATTCTTATGAAAATCAAACGTTTTGATTGTTTCATCAAACCGGATGTTCCAACTCCTTGAAGCTTGTTTAAGTCCATAAATAGACCTTTGAAGTTTACAAACTATTTGTTCACTCCCATTGGATATGAAACCCTGTGGCTGTTTCATATAAATGTCTTCCTTAATGTTTCCATTAAGAAAAGCAGTTTTTACATCCATTTGCCATACCTCGTAGTCATAATACGCAGCTATGGCTAATAGTATCCGAATGAATTTAAGCATACTGGTGAAAAAGTTTCCTCATAATCAACACCTTGTTTTTGAGTATAACCTTTTGCAACAAGTCTTGCTTTATTAGTATTAACTTCTCCATCTACCCCAAGCTTTCGCTTATAAACCCACTTACAGCCAATGGGTACAATACTCTCTGGTGGATCTACCAAGGTCCATACCTTGTTTAAGTACATGGATTCCATTTCAGATTGCATTGCTTCTTGCCATTTATCTGAGTCAATGTCCAACATTGCCTCATCATAGCTTATTGGATCATTATCCAAAAAGAATCCCTCTTCATTGTTCTTTAACAATAGGTACAGTCTTTCAGGTGCCCTAGAAACCCTTTCAAATCTCCGAAGAGGTTGTGTTTCAGATGGCCCAGTCTCCACTGGTATGTTATTTGTGGTACTTTGTGGAATTTCTTGTGGTTCTTCATTAAGTTCTACAACTCTACTATTCTTTGAGAGAAACTCTTCCTCTAAGAAAACAGCATTCCTCGAAACAAACATTTTTTGTTCAGAAGGGTCATAGAAATAGTATCCTATAGACTCTCTTGGATACCCCACAAATTTACATAAGATGGATCTCATATCCAACTTACCTCCCACTAGCTGCTTCACATAAGCATTACAACCCCATACTTTTAAATATTTGTATGAAGGTGTTTTGCCACACCATATCTCATAAGGTGTGCTGGGCACAGCTTTACTTGGCACTCTATTTAAAATATTTGCTGCTGTTTCTAAGGCATAACCCCAGAATGAAAGAGGTAAACTAGTGGAACTCATCATCGATCGAACCATGTCCAAGAATGTTCGATTCCTCCTTTCTGAAACCCCATTGAGTTGTGGAGTTCCAGGAGGTGTCCACTGTGAAATAATCCCATTATCTCTTAAATAATCAAGAAACTCATTTGTCAAATATTCACCTCCTCGATCTGATCGAAGAATCTTAATATTACGACCAATTTGTTTCTCCACTTCATTTCTGAATTCTTTGAACTTTTCAAATACTTCAGATTTATACCTCAATAGGTATACATAACCATACCTTGAATAATCATCAGTAAAAGTTATGAAATAGTAATAGTTCCCCTTGGCACTAACATTTAGTGGTCCACAAACATCTGTATGGATCAAATCCAACAGACCTTTAGCTCGCTCCACTTGTCCAACAAATGGTGATTTTGTCATTTTCCCCTTAAGACATGACTCACACGTAGGCAACTTATCCTCTCCCCTAAGGTCGAGTTTTGGTCCCAATTTGTGAATCCTCTTTTCGGATATATGACCTAATCTAGCAAGCCAAATTGTGAATGAACTATGATTATCTAATTTTCTTTTATTTTGTTGAATGGTTAGGATGTGACTTTGTGGTGTAATGGTATACAAACCATTTGTCAAATTTCCAGAATATATAAAAGTTGTATCTTTGAAAATAGAACATATTTCATTTTCAATTACAAACTTAAAACCCTCTCTATCCATTACTGGAATAGAGATTATGTTTCTTATAACATCCGGAACATAAAGACAATTTGTCAAACAAATATTTACACCATCATTTATTGCTAGATAAACAGTCCCAATTGCTTTGGCAGCAACCCTTGCCCCATTGCCCATCCTTTGGATAGTTTCTTCAGTGTCTAGCATTTTACTTCTTGCCATCATCTGCAAATCATTGCAAATATGTGAGCCACAACCGGTATCTAATACCCAAGAAGAATCATTAACTGACAAGTTATCTTCAACAAAATAAATACCTGAACTTTTCAGGCTTGCAAGATACTCCTTGCAATTCCTCTTCCAATGCCCAGTTTTACCACAGTGATAACATTCATGATTAGCCTGAGTATTGACCTTTTCTTTGTTCTTACCTTTGTTGTTATTTGCCTTTTTATTAGGTTTATAGGGAACTTTTCCCTTCTCTTTCCTTTTCTTGGATTTTAACGTCTTTGATCCAGAAGGGGATCCAATAATAAGCAATGGCTTATCCTTTTTAATAGTGGATTCGGCCGTCTTTAACATATTCACCAATTCTGGAAGAGAAGTTTCCATATTGTGCATGTTAAAGTTAACAACAAAAGTATCAAATGATGGAGGCAGAGATTGCAGCAAAAGATCCACATAGAGTTCGTTATCCATAACAACTCCAAGGGATGTTAGCCTTTCAATAAGAGCTATCATCTTCAGCCCATGGTCTTGGACTGAAGAGCCCTCAGTCATACGACTTCTGAAAAGCTCTTTAGATATCTGATATCTAATTTGCCTTGTCCTTTCACCATACAACTCTTGTAAGTGATTTAGGATATCAATTGCATTATCAAATAATTCATTTTGTCTCTGCAACTCATTTGACATAGATGCTAACATGTAGCAACGAGCCTGGAGATTATCATCTGTATGACGTAAGTATTCTCCATACTCTTCAGAAGTCTTATCCTCAGGTGGAGGAGGAGGGGCTTTGTCAAGCACATAGTCCCTCTTTTCAGACTGTAGAACAATTCTTAGGTTTCTCAGCCAATCAACGAAATTTGATCCAGTTAATTTGTTTTGCTCAAGAATACTTGCGATTGGATTTTTAGCCATTTTTAGTAGAGTGATCTACAAAAACAATAAACGAAACAGAAAATAGTTAGACTATGGATTTTATATTCAATGTCTCCCACTATTTTAATTAAAACCCTATTTTAATTATGAAAATCAAATTTTCATAGTGGGCTTGAAGTCCAATAAAAATATTCCATATCCCAATTTTATGAGTACGCATGAAATATTTATACTGGTAGTCAACTTTTGACAATTGTATCATTATACAACCTTCAAGTTATTTTACCTCACCTTTCCTTATATACCTCAATTTTATGACCGTATATATTACTTAGTGTCAAAACAAACCCATCAAACATTCATGATAATGGCCCACCAGAATGTCCCACGACTCATGGTCAACACAAAGAGGAATCCATCTCACGAGTATCATTATACTTAGTATAAATTACAGCTTTCAAACGCAAAACCACCCCAGGACTCATGGTCAGTGATAAAGTTTCGTAGCATCATCATGTTTTCTACTTTTGATGGAAGGCTTGGATTAATAAGTTCCAACTTATTTTTATCTATTTTTTATTTGATATGGAATTAATCATATTAATTCTGTAGGGTTCCTTTTTAGATCTCATCTCTTACCATCTTTTACTTGTGTTTATTTAGTGCATTAATCATCTCATGAAACGTAAGCATAAATAAACCTAACATGCATAATGCATGCATACGGTGGGATGATCACGACCTTGCCTATGCAACCCATTCGAGCCAAAATGGGTTTATGCCTATACGTGATAAAATAAATGAATAGAACTACTTCTATTACATCTCATTTTATCTACCCGTACAAGCACAGGCCTTCACAATTTACAACTTGTAAAATTACCCACACAAGCGTGGGCCTTTCACATCGAACGATCTTCAACCTGATCTAATCTTTTGACGATGCAATAATTTAAAATTTTACAAATCATAACATAAGAGACTCGCAGATCTCGATAAATTACAATCATTCAATCATATTGAATAAAATGCAAACATTAAATTATATTGAATAAAAGGCTCATGATCATCCCTTAATATGCTAAAACATTCATCACGTGAATTAAAGCATAAAAAATAATTTTAGTTTAGTCACACGACTCGTGTCAAAAAATGTTACACGACTCGTGTGAAAAACCCGAAAGCAACATCAAACCTTTTGATAAGTCACACGACTCGTGTGACTACTCACACGACTCGTGGGGACCTACTTTCCACCGAAATTGATCATTTTGATGAGCCACATGACTCGTGTGCACCCACACGACTCGTGTAATCCAATCACACGACTCGTGTGGCAAAATTGAATTTTATTTTAATAATTAAATATGTTTATCTCATAAACATTTAATTATTTTGCTTATCTCATAAACAAAAATAAATCAAAATCTATTTTTAAAGATGATAACCGTGGCTCTGATACCACTGTTGGGTTCGCCTGTATCGTAAGGGTGATTTGCAGCGGAATAAAATTTTTTAAAACAAGTATTTATCACATAAATACTTAACCCGTAAATACATAAAGCGAATAAACAGATCGTCATCATTTAAAAACATGTATAAATACAAATTTTGATTTAAAGATAGTTTCGAAATTATCTTTAACTTGAACTCCTTCAACTTTGACGATGATAGAGGAAATCAATTCCCGGTTTAGTAACGATTAATTCTTCTTGTTACTCACTTTAGGAATCCAATCGTCTTCCCTCTAATAGTATCCACCTTTTTGAAATTCAATCTCGAGAACTAGTTTCTTCGCTAGTAGAAACTTTTCGATTTGTTCAATTAGTATCGAAATATTTATTTTAGAAGAGATTATAATTTTAACCTTTATTAAAATTTTCAAGAACTATTCTTGATATGGAAATAATTTTCAAAGTTCAAAAACACTTCTTGATTCATAACTCTTGTGATTTTTCTTTCTCAATTTTTCTTGTTAATACAAGTGTGTAATTTGTACATCACATATGTACACCTATTTATACTAAAACATTTAGATCACAAGATGTCATATTGTATTTATAAAATTATTATTTTATTCAAATTAGATGGCATCTAGATCTAAAATGATTTTAATAAAAAAAAATATCATTAGATCCCATCTAATAATATTGTATTTATTATTTTAATCTTTAATCAAATTAAAGATTAAATATTATGATCAAAATATATTATTTCACATATTTATAAAATCTCCTCATATTATAATCATGTTATAATATGGATTTGAATTTTAAAATCTAATTTTAAAATCCAACTAATAATTTAGTAATTCCATTAATTACTTAATTAATATCCAAAATATAATTAATCAATAAAATTGATTAATTTAGTATATTCCTTTAATTGATATCTAATCAAAATTAGAATTAATTAAATAATTAAATTATTTAATTAATACTTATCAATTAATTCTAACTCTTTAGAAATACTAATTTCAAATGATCTACATTCAAAATTGGGTGTGACCTTTTAGGTTCACTATTAATACTAGTAGTGGGTTTACAACTTTTTGTAATTTGAATTAATCTTATTAATTCTTATTCATGAAATTAACTCCTTAATTTCAAGAACCCACATATCATGGGAACATCTAGCAAGTAGCATGAATCTAATATTAAGTGAATAGTGAGTAAACCATTTCGATTACAAGTCCATACATGTAAAATCCTTTCGACATACAATTTCCCGATTAAATCTTGGGTATGATTTTATAAGTCGAAACTCAATTGATTTAACAACTATGATTCCATTTCAAGTTTAGTAATTCGTGTATGAATCTCTATTCATCCCGCCTTGGCCAAGGACTTTGAATTACAAACTATGAAATACATAGGAAATTCACTTATGACGTAAATGTCGACTCCTTTGTTAGCCTCTGACAAACCTTCATACATATTAATACAATACCCAAAATATCCCTTTACACAATTGTGCTAGCAACCAAAAGGATAAATCAAAGTAAAGTATAACATGCATAAGATTACCATCGTGCCTCAAGTCATAGGAGCAATCATGTACTATTGTAACATGAAAATTCTTATTCGACAGAAAAACTTTCATTAAGAATTTTCATATGGTCATATTCAGTGAACTTGTTCTCTAACAAGCACCTACATATATGAACTTGTGTCCCACGCTAATGTTGATGGAATGCAACATTCTTGACCATCAAGCATTCATCATATGTACAAGTCTTTCCGGATTATTCGATATCCCATCTCGAAATATCCAATGACTTGGAACTGTTTTTAAGCTCACAGCTTTTAAGATATGTTCCATGATCACCATCTCTATGCGCAACCATACCTCATAGCTATAAGTGATCTAGGGACTTTATCATATGTGCAAATATAGGATAAATGCTAGTACATAAGATAAATTAATGCCTATTTATTAATATAATTCCAATAGATTGTATTTACAAGTAGAATATGTCCAATCTGATTGGAACGCCGGGTATTGTACTCTAACATGGGTGTCACATTTGTACAAGACCAAGGGCGAGGACATTCGGTGGAGAGATTTCGAAAAGGAGTTGGTCACACGTTTTGGCACGAGTGACTATGATGAGGCGCTCTCCCGAATTCGTCAAAACGGTAGCCTCCGAGACTACCAAAAGGAGTTCAAACGCATTGCAAGTCGGGTACGAGACTGGCCCGAGAGCGCATTAGTAGGCGCATTCATTGGAGGACTGAAAGCCGAGCTTGCGACTGATGTGAGGTTGGATAGACCAAGGTCCACACGAGCGGCCATGGAGTCCGCGCGACTGCACGAGGACCACATTGCTGCGGTACATAAGGCCAGCAAAGGCGAAGGACGTACGGACGCACGGCGCCCGAGCGCTGCGGCCGACGAGACGCCCCCACTAGCCGAGACCAAGCCGACCGAGGATGGCACGAGAACCACGAGCCACATGCGACGGCTTACGACTGAGGAGATCCAACGGAGACGTGAGAAAGGCTTATGCTTTACTTGCAACGAGAAGTTCACACCGGGCCATAGGTGTGCGGGTAAGCAAGTGTTCTTGCTTGAGTTTGATGAGGAAGAGCCGGAACGTGAGGAGTACGAACATGTGGAGCGAAAGGAGACCTTTGTACATGTGATTAAGAGCAAGAAGAGATAGAGAGGTCCAAGGATGATACGGTTCACAGCAATGGTACAAGGCGAAGAGCTTGAAGTGTTAGTGGACAGCGGTTCAACACTGAACTTCATAGACAAGGAGCTGTCCAAGGGATTAAGGACGCCAGTAACGAACATAAAGTAGTTCGGCGTGAAGGTTGCAAATGGAGAAGAACTCAGAAGTTCCGAACTATACAAAGGAGTTCCCATATTTGCACAAGGCTATGACTTAAAGGTTGATCTTTATACCTTACCTTTGACGGGACCGGACATAGTACTTGGAGTTCAATGGCTCGAGACATTGGGATCTTTCACGACCAACTACAAGAAGGGCACTATGGGGTTTGGACGAGCCCACAAGCGAGTCAAGCTACAAACCGAGGATCCAGGAGAAGAGCCCGATGAAGTTGACGAGATCAATTTCATTATCCTTAAGGACAAGGAAATTCTCGAAGAGGGCGGGAATGATGAAGATGTGGTCATTGACCCTGGCGAGCCCGAGGACGATGTCCACGATGGCCTCGAGAGATGGCGAGAGGCTAGGCGAGAAAGGGCTCGAGGACGTGCCAGAAGGGTGTGCGCAGGCACTAAGGCGCGCAAACCGACGGGTCGCGGCGACCGAGCCGCGAGGCGTGCGAGTCTAGGCCGGGTGAAGAAGAGGTGCGCGATGAATAGTGCGCAAGAGCATGAGGCTTGGGCCGACGACGAGAGTGAGACGATTGTGCCCGAGAAAGTGGGCGATTGGTGTAAGGTGTGCGCGAGGGATAGACGTGCACGGCGTGTGCGGGCTAAGGCAAATGGTGCACGAGGGGAGGATGTAGGGTGGATAGCGTGCACTTGGGAGGGCTGCGATGGCACGGACACGAGAGTGGGCAGGGGTGTTGCGATGGGCCCGATAGGCGGGCGCGAGCGGGGCACGAGGATAAAAGTCACGCGCGAGGCCCTGGTCGAGTGGGACGACGAGGTGGTCGTGCGCGACACACGCGCACGTGGCTGGGGCGCGACCAGTNGCAGCGCGCACGGAGGGCGACGGGTGGGAGGCGCGCGTGCGCGTTACCGTGCGCGATGAGGAATAGACATGGCAAGGCGGCGCGACATGGGCAGCTAGGGTTTGGGCGCGTGAATGTCTTGCCAAGCTAGCAAAGGATTTGGCACATGATTTACTTAGCATAGTTAGGAGTATTAGTTTGGTTAGGAGTCCAAATAAAAGGCATGTGCCTATTAGTCTTTTAATTGTTAGGAAAATCTATATTCCCTAGATGTTTGGTTGCATTAGGAATTATTTACTTGCATGATTTAGGAGTTCTATTTAGACTAGGATTAGATTTATTTTAGCATCTATAAATACCCATGTACCCTATTACTTTCGAGCATGTTGATGAGTGAATAGAAAAGAGTCGAACATTGTGTTCAAAGTTCTCGTGTGTTTTCTCTTGTGAGTTTACATAGAGTTCGTGATGAAATAGGACCAATATCCGAGTTTCTTCACAGTGATTGGAATAGGACCAACATCTGATTTTCGTCACAAGTATCGCGAAGTACGAAGGCGTCGGCGCGCGTATTAGCAACCTATCGCAAAAGAACCAAGGCGTCGGCGCGGGTTTTGAGCGAACCGAGCTAGGCGTAACACACGATCCTTCATCACGCGTCCACTACGCGGTCTGTCGCCTGCCAGCGGCGCGGCCAGTGCCCGCGACTGTGGCCTGGCTGGTTGCTGGACCTTAAAAGTAGCCTCGGTTCAAGGGGCTAGGGATTGAATTTTGAATTAAAATGTTTACAGCAACCAGCACATCAAGACATGGGTTCACAGTTCAAATTTTTTACCAGAAGCACGAGTGGATGATTTTAAAAAAAGTTTTGAACATCCACGCACCATTTGACTTTAAAAATCGAAATCTGTGCGTTTCTAAATCACTCTGTTTGACTACGAAGCGCAATTACGCTCCATTCTCTCTCCTAAAAAACCAGATCTAGAAAAAACACAGATCTCGTAATTCAGCTGCCCCCTTCTCCGCCGGTGAGGTGCTTCGACTGTCCAGCCTTCCGGACCGAGGCACGACTGTTTCCGTCTGTTTGGCCCCCTGAGTTCTACGGGAGACCCGGTCGGCAGCGGGTCTCGCCGTTCCGTGTCCACAGCCGCGTAGAGGGCGATGCCGCCTTTTTCTGGATCCAGCCGTAGGGGTTGCCGCCTGCCGGAGTCAGACTCGTGCTATTTCTCTCTGATGCCCGTGGAAAGGGCTTGGATGCCCGGCTCTGGTTTCAATTTCTTCAAGTGGACTGTGGCCCGCCCGTCCGCCGAGGGGCTTGGCCGCTGGTGCTCGTCCAGTGGTAGCCTTGGGTGGTCCTTCCTCGGGTCTTGATTTTGAGCCCTCTGGTATGTTCGTGGCGATTCTTTCTTTCTTCCCCGACGCTAAAGTCTTCTGGAGCCTAGATCTGGAGCGAGAATGGCCTCCTCGCTGGATCTGTCTAGGCGGTTGTCCGCAGTTTTTGGGTTCGGGCTTTAGATTTGTGGCTCTGTTGGGCTGTTAGCTGAGGTGTGGGGTCTCGGCAGTATGGCAGTCGTTCAGCTCGTTTGTTTGTGGTTTTGGGGAGGTCTTATTTTATTTGTCTATTAGGTGTGAGTTGTATTTTGTTTCTTCTTTGTTTGGTTGGTGTCGTTTAGTGCAGCTATGTATGCGGTTAGTGCAACTGTGTCTGCTTTTATCTCCATTATGGAGTTTGTGTTTTTTTGGTTTTTTGTGTTGTGGTTGTTTGCCTCCTTGATGGAGTTTGCACCCCTTGTCGGTCGTGACAAGGGGGTTGGTCCAATCTTCTGGTTCAAGTGTGTCATTTGACACTTCGGGTGTACTTTTTTGAGTTTTTAAGTTATTAATATAATATAAATGACGTTGGAAAAAAAAAGACTTTAAAAATCGAAATAGGCATAACTCTATTAAAAAAACTCCAATAAACTCCAACTCATTAATAAACATAAGGGAGGGTCCAAATCCACGAAAGTTCACAAGTATGATGCAAGATCTATCGAAAATATCCCAATCAATCAATGAAACTCATTTAAATCAATTAGATCTAATCTAAGGCATTTAGATCTAAACCAATACTCAACAATCCACATGAAAACAAGGAGGTTCAAGCCAATATTACCAGCTTCTGGAATCTACAAGCTAGGGTTGGCCGGATCGGAGGGTAAGGGATACGCCTCGGCGGCTAGGCGCGGCTCTGCTGCGTGTAAGCGTGCAGGGGGGGGTGGCCGCCGATGGAGGGCGGTCACTGATCTCCTTGATGTGGCTGAGGACTTCTTTGGTCGACAAAGGGATGTGGATGTCGTGGATAGAATCTGCTAGTTGCTCCTGCGCGTCTGGCGCGACGTGGCTACGTTGCGGGAAGGCTGGGCGCGGGCCGACGGTAGGCTGTGAGCGTGAGGGAGAATGGCCGAGAAGGGTGGCGATTTTTGTGGTTTTTCTCGTGAGTTTCAGAGGTATGGAAGGGAGGAGAATGCTCTGAATTTTTCTAAGGGATATGAGGTGCCAACAGTTTTGCTATGGAGCCATCGGATGGCTCGACTTATGGAGCCATCCACACTTATTCACCAATAGTGTATTGACACGTGTCTTGCAATAAATACACTTTGGACAAGTGTCAATATATTAAGTGGTGGATGGCTCCATAAGAAAACCATCTGATTGCTTCATAGAATTTTTAGAAGTGCCAATGCCGTGTGTAATATGTGGGAGAAAAAGGAAGAATTTCTCTTCAAATTAATGGGCAATCAAGAGGATTCAAGATACCATATTTAAGAGTACATAATGGCATGTTATGAGGGGGAGAATAGCTGATGGGGCTGAGTAGGATTTGTCAAAACTTACCTTAATTTGGCTTAGCAAATTTGAATTTTAAAAACTAAAAGAAGTTTGAATTTTTCTATGGCATGAGCCATATCCCACGAGGCAATGGGGCGATTATTTGGGTCATAATGGACCGAAAACGAGTAGAATATTGGGTCAACAATTAATATTCAAGGTTCGGATTGAAATGACTAAAAAACGAGTCGAAACGAATCGAGAACAGTTCTATGTTATTAACCGAAAATTGCCGAACGAATAAATTCTACACTAAACCATACACGACAATAAAAATCAAGCATCCATATCAAAACATAAGAATAATGCAGATAAATCATACACAGGAAAAACGAGCAATTTAATATAATTGAAAGACAAACAAATAAATATCATGAAATAAAGGCAATAATAATATAAAAAGCAAGTAAATAAATAAATAAAACACGGGATATTATATAAAACGAAAGGAGTGCTACATTACCAACGGATTTAAAATAGCTAGAGATTACCTACACGCTATTACTACCAATTACCTGCAAATTTAAATTTTTAGTAGTAGGAATTCTATAGGTAAATAGTAAATATTATTTTTGTATTTACACATATTTCAATTTTAAAACACCTATTAAAACAAAACACAAATAACAAAAATAAACATCTTAAAAAAACAACCCTAGATAAAATGTGAATTCAAAAATCTCACAAGCATACCCAAAATAACAAAAACAAACACCACCTTAAAAAACCAACCGTAGATAAAATGTGAATTCAAAGGTCTCACAAGCATACCCAAAATAAATTGTCTCATGAACCAACATAACAGAATCAAACAAGTACAAATCCATAATAAAAAACATAACACTTCAATTGTCATTAAGCTTGATCTCACCACCACTCTGAGATGTGCTCAAGCGAGACATCATCATCTCAAATCGTTCTTCAAAAGTCTGAAATCTTTGTCGCACATCCAACTTCAAATAATTAAAAATCAATCAATATAACTTTAGATAAATATTTTGCCAACAAAACTTAAGTAAAGAAAAGTAAAGTTACCTGAGATATTATGCCACAACTCCCGATACCGCGTCGCTTCTTACAAATTCCTCCAACAGTTGTGATGTCATGTTCGTCGATTCTTTTATTGCTTTCTGCTTCATCTAAGTTGGAGTCGGCGGTCAATGACAGATCATTTGAATTAAGAGACTCCAACTCCAACGGATCATTGTAACAATCGATTTTCTCCACCGGCAAACCCATGCTTCGCAATAACTTCTTAGTGCTATAGAAGTTATCAGGTGTTGTATTATTATCAGGAAGGACCTCACTAAAGAGTTTCATCATGTCATCATAGTTTCTTTCGGACATATGATGCTCTGCCTTCATAAGCATCGCTCTCAAAACAAACGATAATTGTGAATGTTTTAAACAACCAGGCCATAGCTCTTTATCAGCTGCATTAAGCATGTCGTAAAATCTTTTAGAATCGGGATTCGGAGATTCTTCTACATCTGACGGACCTAAAATCGGTTCGAACTCACGACCAGCAGCATCCATTACCATTGTGTGGCAATCCACAAATGGTTGGGCACGTTCTCTGCAATGCATATTTGAGTTGTCCACTTCGACATGTATCTCACCATGTCTGTCCCAAATGTAATAATCGGGTACAAAGCCATATCTTGCAAGGTGATATTTGACTTCGTCGGGTTGAAGAAAATTGCGGTTCTGACACTTACGATGTTTACACGGACATCTAATTTTATCCTCATCCCTCCATTCAACTTGATTACAAGCAAAGTCCACAAATGTTTCCAAACCTTCTACGAATTCGTCTGTTAGATAACCATTTTTCATCCTATTGTACATCCATCTACGATCTCCACTCATTTTTTAAACACACAAGAGATACTGCAAAATGAAAACATGTTATAGTTTAGAGACATTAGAGATGAAAATAAATAATTTGATATTAACTTAGAAAGTTAAAACCAGTAAATATAATTCATCTTCAAATATAATGATATTTCAAATGTTATCTTCCAAAAAGATAAATATTCAGATTTCAAATGTTCCACTCAATCCACTCCAAAGGAAAATCACAAACTCAATAACTCATACCCGCATAGGCTTAACACACACACACACACACATACACTCTTCCTTCATCTGAAGGTAACATTGGTACAACACCTTACCTAATGACGCATCTCAAATACCTGTCCCAAACATGAAATGTAAACCCAGCGAAGTGATTGGACTAGTAAAGATTCAACACAGAAGCTATAACTAGATAAAGAGACTACACCAAAGGAGATGGAGAGACGAACCCGGTGATGTAAAACTAACCTTTCACCTAAGAATTCGCTGAGAATTAGGAGACGGGTGGGGCCATGAGATGGGTTCGCGTGAATGGAGGGGGCCGACGAGAATCGATGCAATTTTGGTTCTTAATCTTCTCGAGCCGGCGAGAATCGATGGGGACGGCGGCACAGGAATGAGTTTGGAGAGAATTTCGGAGTTGGGGCTTTTTTCGTCGATTGAAAGTGCAGAGTTTTCGGAAAAAGAGAGAGAGTGAAGAGGAGGCCGTCAGATCAGGGGCGTAGCAAAGTAATTTTTTTACCCGGGGCTGCTTCACTTTGAGTTATTATTCGAATCAAACTATTCACGAACACAACTCATTTCGACTCGTGAAAGCTCGAACTCAACTATTTCATACACTTCAAAAGGCTAACCTCGAAACCTAATCAAATTTGTTTATTAAATAATCACAAGTTCCAACATGAGATATCCGACTTGACTCGACGCGAATAACATCTTTAGCTATATGCCAAGCATAAAGAAATCAATGTATGAAAATAATTCTTTTTAATATTCAATACAACTTACATGAAAGTATATTTTAAAAATCCAATGAATGTCAAAATTAAATTATTAAAATACATAAGTTCAATCACAAAATAAATATTCGATTGAAATTCTAGAAGAAACAAAATATATAAAATTAAAATATAAAGTAATTGATATATTCCATATGTTATGTAATATAAGTTACATGAATAACCAATATTATTTCAAATAAAATGATTCAATATGATTTAACCAAAATAAGAAAGAAAACAATAAGAAGAAAAACAACATGTTAAATTGTAAAAAAAGTATATAGAGACTTATATCATGTAAAAATATTCAATTCTTAGCCTATACAAATTTAAATTATATTATCTCAAATATTTAGTTGTGCTTTCATCAAACAAGTTGTGTGGATAAATTCAAACTAAGTATATTTCTAAATTTTTCATCACAAATCAATTCCTATTAACTCTTAATCATTACAAAACATAGAAATATCTTCATAGCACTATTAAAACAAACATTAATACAATCTTCTTACAAATTTGTAAAATAAAATTAGAATAAGCAATAATTTGTGTCTTTGTTTTTAATAAAAAAAAAAGGTTCCAATATCTTCTACTTTTGAGAATGAAAAAATAATAAATTATTGAGTTTCTTCCTAAAAACATATGAGCTAAATTGAGCTAGACTAATGGATGAATTGGGAATTGGGATAGAAGGAAGGTAATGGATTTTAATATTTTGAGCTTTAATTGTTGGACTAACTTAAAAAAATTTTTGGCTTATGTTATTGAGCAAATTCAAGAAATGGGCTAACATAAAAATACATGGAGCTATATACAAAAATAATCTAAAATGTAAAGTATTTTTTTTTTTAATTTACCTAGGGCTGGAGCCTACCCTAGCCCATGGGTGGCTCCGCCCCTGCATCAGATCATTTGTTATGTATTCTAAATATTTGTTTGATAAATATATATCCGTTTAAGACCAGTTTTTTGTTAATTAAAAATAATTTGGAAAAAATTGATATTATTAGTTGTTAGTGAAATTATAAATTTTTATTAAATTAATATTAAAAATTAAATAATTAAAACTTTTGGTATTATTTAATTATATTGATAATAATGAGTTAAAATTTAATTAAAAATTAAGCATGAATTAAAAAAAATTATAAACAAGCACTCCTAAATGCCTCGAACTCGTGCTTTGGACGACACAGAAGGTTCGTATAATATTTCACATTTTACCGAAAGAAGAACATTCATTAATAACGTTTTCTTAATTTTTTGGCGACTAGATGGTTTTACTATATTGAAGTTTAAAGTTTTAAATCGCATTAATAGTAATTAAAAATATATTAAAATTTAAGAGAAAATGAACATTAAGGCTATTACGTAAAGGAAAAATAGGACGAACTTTCATAAATCAATCTTGGGTCTACCTAAATTATTACAAATTAAAAAGTTCCAGGCTTCCAGCTGGACTGCTGGAGACCAGATTTAGATAGTTATAATCATTTCGTAATATATACTAGAAATAAATAAAAAACTTCATTTGTTGATATACTTTTTTTTTTTTTTTTTCCTAAACCAACAAAAGCAAAAGGAAAAGGAAACCTGCACAAAAAAAGAAAAAACTAACTAAGGCACTGAATATTGAGAAAATTCCAGCCATTCTTGGAGGGCCAAGTTGATGGTATGAAACTCAGATCTCCAAACATTCTCAAAAAGCCATAGGTTCCTTGTTTTCCACATCCACCATAGGAGGTAGCAGGTCAGTTGGATTCTATCTTCAGCCACTGGATTGTAATTGATTGAGCAAATCTTTGTCCACCAGTGTTTAAAACTTGTTGTCTCAGACTGAATCCCTTCCCATGACACAGGTGCTAACTTCCATATGGTTTTGGATCTGCTGCAGTTAAAAAACAGGTGTTCCATTGTCTCTTCATGCTCACCACAAAGCTTGCAGATTGTGTCCATTGATAAACCTCTCTTTTGCAGATTAGTTAGAACAGGGAGTATGTTGTTCAGACACTTCCAGATAAAGTGTCTGATTTTGGTCTTCACCTTGAGTCTCCAGGTTCTCATTCTTGTCCTTTTTATCTCTGTATGATCTGAGCTTGAGCATGCTATATCCATCTGTCTCCAATAATTTTCAATAAGTTTTGTATAGGTTGAGGCCACAGAAAATTTTCCTTGGGCAGTCCATTCCCATCTGAGCTTGTCTGTTCCATTAGGGTCTAGACCTTCAAGTTTCATAATTGCTTCAGCTTCTTCACTTGTGAAACATTGCTGAATGAGGTTCCTGTTCCATCTCCTACCTGTGATGTCAACTAGGTCACTCACCCAGGTCAGTTCAGAGTTCCTTGGCTGTTTCCCTTTTGGCTTCAAGTCTGGTATACCTGGGACCCATGGGTGGTTCCAGATGTGGACATTTCTTCCATTCCTGACTTGGTATCTCAGTCCCTTCAAAAATGAATCTTTCATGCTCCACCAACTAGTCCATAGCCAGGAGCTGTTGCTTTTCCTCTTTGCTACATGCAGGCTGTCATGTGGGAAGTATTTTCCTTTTAGTATCCTGCTTACCATTAGGTGAGGCTGTGAGATCACTCTCCACAGTTGTTTTGAGATCAAGGCTTTGTTAAAAGTGTGTAGGTCATGAAAACCCAGTCCCCCCATTTCCTTTGGTAGTGTCAGAGTTTTCCAACTTTTCCAATGGATGCCATGAGAGCCTTGCTTATTGTGATTCCACCAGAAATTTGCAAAAAGAGATGAGAGCTTTTTGTTAACTGATTTTGGCATTAGGAAGCATGCCATTGTGTATGTGGGGAGTGCATTGAGAACAGCTTTCATCAAAATCTCTTTACCTGCACATGAAAGGTAGGAATTTGTCCAGTTTGAAATTCTCTTCTTAATGGCTGTTTCCACAAAGGAGAAAGTGGCATTTTTGGATCTGCCTATCCCAAGGGGGAGGCCCAGGTAAGTTGAAGAGGTTTGAGGCTTAATACCCAACAAGATGTGGCATATATGATTTTGGATGTTTGCAGGAGTATTTTTACTGAAGAAGATGGAGGATTTAGCAAGGTTAACTTTTTGACCAGTGAGGTTTTGGTATTTATTGAGAATTTGGAGTATGGAGTTAGCTTGGGGTATGTCAGCTTTGCAAAAGAGGAGGGTGTCATCAGCAAAGAAAAGGTGGGTGAGGGTTGGGCAATTCTTGCTGATTCTGATGCCTTGCAGAGAACCCTTTTCAACCTCAGTGTTTATAAGATAGGTGAGAATCTCTGAAATTAAAATAAAGAGGTATGGTGAAAGGGGATCACCCTGCCTCACACCTCTTGTTGGTCTCACATAACCTGTAGACTCACCATTCACATTAAAAGCAAAGGAAGTTGAAGAAATGCATTGCATAATCCATCTAACAAAAAGAGTGTTAAATCCCAAATGCAGCATAATCAATCTCACACATCTTCAAAATATAAAACATGATGTTGCCAGCTTTGAAATAGAAATACTTCCAATTTATTACATTTAAAAGTAGAAATAAAAGTCACTAAATTCTTCTTTAAAAATATATATACCCATCAATCAAATCATATTCGTGTCTCGCGTGAGGACTAATGAAAAAATTATATGAATTAACTTAAAAGCCAGCTAAACTATAGTGCGGAAATATATAACTATTTAAGTCCAAATTGGGGCAGTTCATAAATCAATTTAGATATAGGAATTAAATAAAGTGATATTATTCTTACCTTGCATTGCAAAAAAGACAATGAAGCCCTCAGCACCAATAATGGCCCTTTGCGTTTTCATTTGATTTTTCTGGCATATATTTGGAATTTGAAATCTCTCCCCCTCACCAAAAGAGACGTTACAAGTCAATCAATTAACCTTTTTCCGTATAGAATTATTTCTTAACATACAATAAGTTTTTACAAAAATTAAATATATATATTTCATTATTTTGCTTATACTTATTATGGGGTAAAATATACATAAGTACATAACCCCCTTGTATTATGAAAAATCTGCGCGTTTTCCCCTGATATTTCAAAAATTGCGTCAAATCCTCTTGTATTAACTAACTGTTGCACGATTCTCCTCTCTCCGTCTAACTTGACAACGCGTGATGTACACAATCATGTAATGCGAAAATTGTTCATTTTTTTCCAACATTTTTATTTTAAAATCAAAGTTTACTATTTTGCCCTTATTATTCTACCCATTATTAGGCAAAAATAAATGTTTTGTTGCTCCTTCCATGATTCGAACTCAGGCCAAAACAACATTAGACATGCCTTCAAACTACTCTACCACCATCACCCTATGATACTTATCTAATACACATATATATAAAACAACACGAACAGAGAAAAACTTAATCAACTAAAAAATAAAATAATCACAAACTAAAGTAATTATAAACAAAATATAAATGAAATAAAATAAAAATTAAATTAAATATGAAAAATTTGAAAATAATAAATAAATATATTACTATTTAATAAAAATAAAATGATAATTTCATTTAAATAAATTAAAATATAAATATAAAATAAATTTTGATATAAAATTTAAATATACGTTTTGAATTGAAGTAATATAATATATATAAATAAAATATATAAATAAAAATAGAGTAAATTAAATTAAATTTATTATTATAATAAAATAAAATGATACTTCTGTACAACAACAACAACAACAACATAGCCTTTAGTCTCGAGCAAGTCGGGGTAGGCTAGAGATGAAACCCAAGAGAAACACAAAAAGACTCGAACCAAAAGGAAGAGATCGAAAAAAAAAAACGAGATAGAGAGAGAGGGAGAGAGAGAGAGAGAGAGAGAAAGGAGCCAAAGTCACGGTTCTGGCACGTTGATAGCGAGCCTCCAAGCGCTCCTATCCATCGCTAAATCCTTGGAGATATTCCAATCTTTAAGGTCTCTCTTAACCGACTCTTCCCAAGTGAGTTTCGGCCGACCTCTACCTCTCTTAACATCCTCGACCCGCTGTAGAACTCCCCTACTCACCGGTGCATCAAGAGGCCTCCGTTGGACATGCCCGAACCACCTCAGCCGATGTTGAACCAATTTCTCCTCAATCGAGGCCACCCCAACTCTATCTCGAATATCCTCATTCCGGATTCTATCCTTTCTTGTGTGCCCGCAGAACCAACACAACATACGCATCTCTGCTACACTTAGTTGTTGGACATGTTGCCTTTTTGTAGGCCAACATTCAGCACCGTATAGCATCGCCGGGCGAATCGCCGTCCTATAAAACTTACCTTTTAGCCTTTGTGGCACCCTCTTATCACAGAGAACGCCCGACGCCTGACGCCATTTCAACCAACCGACTGCAATTCTATGCCTAACATCAGCATCAATGCCGCCATCCTTTTGTAGCATCGATCCCAAATACCAGAAAGTCTCCTTCTGGGCCACCACTTGCCCATCAAGGGTAACGTCACCGTCATCATGTGAAGACATGCTGAAAGCGCACGTCATGTACTCGGTCTTCGTCCTACTAAGTCTGAAGCCTTTCGACTCTAACGCATCCTTCCACAGCTCTAACTTCCTATTTATCCCTGCTCTACTCTCGTCAGCTAGCACCACATCATCAACAAAGAGCATACACCAAGGGATATCACCTTGTATGTCCCTTGTGACCTTATCCATCACCATGGCAAATAGATAAGGGCTCAATGCTGACCCTAGTGTAGTCCTATTTTAATTGGGAAGTCGCTAGTGTCGCCCCCACATGTTCGGACACACGTCATCGCATCCTTGTACATATCCTTGATGAGGGTAATGTAATGAGATGGGATTTTGTGCTTTTCTAAGGCCCACCACATGACATTTCTCGGTACTCTGTCATAAGCCTTCTCTAGGTCGATAAAGACCATGTGCAAGTCCTTTTTTTGGTGCTTATATCTCTCCGTCAACTGACGTATTAGGAAAATCGCCTCCATGGTCGACCTTCCAGGCATGAACCCAAATTGGTTTTGGGTCACACTCGTCACTCGTCATAGGCGATGCTCGATAACTCTCTCCCAGAGCTTCATCGTATGGCTCATCAACTTAATCCCACAGTAGTTACCACAGCTTTAAACATCTCCCTTGTTCTTGAAGATTGGTACTAAAGTACTTCTCCTCCATTCATCAGGCATCTTGTTTGACCGGAAAATGAGGTTAAAAAGTTTAGTTAGCTATGCTAACGCTCTGGCGCCCAAGCATCTCCACACCTAAATGGGGATACCATCAAGGCCCATTGCTTTACCTCCCTTCATCCTCTTTAGAGCCTCTCCGATCTCTGCCTCCCGAATTCTTCTCACCACGCATCTATTGGTATCCTCAAATGAGTCATCCAACTCCAGGGTAGGACCCTCACTCTCCCCATTAAACAATTTGTCGAAGTACTCTCGCCATCTGTCCTTGATCTCCCCATCCTTCACCAGTGGCCGATCCGACCCATCCTTAATGCATTTGATTTGGTTGATGTCCCTTGTCTTCCTCTCCCGAATCTTAGCCATCCTATAAATGTCCTTCTCCCCCTCCTTCATGCCCAGGCGCTGATAAAGGTCATCATAGGCCTGACCCTTCGCTACACTCACGGCACGCTTTGCATCCCTTCTCGCTATTTTATAGCTCTCAATGTTGGTTGCACTCTTGTCAAGGTAGAGGCGCTTGAAACACTCCTTCTTCTCCTGAATAGCCCTTTGCACCTCGTCATTCCACCACCAAGAGTCCTTCGCTTCCTGCTTGCCTCTCCTACTCACACCAAGGACTTCTGCAGCCACCTTCCGTACACATGTTGCCATCTTTAGCCACATGTCCTTTGCATCTTCTCCTTCTTCTCAAGGCCCCTCACCTAGCATCCTATCCCTAAACGTCTGCGCCGCTTCCCCTTTAAGCTTCCACCACTTTGTTCTCACGGTCTTGGCACATTTGTTCCGGTGGACACGTGTTCGGAATCGAAAATCTGCCACCACCAGCTTATGCAGGGGGACAACACACTCCCCAGGTATCACCTTACAATCTACGCAAGCGCTCCTATCCTCCCTCCTTGTAAGGATAAAGTCGATCTGACTTGCGTGTCGTCCACTATGGAAGGTCACCAGGTGAGATTCCCTCTTCCTAAAGAGGTGTTCGCTATCAACAAGTCGTAGGCCATCGCAAAGTCCAACACACCCTCCCCCTCTTCGTCCCTACTACCATACCCAAACCCTCCGTGCACTCTCTCGAAACCTACCTTAGTCGCACCCACATGGTCGTTTAGGTCCCCTCCTACAAAGAGCTTCTCGCTGGCAGGCACCGTACTAACCAAGGACATCCAGGTCCTCCCAGAATTGCCGCTTTGCACTCTCACTAAGACCTACCTGAGGGGCATAGGCACTGATCACATTCATGGTCAAATCTCCAACTACCAATCGGACTAAGATAATCCGGTCGCCTTGCCTTCTAACATCGACAACTCCATCCTTAAGGCTCCTATTGATCAAGATGCCTACACCATTCCTACTCGATGAGGCCCCAGTGAACCAAAGCTTGAAGCCAGTATCCTCCACCTCCTTCGCCTTCTGTCCCTTCCATTTTGTCTCCTGGATGCATAGGATATTAACACGCCTCCTAGTAGCTGCATCGACTAGCTCACGTAGTTTACCCTTTAGGGACCCTACGTTCCAGCTACCTATATGGATCCTAGTTGGTTCGACTAGCTTCCTTGCCCTTCGCACCCGTTGAGAGAGATGCGAAGACCCTTGCTCATTTTCCACTACACCCGGGCGCCGATGTAGCGCGCCACTAAGGAAATGACGACCCGGTCCTTGCTCACTTAACACCATGCCCAAACCACGACTTGGCGCGTCCCCAAGGGGGAGACGACTCGGCCCTTGCCCATTTGACACCATACCCAGGTTCCGATATGGCGCGTCGCTAAGAGGGTTACGCCCCAACGAATTTCTCATGTGTTTCATCTCCATAGAACGGCTAGGTTTTACGTTGGCTCGCCAAGCCTATCACAACCCTCCTCCTTTACCAGGGCTTGAGACCTGCTATGTTGAGACAACATAGGCGGAGTTCTATTATAACATATTATTAAAGTATTAAATTTGTAAATAAAATATTTTGTATTCAATATATATATATATATATATGATTTGTATTTAATTATTTTATTTAGTTTTTATATTATTTTATATTTTTTTAAATGTTTGACAAATATATAAATTCTATTTTTCAATAAAATTATTATTTTTGAAATTGTAATAAATAATTTATGTACTTATTATTTATTCAGCTTATTTATACTTGTACACTATAAAGCAAACTTTTATGTGAGCTTTTAGATTGTATTTGTTCGATTTCCCATTTAACTGAAATAAATGTTTTCACTTTGTTGCATTTTTTATGATTGCTTGTATGCTAAATGTCCAATTATTTTATATTGTAGACAATGTAGTGTGTTAGTAGTCACACAATCAATGTTATGGACATGACAATATATTACTTATAATTTAGAATATATTTACTTAATTTTTATATTATTTATAATTTATAATTATCATTATACTTTAGAATAGAATTTATTCAATTATTATATTATTTATAATATAGAATCAATTTATTCAATCATTTATTATTTTTAATTTAAAATATATTTAGTGAGTCGTTATATAATTTATAATATAGAATAACATCTATGAAATCATTATATTATAATTTATAATTTATAATATATAATATATAATATATTTAATTATTATATTATTTTCGAGATATATATAAGAAATCACATTCATAATTAAATGTATAGTAGCCTAGTTGGTGGACAGTTTGCTTTTATAACATGGGTTCAATCCCCACTCTTGGGACTTTATCTTTTAGTCAACATATTTGATAGTAAGGGCATAATGATAAATCATTGATAATGTAATGGTACAATGATAAATTCGACAAAAATGTAACGCCGTCAGTATTAAAGTAATGACGTTAACATCAAATAGTGAGTATGCATGCAGATATTAAATACGAGGGGTTTTGACGCAATTTTTGAAATATAATGAGAAAACGCGCAGATTTCATATAATACAGGGAGATTTGGTACAATAAAACCACTTATTATGTATATATTTTTTTCCATTTTTTGTAAATCACTTCAATATACACTCTCATCTCATACTTATAGCTTCAAACTGTCGTGACACTCAAAAGAAGCTGACTGCTATATGACAAAATCCAGCATTCTATTTACTCTATCTAAAAACCTCTCAATGTCAACCCTTTTTTCTTTCTTATCTTCTTCTTTTTTGTGGGGGCCGGATAAAATTCAGCTTTTTGGCCGTAAAGTTTGCTGCTTTGGCTTACGGGCCAGCTTATTCAGTCCTAATTTCAAGCGGGCTGTGTATGTTTTTTCGATTTCCTGCTATTTTAGATATCGTTCAAGAGTGCTTTTGTTATGGTATGTAAATATATATGTGTATTGATGGTAGGTTTATGAGGTTGTACTCTATATATATCTTTGTACAAACCTAATGAGATATGACGGTATTACGGCTTTGATTCACGCCGACCGCTTTCAATCCTGTACTCTTCCTCTTCTTCTCATGGTATCAGAGAGGTTTCTTTAATTTTTTCTCTCTACTGCAATCCTGCAATTCACCATGTCTGATCACGGGAGTTCGGATCCAAATGAGTCTGACGTCGAGATTGCAGCGCACAAAACTATTTCTCCTTATGACATAACTTCAAGCGATAATCCTGGACTCCTTATCACCCAGGTTTTGTTAACGGAGGCTTCGAACTACGACGAATGGTCGAAGGCTGTCCGTATGGCCCTTCGGGCTCGAAAGAAATTTGGTTTCGTTGATCGATCTTTGAAGAAACCAAAGAAATCGTCTGATTTGGATGAATGGTGGACTATCCAATCATTAATTACTTCTTGGTTGTTGAATGTCATCGATCCCTCACTCCGTTCTACGATTCCTCAAAAAGAAGTGGCCGCCGATTTGTGGGATCGCCTCAAGCAGCGCTTCTCCGTTGTGACGGGCTCTCGGATTCAGCAACTTAAGACAGATCTGGCTGAATGTAAGCAGCGTCATTCTTCCATCGAGCACTACTATGGCAGCCTTCAAAAACTTTGGGATGACGTCGGCGATTCCGACACTCCTCCAGTCACGGATTTATGTTCTAAGTGTCAGATCACAATGTTTGCTATCTTGGAGCGGCACTGAGAGACTGAGCGCCTACACCAATTTCTAATGGGTTAGAATTCAGATTTGTACGGCTCCGTCCGCTCCAACTTACTTTCGACAGATCCTCTGCCAACCTTGGAACGAGCTTACTCCCGGGTTGTTGAGGAAGAGCGACTTCGTTCCTCTACCCAGCGTGAGCCGCCTCCTCATCCACCTATGAGTTTTGCTGTTGTACAGGGTTCCGTTCCTGCCGGCAAGATTGCTGCCATGGCAGCCGGGCCCTCCTCCAAGCCACGCGCCCGAAGCTCCCGTAGGCACTTATTCTGCACTCATTATAGTACTCCTGGGCATGAGATTGCTGATTGTTATCAACGGATTGGTTACCCCGAAAATTGGTCGCATTCACGTACTTCTGGTGGGAAGGGACGTGGGCGTGGAGGAGCTGGTCGTGGTTCCGGTTCTTCAGGTTCAGTTAGCGGTTCATCCGGCTCAACAGGTTCGGGTCAACCAATCTATCCGGCCCCTGCTGCTCATTCAGTGGTCCAACCGGTCTCTACCTCTGGTTCATTTACTCCCTCTGCTGCTACTGCTACGGGCCTTAATCCGGCACAATGGCAAACATTGCTTTCTATGTTCTCAGCACAATCTGGTTTCGACAAAGCTGGGTCCACTAAAAAGCTTTCTGGTAAGCTTTTTTTTGAATGGTGGATGTATGATTCCGGTGCCACTCGTCATATGACAGGCTCTCTTTTGTATTTTCGTGATGTTCGCGATATAGTTCCTGTTCCGGTGCATTTACCTGATGGTCAGCTTACCTTTGCCACCAAGGCTGGTTCGGTGGTTCTTAGTGACACCCTAACGCTTCACAATGTCCTTTATGTGCCTAGTTTGAAGTGCCATTTAATTTCTGTTTCTCAATTGTTGCGCGATTCCTCATTTATTGCTCACTTTTCTCGTGATTTGTGTATTGTACAAGACCTAAATTCGAGGACTCCGATTGGAGCGGGTGAGCAATGTGAAGGGCTTTATTTTTTTCGGGCACTTAACTCAAGTGTTGTTGTTGCTGCTGTCACTACTGGCCTTTCTTCTTTTGATTTGTGGCATCAGAGGTTGGGTCATCCGTCTCCGAAGGTTTTAGACATGCTTCCTTATGTTGGTATCAGACGAGATAGTAGTCATTTTAATAAGGCTTGTGATGTATGTTTTCGAGCCAAACAGTCTCGTGTTTCCTTTCCTACGAGTGTTACTATGTCATCTGATATTTTTCAGTTAATTCATTGTGATTTATGGGGCCCTTATCGGGTTCCTTCCTTTTCTGGTGCTCATTATTTCTTGACTGTGGTTGATGACTACTCGCGTGCTACTTGGATTTATTTATTAGTGGATAAATCTGAAGTTTCCTTGACATTACGCAACTTCTTCACTATGGTTAGACGTCAGTATGATAAACTGGTGATAGTTGTTCGTAGTGACAATGGTACTGAATTCATGTGCATGTCTGATTACTTTCATGAGCATGGTATTTTGCACGAGACTTCATGTGTTGGCATCCCCCAGCAAAATGATCGTGTGGAATGTAAGCATCGACATATTCTTAATGTTGCTCGTGCCTTGCGTTTTCAGGCTCATTTGCCTATCGACTTCTGGGGGAATGTATTTTAGTTCCTGGCTATTTAATAAATCGCACTCCTTCTAAAATTTTGAATGGCAGATCTCCCTGTGAATTGTTATATGGCAAATCGCCTTCGCTCTCACATTTACGAGTATTTGGTTGTCTATGTTATGTCCATAATCAAGTTCGCAAGGGGGATAAATTTGCTTCTCGCAGTTGACGTTGTCTATTTGTTGGTTATCCCTTTGGTCAAAAGGGGTGGCGGGTGTAGGATTTAGAGTCTGGAGATTTTTTTGTGTCTCGGGATGTCGTTTTCTCTGAGACTGAGTTTCTCTTTTTATCTCCGGCCTCTATTTCTGAGCATTCTCCATTGTTTGCACCTTCAACTCCTCTTCCTGATGATGATAATGATGATGACACTTCTCCTCCGAATTTTTCGCCAAGTTTTGTACCACCGACCTCTGATGACAAGATGGGATCACCTCCTAGTGCGCCTCTAGAAGCACCTTTGGGTCGGGGTCATCGTACTAAGATTCCATCTACTCGCCTTCAGGGTTTTACGGCACACACTCTTGTCCCTGAAAGCCCCTCTCTCTGCTCATCTGCTTCATCGGTTTCCTCAGGTGCGTCCTATCCCTTACACAATTATGTGAGCTATGATAACTTTTCTGCTTCGCATCGCGCTTTTCTTGCCCATGTTGCTGTAGGTGTAGAGCCCCGTACCTTTGTTGAGGCTATGCGTGATGCTCGCTGGCGAACTGCGATGCAACAAGAAATTCAGGCTCTGGAGGATAATGGCACCTGGACGTTGTCCTCTCTTCCTCCTGGGAAATGTGGTTGCAAGTGGGTCTTCCGGATAAAATATCATTCTGATGGATTAGTTGAGCGCTTTAAAGCGCGTCTTGTAATCTTGGGCAATAACCAGATTGAGGGCATTGACTATAATGAAACTTTTGCTCCAGTTGCGAAGATGGTTACCGTTCGTACCTTTTTGGCTGTTGCTGTTGCTAAAGGCTGGGAACTTCATCAGATGGATGTTCAGAATGCATTCTTACATGGTGACCTCACGGAGGAGGTGTATATGAAGCTCCCGCCTGGTTTTTCTCCATCCCAGCCTGGTCAGATGTGTCGCCTTCGTCGTTATCTTTATGGCTTACGACAGGCTCCTCGCTGTTGGTATGCCAAACTGGCCAGGGCCCTTCGACGATATGGGTTTCAGCAATCTGCTTCGGATTATTCTCTATTCACTTTGACTCGCTGTGCTGTGCAGATTATGTTCTTATTTATGTGGATGATCTTATATTATCTGGAAATGACTCCGACGCTCTTCGTTCCTTCAAGGAGTATTTGCATCATTGCTTTCATATGAAGGATCTAG
This sequence comes from Striga asiatica, assembly GCA_008636005.1. Classification (NCBI taxonomy): domain Eukaryota; kingdom Viridiplantae; phylum Streptophyta; class Magnoliopsida; order Lamiales; family Orobanchaceae; genus Striga; species Striga asiatica. The sequence goes on along the minus strand of BKCP01004483.1, from coordinate 838,031 downwards.
GGGTCCTCAAGTACTTCCTTTGAATTGAGGTAGCTCGAAATTCCTCTGGAATATTTCTTTCACAGCGAAAATATGTTCTCCACATTATTTCGGAGGCGGGGTTGCTTGGAGCTAAGCCAGCCAATTTCCCTATTGAGCAGAATCACCACCTTTCTTCCACTGCTGATGTTCCTTTCCCTGATCCCCTGAGATATCGTCGTCTTGTTGGTCGTCTTATTTATCTTGCCGTTACCCGTCCTGAGTTGTCTTATTATGTTCACATTCTCTTTCAGTTCATGCAGAAGTCTATGCAGGCTCACTGGGACGCAGCTCTTCAAGTCGTTCGTTATTTAAAGGGCTTTCCTGGTCAGGGAATTTTTCTTCGGGCTGATTGTGATTTGCAGATTTATGCATGGTGCGACTCTGATTGGGCTACTTGTCCTTTGACCCGGAGATCTCTTACGGGATGGTTTATTCAACTTGGTTCCTCACCTGTTTCTTGGAAGACTAAGAAACAGCATACTGTTGCTCGTTCCTCTGCTGAAGCTGAATATCGTTCCATGGCCTCTACTATCTGTGAGGTGAAGTGGTTGAAAGCTCTCCTTCTATGTCTTGGTGTGAAGCATTTTCAGCCTATTCGGTTGTTCTGTGATAGTCAAGGCGCTTTGCATATTGCGGCCAATCCCGTATATCATGAGCGAACAAAACACATCGAGGTTGATTGTCATTTCAACTGGGACGAAATACTAACCGGTACTATCCTTCCTAGCTACGTTTCTACACATGTACAACTTGCCGATATCTTTACTAAGGCTTTAGGTAAACAACAGTTTGAGTTTTTATTAGGATAGTTGGGCATTCGTAACCCCCATGCTCCAACTTGAGGGGGGGTGTTATGGTATGTAAATATATATGTAAATATATATGTGTATTGATGGTAGGTTTATGAGGTTGTACTCTATATATATCTTTGTACAAACCTAATGAGATATGACGGTATTACGGCTTTGATTCACGCCGGCCGCTTTCAATCCTGTACTCTTCCTCTTCTTCTCAGCTTTAAACGATCTCTGTTTGGTAGCTTATTGTTTATTATGTTTTTGTGCTTCTTTTTATGTGTTTCTTGTGCGTAGTTGAGTCGGTTTTAGGATTGTTTTAGCGTTGACCGGTCCATTTTATCGTTTTCCGTGTGTTTTGTGTGTCTTTCTTCTATTTTTATATTTTTGGCGTACTTTTCTATATTTTGTAGTGTACTTTCAGGTTTATTCCCGAGGATGACGAGAAGAGTTCCGAGAGACGAGATTTCCAAGTATTCCGAGTCAATGTCGAGAATTTCCTAATCATTTAGCTAGTCCATTCGATCAAAAGTCCCAAAGGATGGCCCCACTCGCTCCCGCGCCCCGCGCCTCGCGAATCATGCCGCGACATCGAGAGTATTGGTCGTGCTCCACGCCACCTCGTGCGCCCCCGCGCCCCGCGAACTTCACCGCGAGCTCGAGAGTATTGCCCTTCTCCGCGCCACCTCGTGCCGTCCCAGTCCGTGCCGCGCGAATCCTCCCGCGAGCTCGAGAGTAGTCCGCCATGGTTGCCCGCGCCCGCGAACTCACCCGCGATATCGAGAGTATTGCCTGACCCTCGCGCCGACCTTGTGCACTTCCGCGTCTTCCCAGCGCCGCGCCCCGCGAATCCTCTGGCGATATCGAGAGTAGTGTCTTCTCTCGTGCCGGTCCCGTGCACTCCTTGAGACAGGCAGCGCCATCTCGCGCCCGCGCCCGCGGAAGTCCCTGCGAGCTCGAGAGTGTGTCATTAAATCTGCGTGTTTCTACTGTGTGTTTTTGGAGCTGCACTATAAATATGTTTTGGCCCTTTGTAATTGATCATCTAGATTTCATTTTCTACTTTACTCTTTTTGGTAATGTTTTTGGTTTTTTAGATTTCCCTCTAGATTCTCTCTAGCTTAGTATTTTCCGGCGAACTATTTCCGGTAACTTTTTTCGGCGACTCTCATTTTTATGCAAGTTTATATCTTTTTACTCCGATTTCGACTAAGCATGCACTAGGAATGTGAGTACTTACTTTTAAGACTTATATTTTTGTATTGTGCACCTAATTTGCTATCTAGTTAGTAGAAGTGATTAGGGCTTGCTCGTTTATCGGATATGTTTGCTCGTTTAGTCATTTTCCGTGTTTTTGTAGTTTTTGAGCTTGTCTATTGTGCTTGAGTTTGTTGAAGTGTGAATTTCTACTTGAAACATCGTGACTTTGATATTGAGCTCGGTTATTTCGTCGTAGGATCTTCGGCTTTAACTATTAAGTGTATTAGATGGAGTTCGTTTCTTTTGCCTTTGCCATTTTTACTTGATTTCGGTTCTCCGATTTAGTAAGCTAGGGTTTCTAGTATAATTGCTCGTTGCTAATTTTTTTAGTTAATTTAGTTTAAAATCAACCTCAAGTCATTGGTTAGGATGTTTAGGATTTATTTTTCTCGTTTTGTGTTTTTGGACAATTGAATAGCAACCAAAGCTCCGAATAGCCTTCCTTAGAGAACGACCCGAGTCGGGTAACTCGGTTACCACATACCCACAATTCTCTACTAAACAAATGGCGCCGTTGCCGAAGAAGGCAAGTAGGACGCCTAGTTTGTTATTTGGTTGTCCCCTTTTCATGTGTTTCTCTTCATTTTTGTGATCTCTTACTTAATTTCTGTATTTCTCTTGATTTCTCTTGCTTTGTTAGTTAGATTGTGTTTGTTAATCATGTTTACCTTGTTTCCCATTGGTGCGTTCACGGGTATATTCTTTGGTTGTGTTTATGCGAGGTAGAAGGAATCGTCCACCCTGAGAGGAGTCGCCACCACTTAACCTCTACGTTGAGCTTAACATAGACGAACCACAACCGGAACCCGAACCCGAGCCCGAACCAATGGCGGACCAACGAGAACAACAACAACCACCCCCGAACATGAGGTACTTTGCACGACCAATTATCGGAGACAACACTTCGTGCCTCGTGCTCGGTGAGGCGGCCCGAAATTATGACCTCAAAGCCATTCACCTCAACCAACTTCCCTCGTTTTATGGCCTCGCACAAGAGGATGCTCTTAACTTCATTCGGGATTTCTATTCCACCGTTAATACCTTCCCTCTACAAGGCCTAACCGAGAATCAACTTCGAATGAGGTGTTTTCCATATACCTTGAAGGACCGAGCCAAGACTTGGTTCATGACGTTGCTACCGAACTCACTCAACAATTGGGAGGCCGTCTACGAAAAATTCATGGGCAAATACTATTCACATCAAAAGACCACCGACCTCCGAGCACAAATGGCTAGCTTTAGCCAAAACCCGGGCGAAACTTTTCATGAGGCTTGGGAGCGATTCAAGGGCTATCAACTTCAATGCCCCCACCATCACTTTTGCTTATGAGTGTTGAATCAATTTTTCTATGACGGACTTCACCAAACTCTTCAATACATGATAGATCATGCGGCCGGTGGAGATATCGGGAGCCACACGGCCGAGGAGATTTATGAATTGTACGAGATGTTGAGCGAAAATTCCCAAAGGAAGAGTGTCCGGAAGAGAGCTCCCGTGAATGAGGCGTCACAAGCTTCCGGTTCGTCGAATGATGCGGTTATGGCTAAGTTGGCCTCATTGGAGGAGGAGCTTAAAAACCTTCGCCTCTGTGATGTGAAGTCGACCCAAGTGGTAATGGCGGAAGTTTGTGGATGTTGTGGTGAAGCGGGCCATGGAGACCACGAATGCCCGAGATACATGGAGCCGGTTTATGACTCGAATCTTGAAGGGGTCCCTTATGATATCAATGCGATCCAAGGGTATGCCCCCCGGGTCCAAAACGATCCCTACTCGAACACTTATAACCCGGGGTGGAGAAACCACCCGAATTTCTCGTGGAGGGACCCAAAGGCGAGCTACCCGCAACAACCGGCACCACCTCAAGCCTATGCCCCACCTCAAGGATATGCACCTCCTCAAAACCGAACCTTCCAACCGAGACCCGAATTCCAAGGCTATCAACCGAGGCCCGAGTTTCAAGGATACCCACAAGGGCGCGGAGGATTCATTCCAAGGCAACCAATGCCCCCTCCACCGGAACCCGAGAAGGAGACTAAGGTGAATTCCTCGGATGCTCGAATAGACAATATGGAGAAGTACCTTCAAAGCCTCGCATCAACCGTGTCCACCCTTCATGACACGGTCAAGGGCGTACCTTCAATCCAAGCATCTCTCAAGTGTATTGAGACACAAATGGGGCAACTTGGGACGTCGATTGGTGAGATTCAAAGGAACAATAAGAAGGATCGACTTCTGAGCCAACCCAAGCAAGCCCAAGCCGTGACGGTTTTACGAAGTGGAAAAGTGGTGGATAACCGAGTTGAGATGCCTAGTGATGTTATTGTTGAGGATATTGATGGCAAGGAGGATGATGATGAGTTAGATGAGGTGGCGGATTTCGGAAAGAACAAAATGGTGATGATTGAGAAGCCTAGGGAGAAACCGACACCCGAAGATCTAGATACCATTCACAAGTCGGCTACACCCTACCGTCCACCGGTACCTTACCCAAGTCGACTCCAAGATACAAAGAGGAACTGGCAATTCAAGGATCTCTACGACATGCTATCAAAGGTGAATGTCAACCTCCCCCTCTTAGATGTTATTCGAAATGTCCCGGCATATGTTCACTTTTTCAAAGACTTAGCGTCTAAGAAGAGGAGGTTTGGTGACAATGAGAAGGTGATGATTTCCGAGGTGGCCTCTACCACTATTCCTCGGAAGGAGTGTGACCCGGGAGGTTTTGTGATTAAGATTACGTTGGGGAATGGCAAGGAGACGAATGGTATGCTTGACTTAGGAGCCGGGATCAACCTAATGCCTTACTCGATCTTTCAACAATTGGAGTTAGGTGATCTTAAGCCCACAAGGATGTGTTTGCAATTGGCGGACCGCACTTTACGCTACCCGAAGGGTGTAATTGAGGATATTTTGATTCGGGTGGGTAATTTGATAGTCCCGGCGGACTTTGTTGTTCTTGATGTGGGAGAGGTCCCGAACACCGGCAATGAGCACACTATCTTACTTGGTCGACCGTTCATGGCCACTACCAATACACTCATCAATGTGAAAGACGGTCGAGTCACTTTGTCGGCCCTTGGTGAAACGGTTACCTTTACAATGAATGACTCCAAGACAACACCGTTAGCCACCAAGAATTGTTCTTTTATTGATGTGGTCGAGGAGGAGGTTCACAACCTTTTTCATGCCGAGGTCTCATGTGAGTGCAACATTCCCGATGATGAAGAGCCCAAAGAGCTAGATCCCGAAGAGGAAGGTGTGGTGGATCTTTTCAAACTATCTAAGGAACCCGAACCCCGGGAAATTTCGAATGAGCTTAAGCCTCTTCCATCACACCTCAAGTATGTCTTTCTAGAAGATGACGAGAAGAAGCCCGCCATTATCTTTTCGGGGCTTTCGAAAGAGGAGGAGGAACTACTCGTGGGAGTTCTTAAGGCTAACAAGGAATCTCTCGGGTGGAGTTTGAGTGATATCAAGGGCATAAGCCCGGCCACGTGTATGCATAGAATAATTCTTGAGGACGAGTCCAAACCTATCCGAGAGGGTCAAAGGCGTTTGAACCCAACCTTGATGGAGGTCGTAAAAGGGGAGATTCTCAAGTTGATCCAAGAGGGGATCATCTATGCCGTAGCCGTGAGTGAATGGGTGAGCCCCGTGCATGTTGTTCCAAAGAAGAGTGGGATCACGGTAGTTGAGAATAGCAAGGGTGAGCTTGTGCCGACAAGGGCCACGACAGGTTGGCGGATGTGTATCGATTTTCGAAAGCTCAATGCCGCCACAAGGAAGGACCATTTCCCTTTGCCGTTTAATGATCAACTCCTTAACAAGCTAGCCGGTCATCCCTTCTATTGCTTTCTTGACGGCTTGTCGAGGTACTATCAAATCCCGATTGCCCCGGAGGATCAACCGAAGACCACCTTTACATGCCCCTTTGGCACATTTGCTTTCCGGAGGATGCCCTTTGGACTTTGCAATGCTCCCGCCACATTTCAAAGGTGCATGTTTTCTATCTTTTCGGATATGATCGGTTAGTTTATTTAAATATTTATGGATGATTTCTCCGTGTTTGGTGATTCTTTTGTTGATTGCCTTGATAAACTTGATAAAGTGTTAAAACGTTGCATTGAGAGTAATTTGACTCTTAGTTGGGAAAAATCGCATTTCATGGTCCCTAGTGCTATTGTTCTTGGGCATGTCATATCTTCTAAGGGAATTGAGGTCGATAAGGCCAAGATTGATGTGATTGAGCAACTCCCTCCCCCTCTTAATGTGAAAGGTGTTCGAAGTTTTTTAGGGCATGCCGGTTTTTATCGGAGATTTATTAAAGATTTTTCAAAAATTTCCCGACCTTTATGTGCTTTACTTGCTCTTGATGCTCCTTTTGATTTCGATAAAGAGTGTATGCATGCTTTTAATGAGTTGAAGAGTAGATTGGTTCGGCACCAATAGTGATGCCCCCAAATTGGTCCTTACCATTTGAAATCATGTGTGATGCTTCGAATTATGCGGTAGGAGCCGTTTTAGGTCAAAAGATTGAGAAACGTCATCATGTTATTTGCTATGCTAGCATGACCTTAAATGAGGCTCAAGTTAATTACACCACAAACGAGAAGGAGTTCTTAGCTATTATCTTTGCCATTGAGAAATTTCGTGCTTACATTGTAGGATATAAGGTTGTGGTGTATAGTGACCATGCGGCTTTGAGGCATTTGTTAGCTAAGGCTCAATCTAAACCTAGGTTGATTCGTTGGGTGTTACTTTTACAAGAATTTGATGTGGAAATTTTAGATAGAAAAGGGTGTGAGAACGTAGTTGCCGATCATTTATCACGCCTTGCTTTACCTTCAAATTCTTGTGATAAGCTTGATCTTGATGATGCATTTCCCTACGAGCATGTGTTTATTGTTGATTGTGTGCCTTGGTATGCCGATATTGCTAATTACTTGGCTAGTGGTATCTTGAATGACGACCTATCCTTCCAAGAAAGGAAGAGATTCATTGCTAAGTGTAGGTACTTTATGTGGGAAGATCCCTATCTCTTCCATCTTGGCAAGGATGAGGTCATAAGACGGTGTGTGCCCGAGAAAGAGCAACAAATCATTCTAGCCGCGTGCCACTCATCGAATTGTGGAGGCCACTTTGGCGGTCGAAAGACGGGATTCAAGGTGTTGCAAAGTGGATTCTATTGGCCCACGATTTTCAAAGACTCTCATGCTTTCTCTATTTCGTGTGATCGGTGCCAACGTTCGGGAAATATTGGGCGAAGGAATGAGATGCCACTTAATACGTTTTTGCCGGTTGAGATCTTTGACGTGTGGGGTATTGACTTCATGGGCCCTTTTCCGGTATCTCATGGGTTCGAGTATATTTTAGTTGGTGTGGAGTATGTCTCGAAGTGGGTGGAAGCTATTCCGACTAGGAGTTGTGATGCTAAGGTTGTTGTGAAGTTCGTTCAAGATCATATCATCAACCGTTTTGGTTTTCCACGGGCGATAATTAGTGATGAAGGTTCTCACTTTTGCAACCGGGTTTTCAAGAAGCTAATGGAGAAGAATGGGATAGCTCACAAGGTTGCCACCCCATATCACCCTCAAACTTCCGGGCAAGTCGAGACGAGTAACAAGCAAATCAAGGCTATCCTCGAACAAACCGTGAGTGCCTCTAGACGCGATTGGTCCCAAAAACTCGGAGATGCATTATGGGCACATCGCACGGCTTACAAGGGTGTCCTTGGTATGAGTCCATTTTGTTTGGTGTATGGGAAAGCGTGTCACCTTCCGGTAGAAATCGAGCATAGAGCCTATTGGGCTATCCGGATCCTTAATTTCGAGCTTGGTTTGGCCTGCAAGGAGAGGACTTGCAAATCGAGGAATTGGACGAGTTGAGAAACGAGGCGTATGAGAATGCCCGGATTTACAAGGACAAAGTGAAAAAGTGGCACGATTCGAAGATTATAAGGAAGGAACTCTCACCCGGAATGAAGGTACTTCTTTTTAACTCGAGACATAGACTATTTCCTGGTAAATTAAATTCAAGGTGGAGTGGTCCTTTCGAAATCGAGGAGGTTTTTCCTTCCGGAGTAGTTAAGCCCACCGACAAGACGACTTTTCAAGTGAATGGGCACCGGGTGAAGCCCTATCTCGAGGGAGAAGCTAAGAAGATCCGAGCACTCTACTCTCGGCTCGACGAGCCACATTATTGAGGAATTGACGGCTTTGTCGAGCTCACGACATAGAATCGAGCGCTTCGTGGAAGGCAACCCACGTTTTTCTTTTCTTTTCTTTTATTATTCTCTTTGGTTTTCTTTCTTTGCGTTCTTTTATTCTCTTACGTTTATTAATAATAAATAAAAAAAAAGAGTGAAATCGAGTTAGGAGTGTGTTCGTGGGACAGAAATCGAGAATTGGAGCGAAAATGTGCAAAATATGGCTAAGTATGGTGACACGCTCGCGTCCTGGCCAGGTTCCCCGCGCCCTGCGGACGCGCGCTCGCGACCCCGAGGACCTCCCCGCGCGCGGGACCGGTACCGAGCTCCACAACTTCTACGGCGTTCTTTCC